>JAAXCT010000696.1:0-363207 GCA_012490785.1 Eragrostis nindensis
TCATTTGAAGAGAGAGCTTGCTTTACAAGCAGCGAGTACGTCTCGAGCAGGATGTGTCCCATGCCCATCTCCGACGCCACCCTGACACCATGCCAGCATGCCGTGGCTTCAGCCTGAAAAGCATCAGCTGACCGCTCAATCCTTCCTCTTCCTCCATACATCACATCTCCATCATGATCATGGATAACGAAACCCCATCCTCCCCTCCTGGCTTCGTGGTCGTGCGCACCATCGCAATTGATTTTCAGAACACCAGCAGCAGGTTTTTGCCATCTTCGTACCACCTTGGCTTTTGGAGTCCTCTCTTTTCTCAGCACATTCAGGACTTCAGCTGGGAAGCTATTTATACCCTGCGCCATCAGAAGAGATGTTCTTCTATGTTCTCCTTCTCTGACTTTGTTTCTCTCATCCCACCATGACCAGAGAAGGATCAAGATTTTGACCCACTGCTCCTCTTCCTTCCTCAGAATTTGTTCAACTACAGCTCGGGCAGACTGCAGTAACAGCACTGTTTGGCGGTCCTATTCCACTTGCAAGAGCTTCCAGATCACTCTTACACACTTGCACTTAAAAAACAGATGGGCACCATCTTCGTGAACTCTGCTGCACATCACACACTTGGTAATTTTCATCCCCCTCCTTTCTAGATTGGTTCGAAGCGGCAAGGTGTCATGTGCCAGCCTCCATACGAAGTGCTTGACTTTGTTTGGGACAGGCAGGCTCCAGATGCGTTTCCAGAAATTTTGGTCGACCACATCCGTATGAATCATGCTGGCGTTTGCTCGGGCTCGGCCTCTGCGTTCTCTCTCCACACTAACCTTATAAGCAGACCTGACAATGAACATGCCTATGCTATCAAAGTGCCATGCAGGAGAGTCATCCCACTGAGTATTGTTGGCGGTTCTTATGCGACAAAATTAAATTCATTAATTCCGCAAGCGTACGGATCACCATTGTAGCATTTCACCTTAGAGTATTTCAGAGTTATCGTATTTATATTTCCGTAGGGAAGTAGAGTAAAAGGGAACTGAATAGTAGCAATGCATTGAATAATTTGGAGAAGAAATAATGTATCAACTATACTTGAGACGGGAGTAAGTTGACATGATATATAAGGGTGGCACACACTATTTCAATCCAAGGTAATAAAAGAAATAAAACTGTAGTATATATTTGGGAGAGCAACGAGATAGAGTTAAGGCTACCTGTATGTTTATCTATTATTTACTCTTCCTAGCAGTCAAGTCTACAAAGGTTATCTACTCTAGCTAAGCTCATACACATACAAGTCATGTCGTTTCAGGGCACGGAAGTGCTAAGATGAACCGATGCTGCTAGTTCACCCTGGGGATCCATCCGCTATAATTAAGACCCTGCTGAGTCCAATCCAAACGTGGTGGATTACAGAGACCGGTGCAGCTGTCACATACACGCGCGGCTACCATCCTCCGTAAGGTTGGGTGCCAAACGTGCATAGGCCAAGCTCTAAACGTCATGCTTACAACCCGCCTAGAGGAACTACTCTTGATCAACGGAGCAGCCCTATCTAAGAATAAACAAGCACAGATTTCACTCGACGTCATCTCCGACGAAGGCACTCTCTCGTACTTGTCTACTCCAACAATCACAAATCCCACAACAAGACTTCTACGAGCACTTACTTAACCGAATAAATAAACTAAATAGAAAAGAACTACTAAAAGAAATAAATAAAGATAAAACTAATTATATATTGAATAAAAGAATATCTCTAAAGAGTAAGGATACAAAGAGCTATACCAAAACTCCAAGAAGACTCTGGAAGCCCGAGAGAGCTCTTACTCTACTCTACTCTACATTAACTCCCAAAGTAACTACTAAACAAGAAATGAACACTTGGATGAAGTGTGTTGTGTGGTGCGAATTGTTTCTGCAGCCGGCCAGGGGTATTTATAGCCTCTCCAGGACCAGGGGGTCTTATAGCCGAAGCTGGAGAGGCGGTGGCGCCAAGGTCGGCTGGCTCCTGGACGCTCCAGATTGCCTCCTGATAGCGGTCCGAAGGTCGGCTATGTGCTGGGGTCGGCAGAATTGTAGTAGGGGCCAACAAAAACCACTTAAACACACTATATCCTTATAACCTGCAATGAAACAAACAAAAAGAGAGTTCAAAATTATTGTTCTGAAAACGGCAAGGAACACAGGTGCTGGTTCTCAATGTCTCGACTTCCAAAATCTGAAATCAATATTAACCTATCAGTCTCATTCTCCTCATGAAACAAAGCAAGCTGTGAATAGGACAAATTGTAATGCAACAGTGCAGATCAAGTATTTATTCAAGAGAAGAAAATAGGGTGAGAAAGTGCATAAATAAAATTTTTGTATATTAAAACTACAGTGTTCAATATAGGGAGAACAACTGCATACTGTGATTTGTCCACAACTTACTGAAAAGACATGTAATATATGTGGGTGGACAGAATAAAATCTTAAATCATGGCTCCATAGATTGATGAAAATGTATACATCGAAATAAAAGAAAAGAAGCACCTGCATTACCGAGGAAGAGCAATGAATGTTGCAATACAAAGACAGAACACTTCAGCTGCTTCCGCCTAGAAGATGGTCTGGTGGTCCAGGAAAACATTTAGAAAGGACTCTTGTTAAAAATAATAATCACATATAGGCATGTGTTGAAAAGGGAAAAAACATGTAGAGACGGAGATCTGGTGCCTCCACTCATCTGAACGCACCATGTGTGTTGGATCGAGCAGATCCTGGAGTCTTTTCAAGAAAACCGTACCGCCGTGATGACTTGCGAACCAGGAGAAGATCATTTAGTTATGTCGAAAGCCTTTACAACACATCAAAAGGAAAAGAGAAAAGGGAGAAGAATACATCCCACCACTAAGTAGAAATTATTCAAGCTTCTCTGTTGATTTTTGATTCACAATACATCAGTAAAATCCTTTCATGAAAACAGATAACATTGATGATCGATTCTAATACACATCTTAGTTGTCAAAAAAATGCAATGTGGTAGGTGAAAAATATCAATATGTAGTACAATTGTTGAGCATAAATAAGAAAAAGAAAACTGAACATACAAAGAAAAATGAGAAATGACACATTCTTTATGTAAGTTTGACCGAATTCAGATGAGTGGAAAACCATATGAGACCAATAACACATTCATGTTTTAGTTCAGCAATTCACCAATCGGAATGGCTTCGTCCGACTACCATCCGACTGGCAGTGATCAATGACTATGAATCATGGAGTCTACATCTTCATGTAATATGTTCATAGAAAAACTCAAGATTTAAGGAAGTTCAAATTCAAACATCACTGTTGACTCTTGAGCAACATAAAAGAGTTAAAACTCCAATTTATATTCTGTTGCCAACTCAGCAAAGGAAAGCAGCACCCTAAATTCGATTTATTCCAGTAAAAAATACAGATGGGAAATACATCAAACTTTACATGCTACCAATTGAATCGCAAGGCATTTGGTTGAGGGATAATAAATAAAATATCAAAAAGATAATTTTAGATGCTAGCAATTTTACTTTGTCGCCACATATCAAAAAGGTAAATGTAAGTACAAAGGAAACCATATGTTGCTCATTAAATGTAAGCAATACTTGTACCATCGTTTTAGCTAGCCATATTTATTGGATATATAGCTGGCTTTTATTTTACAGTTCCAAAAGAAAAAAAACATAAGCCTGGTATGATACATTATTGGACCTAGAGGCTCATCAATTGCTTTATACATAGAGGACTTTCTTGGACTTTCTTGTCGGGCTACAACTTCTGCAAGATTTTTCATTCATGAAACAACATTTTGACAACAAATGGTACAGTATTTATTAAGAACAGGTCATATAAAGTCCTGGTTTCCAGACATAGAAATCCATACAAAAAGAAGCTTCAATTATGAATTTCTTCCTTTAAAGTCACCAGTCATATTCCCATGATTATAAGTTAATCCATGCATGCCAATTAGTTACACAGATGCTTGAAAGACAGCTCATATACATAATCAGTATATTAGCTCAATCTAAAAGTAATAATCATCAATCATCGTACTCAATTCTTACATGGAAACTAACTTTAGCAGCTCACCAATGCAATCACAATTATTTTCACGAATTATGGCAACTAATGTGACACCACCACCACCCACACAAATGTAATCAATGGGGAAAGCATATCAAACCTTGAATCGCAGGACAAGCAGCAACTCTCCTCATCTGCGCTGCAGTTGAGGTGGATCCAAACTGCAAACTGACCAATCCATTGTTTCTGAAACATGTTTCTTGAAATATCAATCAAATGATTAAAAGGACAAAATTGCGCCTATCATTTCTACCCATCCACAAACGCCAAGATCACATTTGAGAAATGCAGAAGTGAGTATTCACACACTCCAATCAGCATATGGCTATTGGAAGCTACATTGATCTGGCAGTAGAATAAATTCATGCAAGAAGAAATAGATGACAAACTATTGGCAGCTTGATAAAATTCCTATGGTTCATTTGAGCAAGTGAAAAATGTGTGGTGAAGAGAGAAATCAAAGCTCAAAGGAGGCAAAAGCTAAGGACATATGAGATGTATTGATCCATCCAAACAGAAATAGCAGGCTACAGTAATTATACGAGAACGATAACACGAAGAGCTGTTCCCCATTGCTTCACTCTGTTCAGAAAAGAGAACCCAGGATTACATTAAGATGAGAAAGGAAGGAATTTGTGTACCTCAACGCGTCAGCGGATCGTCCCGGGATTTGGCGGCGGATTGGACGTGGGCTCGGGACGACAAATCGCCATTATAGTTGCCTGCCCTATGCGGCAGGCTACACGACTCCTCGCCTCTCCGGACAGCAAACCGCCCCCGTCCACGACGACGCATTGGCGACTCCGGCAACACCGGCGAAGGCAAGCGGCAAGCCAGGGCGCAGGGGAAACGGCAAGATAGAGAGTTACCTAAATGGAGCGATGCGAAGCACAACCAGATCGATGATATCGTCCCGACACCACGGTCGGTGCTGCCGCGCAGGAGTAATCTTCGCGACGATCAACAGGGCCGTTGCTGCCGCGTAGGAGGGATCTTCGCGACGGTCAACAGCGCCGGTGCTGCCGCGTAGGAGAGATCGTCGGTGAGACTGGTCGCCGGTGCTGGTGCGCTATTGTGTTTGGAATTGGAAAGCACTGAAGGGAAACTGCAGGTGATTGGAAGGCACGGGAGGGAAACTGTAGGTGAAAAAATTGGAAAGTCTAATCGCATTACCAAAACACAAGTTCGGAAAATTGGAAAGTATATAGGTGCGCTATTATGTTTGGAAAATTGGAAAATTGGGAACTACAGGAGGGAAACTGTAGGTGAAAAAAATGAAAAGTCTAATCGCATTACCAAAACACAAGCTTGAAAAACTGAAAAGTCTATTCGCACTACCAAATCAAGCTCGGAAATTTCGCTGGTGGGTCGGGGTGGGTGGGTATGGGAAATTGCAGGTGAATAAAAATGCTCCAAAGACCTCCCACCGTAAACAATCGCAGTGTAAACGGCGTCACGCATCACGCATCACGCTCCCTCGGGCCCATTGAGATCAACGATCTAAACGCCTAGAAGGTTGCGGGTCCGGTTAGATTAAAGGTGGGTATAGAGGAGGGTAGCCAAATATTTTGGTGAGGGGTCCTTGATCGCACAACTCGTGCCTTATTAGTTTAGATAGATTAGATAGATACCACATTACAGAAACTAATTGGTCTGAGGTCTGTTACCTTTTCTGGCTGCGACACTTTTGGGATGAGAGATATAACCGTATCATTCCATCCGTCTGGAATTCCGCCACCATTCAGCACGGCCAGCCCTCTTTCACCACTTGATCCCCAACAACATCCCAGTACCTCTTAAAGAAGATCGATGGCATGCCATCCGGACTAGGCGCTTTAAGGTCGCCAATATCATCAAGCGCCTTTTTAATTTCCTCCGCCGTGAACTCCCCCAAGAGAGAGGCATTCATCTCAGCCGTGACACAGGGAGCGACAGCGTCAAAGAGCTGCCCAGTATCACCACCAGCTGAGGACCTAAAAAGCTGCGCAAAGTGATTAGATATAAACCCTATCTTCTCTACTTCCCTCTCCACCCAGCTCCCACCCTCCTTCTGCAGTTTTCCTATTCTATTGGACCTCCTCCTCTCGGAGCATGATTTGTGGAAATAAGCCGTGTTTCTATCTCCACTCTCCAACCACTTTATATGAGCCCTTTGTTTCCAATAGATATCAACTTGATCTTCCAATCGTTCCAGTTTGAAACGAAGGACTGCTTCTCGATTGGTTTGATCAGTGGAAATATGACTCCTTCTACACTGCTCCAGGTCCTTTTTTGCTTTCTTTACTCTCTTCTCAAGATCACCCAGCACGTTCACATTCCACTCCTGTAAACCACCCGCCACGACCTTCAAAGCATTATGTATACCACTGCCCCCTCCACTTACTGCCGCCTCCCATACCTCCTTCACAACCTTGTCACAGTTTTCCTCTTCCAGCCATCTAGCCTCGAACAAGAAAGGCCTTTCTCCCCCCGCTTCTTGAGTCCTACACGGGCGATCCGTGGTGATGATCACAGCTCTGTGGTCAGAGTGATACGTGTCGCCATTACGTACTCGCACATGTGGGAAATGATTCCTCCAGCTGGCGTTTGCCACCGCCCTGTCCAGCCTTTCCCGGATGTATGTGTTTTTCTGACGACTGTTATTCCGCCATGTGAATACATCACCTTCAAAACCCACTGCGAGTACGTAATTGATCTGCGATGTAACCTTTGAGCCTACTTCCCTCCACCACTGCACCATTCTCATCCCACAATTTCTTAACAGCATTTCTTCTTTTTCTTTCCGAGGCAAAAGCATGAAAAAATTTGGTATTGCGATCCCCTTTCAATAGCCATGAATTGTGCGCCCTTTGTTTCCAAAACACATGTAGTTGATCCTCCAGCCTCTCTAGCTTGTATTTCAGCACATGCTCCCGGTTGACATTTTTCTGGGAGATACCTCTCCTACAGCACCTTTCAAGCTCCCTTTTGGCATTTTTCACCCTTTTCTCCAAAGCACCTAGGACCTCTGTTTCGAACAGCGACAGCCCAGGCATCCCTAACAGCCGTCGGATAAAATCCCTACGGCCCAGACCAATCGTGGACCACGCTTCCGGAGTTGACCGTGCCCTCGTCGTCAGGCAAAGCGCTGGAGCGGTAGCAGGACAGGACGGCGCAATGGCATGGCGGAGGCCGGAACCACAGCTGCCTGCCTGCCCAAGTGTGGAAACCGATTCCACTTGATTTCCCGTAGGGCTGCTCCTTCTTCACATCCTGAATGACGCACGCATTATGGTTGCCCTGGACGGCGTTGAAGCTGAGCTGCGCATGCAGCAGAGCAGGGCTGCGCCGAGCGCGGGCCGTAGTGGCTACGTGGACCAGGGCAACCGGCCTCAATCGCTGTAGGTGCACCCCTTCGCTGTGGTACGGCGGCCGGAGAAACGAACGTCACCAACGGCGGTTGCAAGGGAAGGAGACTGGCCACTGGCGTATAGGGCGAACTCAAGACAATGACATGAGCTGAAGGCAAAATCGTCAATCCGAAACCTGATGTAACCTTCGATGGTAATTTCTGGGGCCATCCTCTTTCAGTGGTATTTTCCAAAACTGGTGACCTCTGGATGCTATGAAACCAATTTTCCCAATTTAGCACTCCCGATTCTAATACACGCATGGAACGTAGGACTGATATTGCCAAGTGATGGACACCCAATAAATATTACACAAATAACACATGCACCAGGATAGAGTAACACCATAACTTAGTTTCTATAAGTAGCAGCAATATATATAGCGGCCCGGTGTCTCACAGGAGTGCAGCAAATCCACCACTCTCCCAACAGACGGGAGTAGATGCGTTTGTTTTAAGTTATATGAGTACTCAAATGCAGGAATATTTCTTGATTACTAACAAAACAAACCACACCCCCCACATAACATTTGCAGCTCCAAATTGCTCATGGCACATTAAGATTTTGAGGCACCACTTAGGCAACTGCAGCAACCCGAGCAAGCTTGGAAATTTCTTTTGCCATTGCGACCGCTTGGTACAGGCCAGGTGATCAAACAGAAGGCAATAAAAGTAGACATCAAATTCACATTCCTGGTAGATTTAGCGAAAATCTCCCTGCATATATATCATAAATAAATAAACATATAAAAATCAGCTTGCATTTTTTTTACTAAGCAGTCTTAAATTGCAAAAACAATGAGGTTGATAAACAACTGATACAAATTTTTTCTGTTGCTGTAAAGAAGACAGGAAAAATAGAAATGAATAGACCTACAAAAGTAGATTTGCACATTTTTAGACCACTCTATAGCTTTCAAATTATGAAATAACGTGGTAAATAAAGGCAACTGCAAAGCATAGAGAAAAATAATGTATCTAGTATATGCACCCATTCCAAAAGACAGGTTTCAAACGATTAACATGAATCTGTTTCAATGAGCCTACCTCACTAGTCACTACTCTATTCACATATATCCACACCGTCATAAGTTTCAAAATTGAAGAACTGACATCCTTCCTTTTGTTAAGCAGAAAAACACGGTTTACATAGTAATATGCACATTCTTTTCTTCATTTATACCAAAAAAAAACACCATGTAAAATACTCCCATTGTAGTATTCTAAAATTTTATCACAGGTGCCACTGAATTTCCTTCTGCACAAGATGTGTAGTTTTGTGCCTATTGTACCATACCAAATCCTGAACGAGCCAGTATCCATTACTTTTGTGAAATGAAAAACATCAGGACCAGTGTCAATAATCCAGTGTCTATCTGTGCATATTCCTTTTCACCAAACCTAATTTCCTACCGATAAAATAACATAAAGTGGCCAACTTTGAAGGTTTGGTCAAGTGAATTTAATAAAGATAACATAGCAATGAAAGCTATGAGCCATAAAGAAGAGAGCATGGTATAGTTAAACATAATCTAATTCATCCAACATTTATGAAGGGAAGATAACAGACTAGTGCTTACTCTTCAATCTTTTCAGCTAACCAAGCAAGTCTGGCTCGCGAAGCCTCCACTATAGCTTCCCAGGAATGTCCATGCCCGTTGGATGAACTGAACGAAGAAGTTTGCCTCACCCCTCCGACAGAGTTCATAGACGCTGGCTTCCTGCGATTAATGACATCTGATCGCAGTCCAGATGTAGACCAGCCTGTTTTTGCAGCAGCGAGGGAGCATGGGACTGTGTTGAAGCACCTTGCAGCCTGTGCTAGCCAGGGTCAGAATGCATACTGTACCATACCCAATAGAGGAAACACCAATCTTGCCACACTAACAACCAAAGTCCTAAATGATGAAAAAACAAGATTAAGAAAATGAAGAAAAGAGCACTTCCAATCTTCATATAAATCAAAGATATTTGTGCAGTTTAGGTGCAAGCCTCGAGCTTGAGTTAAAAAACATGTTGAACCATGAGATTATGACAGCATACACAAGTTCAAAAACTTCCATGGATGCATTCTTTGAAATGTATTAACACAGTTTTAGCAGTTACAGATGTAAAAAAAAAGAGAGAGAGAGAAACTTCAGTAATGAAGAATACCCTTAAGATGAAAAAGGTAGCTACTTACATTGCCATGAATCAGAATTGCCGTACCAGGATGAACTGCATCTCCATGTAGGACATTGCTGCGAGTTCTGATTCCAGCTTCCTGAGGGAGATAAAATGGTGAGAACTTCAGATCCTTAACAAAAATAAATAATTCTATGCGATTTTCCAGACAGGGAGTATATAATAAAGAAAGACAATAAGATCCTGCAGCAAAGCAGGAGCATATTCTACCCTATATTTGTACGTACAGAAGCACAGGGGACCGCCATGCCAGGACATCTGCAGCTCCATGGAAGACATTGCTGAGGGTTTTAATGCCAGCTTCCTGAGAGAGCAACAAAAAGATTCACCAGCTCCTTCCTTTCAGAGACTACCCAGAAACTTGAGCCATTCTTTAGGAGACAGTGCAAATTTCAGCATGAGACAATAGAATAAGGAAATAAAATAAGATTCCGCAGTGAAACCGGACCAGTATTCCAAATATCTGATAGAAATTTGGAGCTGAAGTCCCCCAAATTCCTGGGCGACCAGAGCTCTGTACGTACCGAAGAACGGGGGACGACCGGGCAGCGGCCCTAGATGAAGCAGACGAGCGAGCAGCGAGGAAGCTCAACGCTCTAGAAGTGTCAGAGGAGAAGTTCCGTAACACGAAGCGGCCGGCCATGTCGGATCTCGATCACCGTCGACCTGCCAAACAACAAGATGGTCGGTCCTTTTATCCCCCAGAATTTTTTTTCCCGACGAAACTATTCCCAGAAAATTCAGGGAGACCATATCACCTGCGCGGATTTATCTTGCCTGTCGAAGGAAACGAATAATCGAATCACCGTATGGACCGATTTATATGTGATTGGATAACAAGGACACCGCGGAACATGCAACTCCGCATAAGATTTTAAGAAGAAAACGAGACGGACTTTCAGACAGTTTCGAGTTTTTTTTTAAAAAAAGATGCATATTTCGAGTTACTTATACCAACAAAAGGAAGAATTTTCTTGCAAAAAAAAACAAAAACAAAAGGAAGAATTTGACCCAAAGATCAGATGCAATCCCCCGGTCCGGGAGAATTCATCAAACAACATCCGTAAGCTAAACCATCCACGATACCCCATCAGTAAAGAGCCCTTCTACAAAACAACACACTCACGAGCCAGGCCGGCTGCACACAACAACAATCGGAGGCGCTTGTAGAGGAGGAGTAGAAGGAAGCCGGTGGGTGACAGCGGGTGGTTGACGACGGCGCCTTCGCGAAGGTCGTCGGCGGTGAGTAGCGCGAGGACGTAGTGCCCGGGCTTGTCCGTCCCGGCGACGGTGGGGACTGGGGAGGATCGTGACGTCGCCGGTTGCGGGATTGACCACGGCGAGCCGGGTGCCGCGACGTGAGGAGGGAGATGGCCTTTTCGGGAGGCGATGAGGCGGGAATTCTTGAACAGAGCATCATTATACGGTTAAGACGACGGCTGGCGGACTGTCAGGACCCGAACAGGATCAACAAGAATTAACAAGCAACAAAAAGAGAAGGAAATCACTCAAGAACACCGGTAGTAGCTTCTGATTTTAAAGAAACATAGTCACAGATACATGATAATTAGGGATCTAGAAGCTACTCTACTTAATTACTAAGCTAATAGCAACTTCTTTCACACCTTATCTCTAGGATCCCAGCCTCTTTATATAGAGGTTTACACCTTCATAAACGTAACAATGTAAAGTTGTGTGAGCCGTTTATCTCTGAGAACATCTTCATTTTGAGCTGTTGTATTCCCTTGGATACCTGACACGGACGACCACGCCGCCGGCGGCTTGTGGGGTCTGTAGATGAACCCGATCTCGCGGGCCACGAGGCGGCGCCAGCGCCTGCACGTGGCGGCGCAGCGGACGAGGTCGGCCGCGTCCAGGGAGCTGGTGAAGACGACGAGGAGGACCTCGTCGTCGAGGGGCAGGCCATCGTCCTCGACGCGCGGTGCACGCTTCAGGCGCTTGCTCGTTCTGATCACCGGCTCCGCCGGGGACGACAGCCGTCCGTCCGTGCCCGGCGCCGCGGCGGCGGCGTCGTGGGATGGCGGCAACGATGACATGGAGATAGATCGAGATGGGGTTGAGCTGGCTCCGGTTAGGGTTTATATGATCTTGTCGTGGATTCGGCGGCCGCGGCGCGGGCGCGCGACTCGACACGATCACACGACGGAATTGGACGAGATTCGCCGGTGTTCCTTGGCGTGGGCCGAGTTGAAGCGAGTTAGGCCTGCAAATCTGGCGTAGTAGGCCTAAACTACCTTGCCCGCGATCCAAGTGTTGGGCCTGGTTAACGAACAATGCACCTGACGCGGCCCATTCAGTGACATCATCGGCCACGGCGTGCGTAATGATCCAACGGGCGGGTTGAAGGTCACGGCGGCGGACTGGCTGCCTGGTTGCCGGGACCACCGCTACCCCTCTCCGGACCGGACCTACGCATCTTCCCGAGCAAGAATGTAATGCAGGAAGCATATGATCGCCGTGCCATACCCGGAGCGTCGACAACGGCAAGGGGACATGGATGGGGAAAGCAAAGCGGCGTGGCTGTGACAAGCTGGAGCCCCACATAACGGGCAAGAGTCAAGAGAGCATTTGATTAAAGCAAGAACTGGATCTTTTCGTACATCTCTATGTTGATGAAGATCTGATTTGCCAATAATTTAAAAACCTGGGTAACAAATTTTTTGAAGGATAATAACGGCAGGTGCTCTGCCCTTTCATTAAGAAGAAAGAAATAGTCCATAGCAGCCATGGCTGCCCAGAAAGAAAACAAAAGGAAAAAAAGAAAAACGACAACAAACAAGTTCAAGCTGACGAAGCCGGCCAGGCATAATGTAGTCTGATGTCCACAGCCTTCCCAGCATGAGTGCTTTCATCCTTCGCCGTGCTCTTCGCGGACCAAACTCCTTGGCTGTTCTCGACCTGACACCCAAAGGAATGTCTCTATCTCCTCTTTAGCTAGCATGGCAACATGAAGGCTTGTTCTCGATTTTCCTTCGAAAGTTCTCCGGTTTCTCTCCTTCCACACATTCCACCAAGCATATAAGATTACTCCTGTGTAAAGCCTTTTTTTCCTCCCTTCCATCAACCGCACCATCCTGTTTAGCCACTCTCCTACTTCTTCATCCTGCCTGTGTTGTCCCTGGGTAACAAATTTATAAGTTTCTTTTCTGGAATATACGAGACAGCTAACAGAGATAAATTAAGGGTATCTTTTTTTTGGGGAAAAAAATTAAGGGTATCTTTTGAATGCTTGCGGTAACACAGACACAAACAACATGACGCAAGTGACAGTTAAGGGCAAGATAGGACTACAGACAAGTTTGGGCAACCTATAGATGTATCAAGATAAAACAAAAGGCAAAGAAAAGAAAACATGCCGGGACGCCAGGAAATATAAATATGGGAATAAGTTTGTATGGATGAACAAAGAATGTTGTGCTAATTATCTGAAGTATAATGTATGTTTTTTGTTGAGGCCACCTCCCTCTTGATCTCTTCCCAAATTGATCAGCGTAGCTTCAAACACCCATTGTTTAAATTCTAGCTTCGCCACTGCTTACACGCACATTCTACGCAGGCCTTTTCTACATGAGATCATCTCTCTCGCCCGGGCAGCACATTCCACTGCTTACACTGCTCAGGTACGCTACCCGGTCCATTTCGTAGCCGAGGAAGCTCCAGGACGACGACTTGGGGCCCGGGCAGCGGCCGGGAGGCGCCGGGACCAGCCACGCCATCCGCGTCTCCAGGTCCAGCGCGTACAGCGCCAGGTCCGGCTGCCGGGCGTACAAGTCGGCCCCGGTCGCGAAGAAGACGAGCCCGCTGCTCTCGCAGACGGCACGAACGCAAACCCTCCCCACGGCGGCGGAGGCGGCTGACGACGGCAGCAGCTGCTCCAGGTACATATCGTCCGCCTTGTATAGCGCCCACTTGCGCACCATCCTATCGTCATTTCGGTAGAAGACACGGATTCTGAAGTTGCCGGCGGTGGCGCCGCCGTCTCGCTCGACCTGCACGGCGCAGAGCCGGCCGTCCGGCGCGACGGCGAGCCGGCGGTTCTGCCCCAGGCTGCCGTGGCAGCGGCAGTACGCGGTGCTCCACGTGCGGCCGAACGACTCGACCGTCGCCTCCGACGAGCCGGCGCGGAGGCCGAGCACCGACCTGCTGGCGCCCGACAGCCAGAACGCCGTCCCGCGGACCACGACGGCGCCGGCGCTCGCCAAGCTCAGCCGCCACACGCTCACCTTGGCGCCGGTTATTTTGCTTTCTTGTCCCCACGTGTTGGCGTCGGAGTAGTACCGGCACGCCTTGAAGTGGCGGCGCTTGTAGAGGAGGAGCAGGAGGAAGCCGGTGGGCGACAGCGGATGGTCGATGATGGTGGCGGCATCGGCTTCGTGAAGGTCGTCGGCGGTTAGCAGCGCGAGGACGTAGTGCCCGGGCCTGTCGTTCCCGGCGAGGGTGGGGAGGATCGTGACGTCGCCGGTCGCAGGGTTGACCACGGCGAGCCGGAGCGCGGCGGCGCGCGATGTGCGGTGCAGCTCGAGGACGAGGCGGCCTTTCCGAGACGCGATGAGGCGGGAGTTCTTGAACAGACCGACGTCATTATGCAAGGCCGCGTCGAGGGATGCGGGCGGGGAGAAGGAAGGCAGCGGGAGGAACCGCGGCGGCGCGCCCGACTCGTCCTCGTGGCTCTGGTGGAAGAAGCCGACGGCGAGGGCGCGGTTGAGACGGCGGCGGTCGGACGGCGACAACGCCGCCGCCGGCGGTTTGTTGTGGCTGCAGATGAACCCGGCCTCGCTGGCCACTAGGCGGCGCCAGCGCCTGCACGTGGCGGCGCAGCGAACGAGGTCGGCCGTGTCCAGGGAGCTGGCGAAGACGAGGAGGAGGACCTCGTAGTTGAGGGGCAGGCCGTCGTCCTCGACACGCGGTGCGCGCTTGATGCGCTTGCTCGTTCTGATCACCGGCTCCGCCGGGGCCCGCAGGGACAGCCGTCCGACCTTGCCCGGCGCCGCGGCGGCGGCTTGGGATGGAGGCAACGATGACATGGAGATCGATCGAGATGCGATCGAGCTTGTTCCGGTTAGGGTTTATGATCTTGTCGTGGATTCGGTTCGGAGGCCGCGCCGCGGGCGCGCGGTGTGCTTCGACGACGCGACGTGAGTCGAAGACTCGACACGACGGAATTGGACTCCGTGGCATGGGCCGAGTTGAAGCGAATTAGGCCCGTTTTAATCGCACAAATCTAGCGTAGTGGGCCTAAACTACCTACCCGAGAGACCCCAAGTTGGATCGCGACTAATGATCGCGGAAATTTTTTTATTTTTAATCGACTTTTTTATTATATTTTTATTAATAACCGCCCGTTTTCGAAATTTGTAAAACTAGTCGCCTATTCGCCCATCTGTCGGGCGATATATCCTTGTCGCCTGTTCATTGGGCGACAGGAAGCGAATAATCCACCACAGGGGCGACAAGGCTGAGCGCGCCGATGTGTGGGGCCCAGTCGCCCGATGGCTGGGCGACAAGGAGCCAGTCGCCCGATGGGTGGGCGACAAGGACCAGTCGCCCGATAGCTGGGCGACAAGGACCAGTCGCCCGGTACGCGAGCGACAAGGACCAGTCGCCCGATATTCGGGCGACAAGGACCAGTCGCCCACAGCAAGGGCGACAAGGGTCAGTCGCCTTTATTCATGGGCGACAGGAAGCTAGTCACCGCAACGGGCGACAAGCTGGTTTATTTGTCGCTTGTCGGGTCGTGCGGGCACCTGCAGATGCGCCTCACACTTTGGAGTGGACGATGGGAGCGTAAAAGCCTCGTAATGCCTCTGTCGCATGGTTCAGAATAATTGGTATTACGCATCGCTGTGACAGTAAAAGGAAATAAAGTAGCATCGCATAACATAAAAGGTCCTACCCAATGAGCACAAATGTCCTACCACGATGGACGAACAAATAGATGTATAACATCGTGCATGCATACAACTCATACAAAATAAAGTCACGGTCACATACAAGTGATACACGAGATAAGTAGCTAATGCCTGCCACGCTTAGGGGGAACACCCCTAACTGTGCCAGGCTTAGGCGCCTTGCGACCCGCTCTCACGTGATCGGCTGAGTACGTCAACGGCGAAGGAGGAACCACCTGACGTGCGGGACGACCTGCAGCAGCAGCAGCTGGTGTCTCGTAGTGGTCCTGCGATAACTGTGTCATCTGTGGTGCACCAGCTAACTGTGAAGCAGGAAGTGTATGCTGCTGCTCGTCAGCCATGTACGCGTCGAAGTCGAAAGGCGTCGGAGATCGCCGGCCGTAACGCTCAGGGTGTTCGGGGACCTCCTCGTCGTTGTAGTCGTAGTCGTCCATCCCTGAACCTATAAAAGCAAAGTTGTTGTTATGCAGAACGTAACAATAATATGTAATATGACGAAACGTTAGTAGTAAACGTTACCTGGAGTCATGCGTGGCATCTGTGAAGAGGAGCCTGCAACATCACCAGCTGGTGGCCAACCGCTGTAGTTTGTACCTGCGCATAACGAATAAGACATGACAGTAAGAAAAATATGACTATTAATTACAAATAATCATTAGAACGAAATAATAGAGGTTTTTACCTGTTGTGAACATCGGACGAGGAGGAGGTGGTGCTGCAGTCCTAGGTGTGTAGGACGGCTGCTGAAACTGTGGTCGCTCCGCCCTGGGTTCGGACTGCGCAGGGTGCGGGACGGCATCGGTATGCCGACGGCAGGAACTGCAAGAGGTGAGCTTCCCGATGTCCGTGGCTGCGTCGTAGATCCTCTTCATCGCAAGGGAGATCTCGTGTCCGGTAAGCTGAATGCCCTGCCTCATCCGCTGAATAACTGATCCCGACTCCACGGCGATCCGCTGTGCTAGGTCAGCCTGTAAAGAGAACAACATATTTCAAATGAGTATTGTTGTATAGCATAAAACGATGTGAAAGGAATATGTTTGTAAGGATTGTACCGCCAACGACGAGGCCTGGTCCCTGTGGGTCGGGTACGTGTCTCTCAGGGTCGGGATGTGCCTTGTTGGCACCGTCGGTGTGTGCGTCACCCTGGTCCGTGTGCGAGGGATGTACCACCGTAGGTACTCCTCGTAAGCCTCGGAGGTGAACGGCCTCGTCTCCTGCGTGACCTCCTGCAACGCCCGGCCCCACTGCTGCACCCACGGCTCCATACGTATGGACCAAACGGTGCCTGCTGCCATTCCTTTCCGCGTGTAACTGCAGAAAGAGTTGAATAAGACAACAAATCAAATGTATCATAGATTTAGTAGATATAGTTCAATAACTTACGAGTGAGCTGACGGCGGAACAACACGGGGAACGTCCAACGGGAACATCTGGTGACGACCGAACTGGCGCATCACCCGGTGAGGTGAGTACTCCTCGACGCAGATGTCGAAGACGAGAGCCACCCGCGTAAGCCAGTACTGGCTGTCGACCGTGCAGAACGTCGACAACCCAGCCGGTGCCCGGGCAGCAACTTCGTCGGGGGTGTAAGGTCTCCAGCGCACGTCCTCGTCTCCTCGGATCCTGTCGAACGCCGAGACGTACTCAGGATAAGCCCTGTGGACCTGCAGGTTTGCCCAAGTAGGCTGCATAGAAATCGGACGACTCAATTGGATGTAACAAATTGAATACAAGTGTAGAATATTACGGCAAGTGAGCGGTACTAACCCGACGTCGGCACCACAAGGAGCCCATGGTTGGGCCATCCTCCTCGCTGTCACCGTAGAGCACTCCTCCGTAAGTGGACAGGTCCATGAGAGGACGTCCGATACTGAACCGCTCATATGCCCACATCTGGAGGAGCAGTGGGCAACCAGTCAGGATGGCTGAGGGGTCCGCCTTTGTGCACGCGTCACAAAGTCCTCGGTACGTCGCTGCTAAGATAGCAGACGACCAGCTGTACTGCGGAACAGCGTCAAGCGGTGCATCCGCAATCTGGCGAGCAAAGAAAACCAGCTGCTTGCCCACAGAGTTCCCGTGCGAACTTGTGAACATGATCCAACCAAACAACCAAAGAAGGTAGGCCTCCAAGTGCCTCGACACAGTGTCGTCATCCGCCTCCGGGTGAATGTACTCCGCCTGTACGTCACGACATAGAAACAAACGTTAGCCATAGGTATCGAAAACTATGGAGTTAAATGAAATATACTACAAGATGATTCACTTTACCTGAAACTGTAGTAGCCACTTCTTCGTCGGGCCGTGGTGCTGGTCACCAGGAATAGTCCGGTACGGTGGAGCACCTGGCCGACGGACGATACCCTCAAAGCGGGCAAGAAGGTCGTGCCGCCAAGTGTCTGGCACGTCGGGAGAGGAGACCGCCTCACCAGCAGTGCGTACTCCAAGCAAGAACGACACATCCTCAAGTGTCGGTGCCATCTCCCCACAAGGAAAGTGGAAGGTGTGAGTCTCAGGTCTCCAGCGATCCACTAGTGCAGCTAGCAAAGAACGGTCGAAGCAGAACCGTCGGGCCGGATCCGCCTGCTCCTCAGGCCCGGTGGCCTCAACAAGCCTACAAAGTGGTAGGAGTCCAGCTGCTCGTAACCTACAAAAGCAAATGTGATTAGTTTAAGATAAAATATTTAAAAAAGTAAACAATAAATGAAAACATACTCATGCATACCTCGGAATCCAACGATCGTCTAACCGCAACAACTCAAGAGGTACCCTAGGGCGTAGAACGGGCAGCTCCGCTGCTGTAACAGCACTCAAGTAGGACCGGTGCCGTCGGTCCAAACGGGAGTCCAGTAACTCGAGCTCATCTCCACCCTCGGTCGCCATACCTATACACATTGCTTGTGAAATCAGCAAATAAAATACGTATAACAGCAAATATGTGACAACAAGAATGTAGTTTCAATACAACTGAAGATCTTACAATACATTACAACTGAAAGTCTTACAATACGTTACAACATGAAATACAATGTCCATAATAATTTACTTCTCATAACATAGTTTACACAATACAGAATGCATTAAAGACGTAAGGTCATATATAACAACATGGATCAACCTAGGGTAAAGAACAATAATTGTTCAGCGAGCACTTCCTTGACTCCTTGCTACTCCACGACGTGGACGAGGACGACGACCATCTTGGGGATTCCCAGAAGGGCCTGCTTCAGCTGCACCCCCTGTTGACTTCTTACCGGGGCACTTCTTGTAGGTATGTCCGGTGCCATCACACGTCGTACATCGGTCTTCCTGCCTTCCTGTCTCAGACTCATCCATATCATTTCTAATACGTCGTGTCTTGCGACGGCCACGCTTCTGCCTCAATTTTTCCTTATCAGGACCACGTAGGTAGTTACCACCAGGGTTGTTTGTAAATGTGCCAAATATAGCAAAGCCATAGATCTCTGCATTCCATGTCGTCATGACATACTCTTTTGAAAAATATTGTGACACGTAACGCTTCGGGGCCAAATTTGTAAGTGAACAAGCTGCTATAACATGTGAGCATGGCCTGTGTAAGAGCTTCGGCTTCATACAGGAACATATGCATGAGTCATTGCGGAGAATACACTCTTGTACCGTCCTGTCGCGGTTGCCGCCACGACGGCCCCTGTCTCTACAAAGAATCTCAAAACGATTCTCTGTTGTGCCCATTGCTCGAGCACGGTGCAAACTTGCCTTCTTAATCTTTTTCTCCATGTAAGTTGTCATGAATGTTGAAAATACCAATCTGTTGTCAGCCATAGCATGACAAGCTGCTGCATGTCTTTCACGAAAGTACTTGCATGTCCCATACAAAATCCCCTCCACTATTCCAACAAGAGGCAATCCTCTGAAACCACGAATAGCCCAGTTGTACACCTCTGCCATGTTTGTTGTCATTATTCCATATCTGAAACCATCTGTATCGTACAACAATGACCACTTCTCCTTTGGCTCATGCTCAATCCAATCAGAGAAGCACCTGATAGATGACCCTGCTCTCCGGACGACGTTCCTCGGGCCATCCGTGGGGAGGTCAGAAAGAGGAACAAACCAATCAGGATTAGGGTTCGGCCTGTTCGACAACTCTTGAATTTGTTTTGTTGTCAACTCATCAAGCCGCTGCCACATTGCATTAAATTTCCTCTGTTGATTCTGATTGCACAGCCTTTTAAACATATTCATCAGATGCTTATTCTTGAAATGACTATAAAAGTTCGCACCCAAGTGCCTCATGCACCACCTAGATTGTATGTCAGGCCAACGAGGTGGAACACCACGCTCAACAGAACCATGCTTGATGTCCAATATCGCCTTCAGCAAACCTGCATGTCGGTCGTGTATGACACAAACATTAGGTCGTCCTTGCACCACTGCTAACTTTACACGCTCCAAAAACCAATACCAGCTATCGGCGTTCTCACTCTCCACAAAGGCAAATGCCACTGGTACGACTTGATTGTTGCCATCGACTCCAATGGCAGTCAAAATCTGTCCTTTATACTTTCCTGTGAGGAAAGTACCATCCATGCAAAGAATAGGCCTGCAATGCAGAAATGCCATGATGCATTGACCCAATGCAAAGAAGGCACGATGAAGGATCAATTTTCCAGGTTCTTTTGGATTTGGCAAATCCATGATATCGTAATACGTACCAATGTTTCTCTGTCTGATGCTTTGTAACAACGATGGCAGGTTGTCATAAGAGGCTTCATATGAACCAAATCTCTTCTCTATCACCTTCTGCTTTGCTTTCCAAGCTTTAGAGTAGCTTATGGTGTACTTGAAATCCTCCTCTATCATGTTGATTATAGATTTTGGCTCATACCTTATGTTGTCCACAATTCTACTATACATGTAGTCAGCAACAAATTTGGAGGTAAGAGCTGTATTGCACTTCTCTAATTCTTCCAACTCACATGTATGGTCCTTCACTATAGAGCATTTCCATAGCAGACTCCACTTTTGCTCGTAAGCGTGCACCCTGAACGGACAATGAGTGAACACGCACTTAACGTCATACAGTTTCCTGCTGGACTTAACAACTACAAAGGACCTCTTCACCGACAGAGACCAGTACTTCACAGCATTCATCACATCATCCTTGTCTTTGTACAGAGCTCCCTCTGTCACCTCATTCCCGTGGTACTCCCATGGGACGGAGTACCCTTCATTGATAATCAGATTTGCAAAATTTTGATTGTTCCACTCAGCTGGGACTGGAATTTCATTCTCGTCGTCTGAAGAGTCAACTTCGGGAAGATTCTCATACTCCTCGTCATCCCTCCTCATCTCTTCAACTATGTGTTCTATCCGCTCTCCTTCGTCTGCTTCACCAATCGGTTCCACAGATGCCAGATTTTGTTCACCCTCCTCAATTTCTGTCTCGCGATCCTCTTCATCCTCCGTGGCTGGCCTACCTACCTCGTCCACGTCCACGGCATCTACCTCAACCACCTCCTTTAGGTATGCCTGAGCAAGGAGGACGAGAGGCCATCCACGTTCTACAGCCTTATCCACATATTTCCTCCATGTTGATGTTGCATTCAACGGTATTAACTCCCAGTAAAACCCCTCACGTGCACGGCTAACCATGCCCATCAGGTTCAATCCGTGTTGGTCTGTATCCAGCTGAAACAGCCGCATCAACCAATTGTGCACACCTTTAATTGTCCTTTCATTTGGCCTTGTGATTCCTCTACAAACTGACGTAAACCCTGATAGATCAACCCCCTGTTCCCCACTAACAATATCCCCTTCTCCATAATAAATTTGAAACACTATTTTTTCTGACATACCTGTCAAACATCGAGATTTTCATTTATTTTCGTATTTGTCACGTACTAATCAAAATTATATTAATATGCTACATCTATATATTAATATATCTATACCTATTTTACAGAGTCACACATCTACAATACTTGTAAGTAAATATTAATACCACTATATAATGCTTCATTATTTATTTAAATACTATAATACTAAACTATTTAAATACTAGCAAATATTATAATGCTGTTATTTAAATAATAGCAAATACTATAATGCTACACTATTTAATGCTACATTATTTAAATCTAGATCTAGCTTAAATACTATACTGCTATACTATTTAAATACTATAATGCTACACTATTTATTTAAATACTACTAACTCTACATCTAGCTTATAAGCATCTAAACCTAAATCTGTATCTATTGTATTAATACGAATATATTATACTACACTATTTAAATACTAGTAAATCTAGATCTAGCTACATCTAAAACTATATTTATAACTAGTCATACTCTAACTATTATACGAATCGAAAACTTACCGAAGTTACGACGCGTCGTACGCCGCAACCACCTCCTCCTCCCCTCTTCTCTCTTTCCTTCTCTTCTCCTCTCTTCCCTTCTTCTCTCCCTCTCTTTCTGCTCACCGCGGCGGAGGCCGAAACGCGCGCGGTTTTTATAAGGGCGTCCTGTCGCCCGAACGTGGGGCGAGTGGGACCTTATCGCCCGACCGTCGGGCCTTGTCGCCCTGTGGCCGGGAGATTCGGGTCCTTGTCGCCCAGCGGACGGGCGACTGGGCCCCACCGCGCACGAGCCGCGCCTTGTCGCCCGCCAGATGGGAGATCCGCGCCTTGTCGCCCGGCTGAGGGGCGACTGGGTCCCACCGCGCGCGCCCCGCGCCTTGTCGCCCGTTCATTGGGATATTTGCGGCCTTGTCGCCCGGTAAACGGGCGACAAGAGGTTATCGCCCATACGTCGGGCGAATAGGCGACTAGTTTTGCAAATTTCGAAAACGAGCGGTTATTAATAAAAATATAATTAAAAATTCGATTAAAAATAAAAAAAATTCAATGATCGCGATCCAAAATTTTGGGCCTGGTTAACAAACAATGCACCTGATGCGGCCCATCCAATGACATCCATCATCGGCAACGGCGGCGTCTGCCTGGGTGCCGGGACCACCGGCGCCCCTCGCCGGACCGCGTCTGCCTGGGTGTAACGCAGGAAGCATATGGTCGCCGTCCCATACCTGGAGCGTCGACAACGGCCTGGGGACATGGATGGCGAAAGCAAAGCGGCGTGGCTGTGACAAGCTGGAGCCCCACATAACGGGCAAGAGTCGAGAGAACATTTGATTAAAGCAAGAACTGGATCTTTTCGTATAGATACTAGCTCAAAATCTCATCATAAAACATCTCTAAGTTTTTGAAGATCTGATTTGCCAATAATTTAAAAACCTCGTTAACAAATTAAAAGTTTTTTCTGGAATTTACGGGACAGCTAAGAGAGATAGATTAAGGGTATCTTCGAATGCTTGAGGTAACACAAACACAATCAACATAACGCAAGTGACAGTTGAAGAGCAAGATATGATTATAGACAAGTTTGGGTAACCTAGAGATGTGCAAAATCATACCAGTAAAAAAAAACAAAAGGCAAAGAAAAGAAAACATGCCAGGACGCTAGGAAATATAAACATGGGAATAAGTCTGTATGGATGAACAAAGAATGCTATGCTAATTATCTGAAGTACAATGTGTGTTTTTTGTTGAGGCCACCTCCATCTTGATCTCTTCCCAAATTTCATGACCCATTTCATGCCTTTCTACAAAAGACTTCATAAATTTTTTCTCTGAACAAGCGTGTATAGAGCTCAGAGCAAAATTAGGACCAAGCACCCCCTTTCCCCGCAACCAATCATACATCATAAACCTAGTTTTGGTTCTCTCTATAGTAAATGATAAGCATGAGGGGAACTTAACCACAGCACTTAGGGGATATCCTGACTCATCAACAATGAATGATATCTTCGACGCGAGGACATTTATCGTCTGATTCAAAATATGTGGAGCTGCCTTGATCATGTCCACAACATCCTTCGGATCAAATCCGGTCTTCACCAAAAAGTCATACCGATCTTGCAGTTCAGCACCCTTACCACGGAACACTTTGAGTGCCTTCTTCATATCGTCAGAGCCTTCAACAAATCCTATGCTTTTCAGAAATTTCACCTTCTCAATCAATGATGCCTCAGCTCTGTCACAACTCGGTAGGCGGTTGAGCTTTGACCCAACTGAGTATTCCATCAATTGATGTGGCTCTTCCATTATAATCTTCGACAAGCGCTTCTTCCCCACACTGAGAGATGTAACAAGACTGTTTGCCCTTTTCACTGGGGCAGAACCAAGAATCAATGCATTTGAAACTACATACCTCTTGACATCCTCCTCGCTTACATCAAGGTCAGCTAACAACAGTACACCCCTTATTATGTTCCTCGCGAAATTTCTGGCTCGAACATTTGGGAAGTTGAGGAAAAGATTAAACAAATCTTGTTTTCCAGACCCTGCTTTTATCATGATGTTAACAGCTCTAAACAGTGCCTTTCCAGAACCATCGAGCAAGAAATCTGGATTTTTCCTGATCAAGTTACCAGTGGCTTCCTTGTTGAACCCCAGTTCACTGAAGAATTGCGGAACTTCGACCATCTTTCTCCAATCATACGACTTTGTTACATATAGAAATCGAACTATCCAATCTCGCTCAATACCAACATCATCTAGCCACTCCAGGACCTTGAATTCAGCATTTGGGTCACGCATCAATATGGCAGGGCTAGAGATCACAAGTTTTATCACGCTGGTTTTACTGAATCCTAGATCTTCAAGAGCCTGCAGCTTAGATAGAAGCACATTCTCACCAAAGCTAAAAACCTCTGCAGCCTCCCAGTATATCCTCCCTATCTTAGTGCGGGTAACCCCGTAATTGCAAAGAACATGGTAGTTCTTCAGCAGTGTCTCATTATCCGCAAGATATATGAGATCCCGAGGCAACAAGGACTCATACTGGCTCGGCTTGAGGCCAATGCTCTCCATGAATGGCTCAAATTCGTTGATTGGGTGGTAATTGAACAGACGCATCAATGCCTTACTGACCCTCTGATCCCTCATCTCCTTCCTCTTCACCTTTGACCTGAACGCCATCTCCTCGCTCCCCTCCACAGGCTCCTTCATAGCACCCTTCACCATCTCCAGCAGCTTGCTCACGTAGATAGGCGTGTGCTTGCTTATATGCTCGGCATCACCAAAGCTCAACCCACGCGTGACATGGAGGTACTCCATGAAAACCTGCTGTGCAGCACGGAACACCCGTCTTTTCTCCAATTGACTGAGTTTCTTATCCCCCTCCAAATCCTCCTCCTCTTCCTCTTTCTCCAAGGCTTTATCCACACGGCTTTTAGGAGCAGCCGAATAAGAGCGCAACTGATACCTATGCCCAATTGGTATGATCCCCCAACTTGACGTGGTTGCTGATCCTCGAAATTGCCAAGCATTGAATGCAACTGGCGCTCTGTGAGGCTCCCTGTGCTCCCCAACGAGACGAGGCCGAGGAACCCACCTGAGGCGAGCGGCCCTCAATGCGCTGCGGAGATAGCTGTTCATGGCGAACCCGAGCGGGGCAGCGCAGGCGATGGAACAAGGAACAGCAAGAAAGGCGCCGGCTTTGGGATGCTACTCCACGGCGGCCATCGGTGCCGCCTCTACATTCTCCTCCTCAGTGCCCAATCTGCACGCAGACACCAAAACGCCGAATAAGCCCAGGAGCAAGATCGTTATCCCACAAGAGCGGGTGAAATGTTTCGTACCAGCAGGTGGTCGTATCACTATGTGCCGCAGCAGACGGCGAGGAGCACGGGCGGCGCCGGCGAGCGATCGGACAGAGATGGGGATCCAGCTCCGGGAACGGCCGGCGGCGCGCCGGGTGCAACGGCGACGAGACGAAGGGTTGAGAAGGCTGCGCGACGGAGAGGACGCAGGAGAAGGGGAACGCGGCGGATGGAGCGGCCTGCAACGAGGTGCGCGCGGCGGCTGAGAAATTGGGGCTGTGGGGACCTGGGGTTTTGGGTCACTGCGGCGGCGGCGGCGGCGGGGCACGCGGAAGCAGCTTGGCGTCGCCATTTGCGGATCACAGCCTGACAGCCGGAGAATCAGTGGGCTAGTGGGCTCCGTTCCATTTGGGCCAGGCCGACGCAGCCTCACGTCAACTGATGAAAAATCTCGACAACGAACGGTTGCGCTATCCACCATCCGTTACTACTTAACAATTCGGCGATGGCGACGGCGGCCGGGACCGGAATTGGCGCTATGCCGGCGCCGGAGATGATGTGTGACTGAAGGTGTGGACTTGAGGCCGAGGACTGACGAATCGAACCTCGGCGTGGCCTCGGTGGCAAACGCTCGCAAAACTGACCCGTGAAGAGAACAGATTTAAGGCATGCTCACGTGCTGAAACATCGAAATTGGCTCCAAAAGGAGTAAGACGTTTTTGAACCGTAGGATAAACCAATTTTTCGTAATCAAACTGATTACATTTCACTGTCAGACACAATTTTCACTGCCGACCGCCACAGTAGGATGCAGATTTGTTTGCTAGTAGATGAAACAGCCACAGCAGGACAATACTCTGTTTCGCATTTCCCTAATTTTGGACACAAGTCGACCAATCAGGCCAAAGATATCTACAGATAAACTTCCTACTAGTAACTGTACTTCACCAACTAAAACTCAACAGCAGTACTCTCAGATTATGATGTCACCAAGCATATAGCAATGAAATGATGAAAAAGGAGACCAGCAACGAGAGGGTTACAAAGCAGCCACATTATACATGGAGGTGGTGTTATGACACCGACAAAAACAAGCACGCACACTAAACACATTAACCTGTTACAATAAACAATAACCAATAAACAAAGGCCGAGGCTAAACCCCTGAACCTCAGCAAAGTGCAGATAAAAAGCTGCTGTAACTGAAGTCCATAATAATACACCTGGGGCGAGAAGAGAAAAAAGAAGGAAGTCTTGGTGTACAGCGCTTTCGCGGCAAGGGTTACCCATGACCCGCCTCCTTCCTTGATGGCTCAAACAAAAGCCTCAACGAGAAGAGCAGCAATCTGATCCTACTTGGTGATGTGCAAACCATACACAGCAGATGAACCCTAACCTGTCCGACACTTGGATGCTTTGATCTACTTCTCAGCGTGCCGGCGCTTGTGTCTCCTATGGGCATGGTTCCCGTTACTGCTCCGAGGTCTCTTCTGCTTTTTGGTGCTGTATGGGCCAAGAAGTTTCAGATGCAACAATCAAATCATGAGTACCAGAACATAGCGCTACCGATAATTAGAATTGAACTTGTCTGCGAAAATAGAAAGAAACCTACCAGAAGGTTCCTACTAGAAGCCTGTATATAATAAAGACAGGCAGAGCCAGCAAAGCAGAAGCCTGTGCAGAAACACGTCATGTTAATCATATGACCACTAAGCTACATTTTCTTGGTAGATTTTCGTGAGTGCTTACCAGGAACCAAACCAGTTCCTTCGTCGCAAGTGATTTTGTTATCTCATGTTGGTGAAGATAATCCAAGATGGATGCTTGAGCCTAGAAAGGAAAAGAGTTGTTGGTATTTCTGACATCGGTACAAAAGCGCTTGCATACATATATAACAATCAGCTATAAGTAGAACGAACTTAATCACACTCTTTAGGAAGGCGATTAAAGTAAGGGCACAACCCATGGGCCCAACCACAGGTCACACGCTTAGAAGAAGCAAGAAGCAGGCGCACAAGAGTTGGATACCACATCAAAGTTTTGGCTGGAAGCACTATATGGCACTCTCAAGGGGGAGCTAATTGATAAAGCTGTGTAACAAATTTGGAGTATAAATTGAAAAGAGCCACAAACCTGCCGATGGTATGTGGTTGCCGACTCAAGAAATGACCCATACGCATGAACTGCTCGTTTCGTGTACGGCTTAAGAGTAGTTCTAACTTTCTCCACATGTGGCTTCGTGACCTCAGCAACTTGATCAATGTAAGGTTTGGAGAACTTCTTGGCTTCCTGAATCAACATAGTCAAATGGATGCATATCAATAACTGCATATAGCTATCATAAAACACAATCCTGCAATTCTTTTTATTAAAAAAAGAGATAAAGGTACCTGGAAGTAGGGATGCGCAAACTCTTTAACTTTGACAACATGAGGTGTAACAGCATCCTTTGATGACTCGTAAAACTCCACATATCTTGCTGACACCTTTTGCACGTATGGTTCTGTGTTTTTCTTGAGGACAACCAATTTTTCCTTTACAGGAACCCATTTCTTCAATCAAGAAAAATTATGTTGTCAGCGTCAGTGTAAGATGAATCAAAAGAAACTGAACTTTATGGACAATGAGATGCTACCGTCTTAGCAGTCTCAATATGTGGTTCAGCCCATTTCTTTGCTAGAGCTGATTTCTCTGACACCTGAAACATTTGTAATGCACATGTATACATGACTATTTTGCTTGCGGGATGCATTTTGGAAACTGAAATCAAGAGCGGTACTATGAAGAGGCACCTTCTTCCCAAAATTCTGTATGGCAGGCTTTCCATGTTGATTCCAGTGACCCGAGATCACCTCCTGCACAAAATGATTATAATGCTGATGGTGAGAGAGCATATAAGCAAATAAATAGGCAGAGATACACATTTACTGGTTCCACTCTTACCACATAGTGAGCATACTGTGTTGCTAGCCAAGGTGGCAACCATGCTCCATGAACCTTCGAAAAGAACAGTGGAAAAGAATCATGAATTTGTTGTAGATGGGCACAATAAAGAAAAGGCATAATCAAAGCAAACCATAGGCTTTTCAGGGCAGTAGAATTACAATAGGTACACTCTACCTAGCCTAGTTTCAAGCAACCAACAGAAGTTTCAAACACATCACTGAAGTGCCATATGACAAAGAACACCAAAGTGCATTTGAAGCACATAGCTATTGTCAAACAAAACAGTTATTGAAACTTCTATCCAAAACTGATAGCACAACAATGAAACTGTCCAACTGTCAGAAAGCAACGTCTTTATAGATGAACAGTAAATACTATTTCGGGTCAAGCTCGTGTTCCTAAATTACTCTGTAGTTACTGTTAGAGATTAATAAAGAGTATAAAAGACAGAATGGATTGGTGATCATATAAGTTTCCAACGTGCTAGGTAAAGTGAAATAAATTGCGAACATAAACAGGCATATCTCCACCACGATACAATGAGACACTGAGAGGCCCATCCCCAGCCGACAGAACAGAACAAATATACATTGCAACAGTAAGTTCTTGTCTTATTAGTTTGAGACTGCAAAGGATGCTATTACACTGCTAGTTATTTTAAAATTTGCACCAAGTATAACTGAAGAGATGATAGCGACAAGACATCTCAATTACCTCTGTGAGCTGTTTTGCTTTAGCTGTTGCTTCCAACTGAAGCCTCATCAGTTCGTCCTACAAAATGACAGAACAAATTCGGACCAAACTACCACCACACCAGGCAAGAAGTGCTTAATAGTTTAAAAAGAAACACAAACCTCAGCAACTTTAAGAGCACGCTCTGTCTTCTGGATTATGCGCTTTTGCTCATCACTTCCCTTCTGGATCTAACAAGGATAAAATTGAGAAATAAGAACAATGCAGATCAACATCAAAAGTGCCTATTATGTGGAATAGTTTTCCATCACAGAGGCCTTCCATATGCTTCGAAATTTCAGATAGACATTAGACGCTGGTATTCAAATAGGATCTATGAATAACTAGACAAAGCATAAACTCGGTCTGCTGGTGTCGCAAGATTGAGTTGCAGGTTTGTAGTTGAATAGAAAATTTCTTCTAGCAAGTGTTCATGAAAAGGGAGAGAAAACAGTAGAGCAAGACACTAAACAAAAAAAAAAAAAAATCAAAGTGTCAGTGTCAGCACGCTCCACAGGCACAGAATACAAAATAAGTCTTTTTAACTATACAATAGAAAGGGATTGTGCACTTACTTCCTTAATCTTTGCATTCAGCTCTTCCACCTTCTTCTCAGCACTGTTAGCCCTAGACTCAGCTGTTGTTCTCAGGCTACTTTGTTTTTCAATATCCTTTTTGAGCTCGTCGATCTAGGATAGACAAAAACAGAAATCAGAATATCATCATTGGCATGTTCTACCTGTCCATGAGCTTTTATATTCCATACCTGCTTCTCAAGCTCAATGATCCGGGCATTGGCCTTGCCTATCTGCTCCTCAGCAGCTACAGACCCCTTTGCCTGTACACGGAAAATCAAAAGTGCATAATTATTTCTAAGAACACAATAGAATGTTTAGAAGTAACTGCTGCATTTGTGCTGCATACCTGGAGGGAAGCAATCTCGCCCTGCAGAGAAGCAACCTCCTTTGACTTCTCCTTAAGTACCTTCTCCAACTTTGCTATAGCATCATCCTTGCTCTTCACTTCTTGGGATCGCTCTGACTCTGTATAGTATAAAAATAATCAGAACCATATCTCTTAGGCAGTTTTCTGGAATTTACATGCGAATTCAATTTGTATGACATAGAGATATAGATTGGCTAGAGTTTTGGTCAAATTAGCTAATATAGCATGCGAAGGTTATCCAGTATGCTTTGCTTGCCGGAAGCAGCACTATTACCCAAGACACTACTTCTGAGTTGGGTCAAAATATTAATTTGGAGCGGTACACACTTTCTTGAGACCGATAGGTTAACAGTTTTACTCAACACGAAAATGTTTGTTTCTTAGAAGAGCATAAAATTCAACCTAGCAAAGGGACGGTCTGGGTTGGGTGAGCTGTATTCGGTTGGAATTTCAGTACGCTTCATCCAAACAGGACCGAACAATTATGGCAAATCTTAAAAGAGTGACTCCAGGACTCACTACCAATGGAAAAGCACAACAGAACTATTATTATACACTGGCCCACTATAGTAAATAAATGGAAGCGTCAAGAAAGGCAACTTCCGTTAAGCAGAGCAACATTCAGAGACAAAAGCAACTTATATATGGGTTTCCTATACCAGATAAATTTATATGGCAAGTTCCAACAAAAATGGAGACATGTATTCAATTTCTTGTTCTCCCGGTTGTATCGAAATCAGCACTACAGCAGCAGATAAAATTGTGCAGAGCCGAGCTGCTTGCTCAATTAAAATTATTATTCATGCAGACCACCCAAAAAGGCAAGTAGTAGCAATTCTACATGTAGTCGCTAAACCTCTGATAGGCAGATCCCTAACGGTTACAGTTACTCAAACATCGCGAAATCTCACCACGCCGAACCGACTAGGCACCCAAACCCCGCAACAGCAGCAGCGCCATCAACCCAGTGAAACGGGACAGATTAACCCAGCTCCAGAGACACAGATTTGACGTCTCAATCAACCTCACTCACAAACAAAATCTCAACAGAACCTGAATCAAGCCATCGGTACTGACCTAAGGTGGAGATCTTCGTCCGGAGCTGCCCCACCTCCGCCTTGAACGCGGCAGCCTCCTCGACCCGCGCGGCGGCCTCCACCGCGCCGGCCGCCGAGTCGACCTCCACCACCACCGGCTCCTCCGCGGCCGCCCCGGCCACAACCGCCGCGGCGATCAGCAGCGCCAGCGCCAGCGCGGGGAGCCTCGAGATCCCCATCCCCGCTCCTCCGACCCTCCGCCGCCGCGTCCTCCTCCTCCAGGACCTCGAGAAGCCTGCCCAATCCGAAGCCTCTCCTTGGTTGTATCGTGCTCGCGCTCGTGCCGTATCGTTAAGACTCGGGCGCTGGCCTGTAACTGCACACGCAGCGCAGATCTTTCTAATGACGCTGCGGGAGCACGTGACGTGTGGCACGTGGATGGGAGAGGACACACGCGGCCGCTGGCTGGTTGGGTTCGAGACGTGAGGCTCGTGCTGGGTTTAGGTCGCTGAGCAGTGGGCCCGCGCGTCGCCGTCAACGTGGCCGGCGGCCGGGGATAGGTGGCGTGCCGGTGTCGGGCACGGTTCGGGTGCGTCGAGATCGTTGTCGATTGCACGGAAACTGCGAGTGAGAAAGGCGATCATTTCCATGTGTTGCCTCAATTTTTCTTGACGATTTGGATAATCGAATTGACCAATAATATGGACTTGGGGACTTGCAATCGATCGTGCAAAGACGCCTCCCACTTGCTTAGAGAGTGCAGAGATCCCTTTCCTGATTTCGCATCTCTATTACTGCTACCTCTGTGTAAATTATTAACGTCCGGACATTAATATTAGGTCAAATTTGAATTACAAACGCTGTCCCAAACAAAACGTGGAGTACATGAAACTGAAACGGCCCCTTTCACTCCAAGTATGCTTGTAAACGGATTAGTATGCAGAGTCATGGCATGTTTAGACTTTTGGAGTGAATGGTGCCTTCCATGAGCCAATTTTGCCAAGTGTATGGCGCTTGTTGTCCAATTATCCATGGAATCATTGGAAACTGACACGTAATGCTATGAGTGTTTTATTTGTGGTTAGTCTATGCACGACCTTTTTGAGTGATACACTGGTGCTGATGGCCTTTAGCAGAAGAATAGCTATGCACCATTTGGGAAAAGGAACATTGAGTTGTTGAAATGAATGGCAAATCCAACAAACTTTTGCTGAATTTTTTTAAAAAATAATATTTTTCTTTACTGGGAATTGCAGAAATAATACCGAGAATTGAAAAATTACAAAAATAATACCCTGTCGTGCGTTGAACGCACGAAAATAGGGTAGTCGTGTGTTCAATGCACGAAAATAGTGTAGTCGTGCGTTGGACGCACGAAAATAGAGTAGTCGTGCGTCCAACGCACGAAATACTGGTTGTCGTGCAACCAACGCACGAAAAATCGGGTGCCCACTGTTGAGACGGAGTAGTCGTGCGTTGGTCGCACGAAAATTAGTAGTCGTGCGACCAACGCACGACTACTCCCCATCTGATTATTCGCCTCCCTCCTGTGCGGTTCGCTCTCTCTCTCTCTCTCTCTCTCCTCTCTCTCGACGCCTTCTCTCTGCCGACACTCGGGAAGGGCCGTTGCGCGGCGGGGGGGAAGTTTGGGGGAGAGGGACGGCTCCTGCGCGACGGCGGCGGGAGCAGGGCGGCTGGGGGAGGTGGGGAGCGGCGGCGGCGGGGAAACGTGAGGCCGGCGACTCCCCCTCCCGGGGACTTCCGGGGGAGACCGTGGGAACCCTGGCGCGGTGGTTGGAGGGCAGGGAGCGGGCGGCGGTTGCGGCGGGAGTGCCTGGCGGCGGGGCGGGGAGCCGGTCGGTTGGCGGGGCGCGGCTGGGAGGAGGCGCGGCGGGGCGAAGGCCGGGGCTGGGCGAAGGCGACGCACGGCGGGGCGGGCCGACGCGGTTGGTTGGAGGCCCGGCGGCGGCGGCTTGATTCGGCGCGGCGGGACCCAGCGCGGCGGCGGCGGCGGCTGGTGCTGCGGCAGGAAAGGCGCGGGCGCGCCGCACCGCGCGCGCGAGCAGAAGGCCAGGGCGGAGGGGAGGTGCTGCCTGCCTGCCGGCAGGCCGAAGGTAGAAGATGAGGGTTTTTTTTTTTCTTTTTTTAGATCTAACTCATTTAAATTGAGTAGAATATAGTGCATATAGGTGTAGAGTACTACTTTGTGGTCCTTGAAAGATTGGCTTAGATTGAGAAAGATAGTTTGCTATAGAAATATAATAGATATTAGTTATTTAAATGAAATTAGGTAGTATTGATGTGTATTTATATTTTCAGAATGGTTTTTATGACATTCGGATTAGGACCAGAAAAATAATGGGTCGATAAAATGTATAGTATTTAGGGGGCAATGTATAATTATTAATAAAGTTACTTTGATTTCATAGGACGTGGTCCGTCGAAGATGGCAAGTCATAGAATTTACTACGGCAGTGGGAAAATTGCAACTAGACCCGATGGTTTTTCTGTTAAGGTGTGTTGGTCGTATCTACGCACCCACTTATATACCGCAAGAGCACGGTGTACAGTTGTAGTCATTTCCCCTAGAAGAGTATTCCAAGGTTTAATCGAACCACAGAGACCTATGGGAATTAAGCAAAATCATCAGTAAAAGAGTTAGCCAAGCTTTCTAGTGAGCGTGAGCGTGGGTTTCAGGAAACAGGGTGTTGTGCCGATCGGCACAAGGGGATGTGCCGGTCGGCACCAATGTGAAGTTGTCCGAAAGTGTTGTCCGAAAAGCCTAGGAACAGAATAGATCATGTGGTAAGTTAGCCAAGTCTGCTAGTTGAGATCGTAACCAAAAGCTTAATCAAATAGCATCATAAACGGGATTACTCAATTATTGATAACCGAAGATCGGTAGGTCGAAGCCCCTTTCCGGAATGCCCTGTCACGACCAATTCGCCGTAATCGGTGACCTTTTCCACTCTACACACCACCTCAAGGATCATCGCGTATGCATTAGCGGCTGTTGAGGTACGGAGGCAACGTGCAAATATGGCGCATTACAAGATCCCAATGCTACCTTAACCACAATGGAGATAGTGAGAGATTGAATCTCTCACCTCTTATTGCCACCACAATTAAGATAACATCTAATACTTAGTCGTCACTAAGCGTAGGAACAAGTGCATGTAAAGACCATAAAATCCAGGCAATCAATAATCGAAACCATTCATCCACATATTCAACCATACTTCAATAATACATAGTGCAAGATACATCACCATCTAGTAGGCCTACTTGATGGATCACCTCTTTAGCACCAATGGTTCTTGATCAACAACTAGAGAACATGAAGAACGGGGCAAAGCCCGGTGGCTCTAAACTTACTAGCTGTGTTGTCCCTCTGGCGCGGATCCCGAAACCCTAGGGCTTTTACAAGTTTATATAGGGCTGTACATCCGGAAGGAAAGGATTCTCGGGAAAAGAGTCCTTGTGCCGATCGGCACATGGGTTGTGCCGATCGGCACACCTCGTGTCCAGCTCGGTTTCCTCCCTAAGTCGGTTCCGAAGTCCTAGGTAGCTTCCATGTGGGCCTTTGTAAGGATCGTGTGACCGAGAGGGGGGGGTGAATCGGGAACACCATGAACTAAAACTTTTTGCACTTCTAGCTACTCTAACTAATTGCACAAGTAAAGGATACATAACTAGAGAGTACATGTGCACTATGTGATAGTGATCAAGCAAGGATAACCATGTGCTAGGACTTGTACATGCTAGGAGCAAGGTATACAAGAGCATATAGAACAACCTAGCATATGTCGATATACAAGATAAGCTCAACAAGTCCTACACATGCTAGTGTATAAGGTTAAGGCACTCAAGCATTCTAGCATGCATATGGGTACACATACGGAAGCTCAAGTAAGTCCTATACATGCTAGTGTATAAGATAGATAGACAATCAAACTAGCATGCATACAAGTAACACATGGGAAGCTCAAGCTAGTGATCATGACAAGATAGATACAACAAAAGGCATAACAAGATCACTAGATGATATCAAGCAAGTGTATGAGCTATGAGCAAGTAAGTACACATAAGGAAAGCGCATATCACTAGAGATAACATAGAGCTAGCACACGGAAACAATCATCGAGCAATCAAATGATAAGCACAAGTCTACTACATGCATATAAGATAAACAAGATAGTAAGTGCAAGTAGTAGAGAGTAAGAGTAAGAGATTGCTCATCGATTTTTCCCGTGGTCTCGGAAGGATGGCGCCTTCCCCTACTCCACGTTGGGTCACTCCCGCCGGAGTCTCGACCCCGTCCCTCCGCTCGATGGCGATCCCCTCTAGAGCACACTCCACCCTTTAAGCCGGTGATGTCCCCTAAGAGCACGCTTCACTCCTCGAGTGAAGTCACGGGCTTCACCCCGCCGCACACCGGCAATGCTCTTCTCCTTGGACCATCCACCGCTCTTGAGTGAAGTCGCGGGCACGTCCCGCGGGCTTCTCCCGGGTACTCCTCCGAAGGTAAGGCTCCGCACTTGATGCGTGCCAAAGGGCGCTCCACTAGTGATGCTTCTTTCGCACGGGAAGCTCCAAGACCGTGTACAAACTTGTGTCGGCTTCCACACTCTCTTTGGCAAGCTCAACACCGACGCCTAACCGGTCTAGGCCTTGCCATAGACCAAGGGTAACAAACCAAGACCGCCTCCCTATGACCACACTAGTCCTAGAGGTGGATGGATGCTCTCAACCCTCTCAGCACTAAGCTTTCTTCTCCAAATCTTCTCCATGTGCTTCTCCTCTCTCTCAAGCACCAAGATTTCTCTCTAAAGCCTCTCCATGTGCTTCTCTTGCATCCTCTTGGCTCCACTGTGTTTCCCCACTGATAACAATGGCCAAAGGCCTCAAAGGGTCAAGCAACCGGCTATATAAGGCTACCAACCCAAAACTAGCCGTTGCTCAAAAGTGTCCAGTCACAGTGAGGACCGTACAATTGACCGTACAATTGACCGTACAGTACTGTCAATTGTACTGTCTCCATTTCCTCAGCTTTTGCCTTCTCTGTCTGGAACTCCAATAGAGACCGTACAATACTGTCTCTAGACCGTACAGTACTGTCAATTGTACTGTCTCTATTTCCTCAGCTTTTGCCTTCTTTGTCTGGAACTCCAATAGAGACGTACAATACTGTCTCTAGGACCGTACAGTACTGTCAATTGTACTGTCTCTATTTCCTCAGCTTCCAGAAACTTGCCTTCTCTGTCTGATCTTCTCCAATGAAGACCGTACCGTCCGGTCCCTAGGACCGTACCGTCCGGTCGATTGTCCGGTCTTCATTTCTTCCACTTCCAGAAACTTCATCTTCTCTGTCTGGAAATCCTCTGATGACCGTACCATACGGTCTCCTGACCGTATTGTCCGGTCTTCTCTGCTGAAGCTGATCTTGATCATTTCTTCGATTCTTGCTTCCAAACTTCATCATTCTTGGTTCCTCTTCTCCTCTGCTGTCACCCTAGTGCCTGAGAGACTCTTTGAGCATCCACTCACCTCTACCACTAGTGTGACCTAAGAGAAACGACTCGATCCCCCTTGATAGTCCGGTGTTTCCTATGGACTCAAGCCAACATCCACACCAAGCCACACTTGCTTGGATCTAGCATGTCCTTAGCCTTGATCCATCTCTTCAACCGCAACCTTCATCAGTCCTTGATCCTTGTCGTCATCCATCGTCGAGGAAACCAATCACCCGGGATATAGAGAATAGGTTGGCGCACTCCTTCAACGACGAAGCTTCTTCATTGTGACCTAAAGAATATGCATGAACACCTTTCCTACATCCAAAGATGTTAGTCACAATGATCTAGTTGTCACAAAGGACAACCCGACCGAAGCATCATATAATGTGCATAAGATATGAAACAAGAACATCATCACATAATAGACAAGATCATCATGGCATACGATATAAGGCAAGACCAACATGATGATCAAGAGTATGTCAGATATATGATACATACAAAGACCATGACATACTCACCTTGTCTCTTACCTCATGTGCGTAGTAGTCACCTCGTAGAGTAGTCCTCATGTTCACTTCTTCTCTTTATCAACTTCCTTGCAACCTTTGAGGTGTTGGCACTCCAATAGTATATCACTACATCCATGAGACTAAACATCTTGCACACTAGCAAACCTTGTTAGTCTCATTGATCATGTTGACATCAATCACCAAAACCTATGAACCATGCTCTAGGTTCATTGATCTTACAATCTCCCCCTTTTTGGTGATTGATGGAACACAACCAAAGCAAGAGATAATAGATAGAATGAAGCACAACTCCTTGCCTAGGATGTATTGACAACATAGAATACTTTGCTCATACCTTGCCTTCTTGAATGTATCTTCACTCCATGGTTGCAAGTACTTCTCCCCATTAGCATGTTCTCCCTATTTGTGCCTCATGTCTCTTCTCATTCCGCAACTACTTGCTTTGGAGGATATACTTCTCCCCCTTTGACATCAAGCACCGAAAAGGGGACAACAAGGCAAACGTTAAAAGCACAAGGAGCTTCATAGATAGTGATCCTTTGGATGTGGATGGGATATGGATCAAAAATCATGAAGCCTCATAACATAGACTAAACTCCCCCTACATTTGTGCATACATGTGATGGAAGGCAAAATATATGCACAAATTAACAATTAAGTCAAGTGGGGGACCTTAAGCTATGTATGGAAGTAGCTAGATAGATAATGCAAGAATAAAGGAAAACCATTACCTTCTTGCAAGAATGAAAAACTTAGCGTACCTTCGGGGAGTGATTTCTTTCCGATGCCATAAAGAATGTGTCGTTTGAGTATCATGGCACCTCAAGTGGATCATCATTTCTATTAAGAGACTACATAGATAAACTTGCAAACACATAGTCTCAAGAATCTCAAGACATAGGATAGACTCCCCCTAAAGTGTGCATCACACGCACTTTGTCAAGAAAGACAAGTCAAGGAGACTACCCTATATCTCGGATCATGCATATAAAGAGATATGAAATAAACGCATAAATAGATGCCACTTGCAAAGGATGGAGATGAGTGAAAGCATGCAAGACTTTACCACTTGTAAAAGCATATAGATATGAAGCAAACAACAAGGGTAAAGCAACTCAATCACAAAACGGCATCATGCGAGAAATATAAGGACACTACACACATGATGATAAGAAGACAAGCATGCAAGTCATAGCTCAAGATAAGATACCATTTGAAAGATAAGCAATATAAACAACAAAGGGTACCACAAGATAAAGCTAAGCACATGGAGCAAATGACAAGCATGAGGAATGGTGACAAGTAAAAGGATAACTAGCAAGAAACGCTCATCACCATAGGGTCAAGGAGATTACCTTCATACTTACCTTTGTAGAACGTCGCTTCCCCTTGACATAAGCTTCCATCTCAAGAATGTGAGGAAGATCAATCAACTTGATCAACTTGACCTTCCTTTGTGCTAACTCCCCCTGAGATGGTCGTCGTCTTCTTCTCCACCTCAAGATTGTGAGAAAGACCGATCATCTTGATCTTCGTGATCTTTCTTCATGCAAACTCCTCCTTGAGGTGGTCGTCATCTTCTTCACCTCAAGATTGTTGTGAAGATCGATCATCACGATCACATGATCTTCAAATGCAAACTCCTCCTTGAGGTGATCTTCATTGTCTCGAGCTCTCATCTCAAGATTGTTGGTGAAGATCGATCATCTTGATCACTTGATCTTCTCTTGCACGAACTTCCCCTTGAGATGATCTCGATGTCTTTATCATCTTCTCTCCTATTTCTTGTGCCTCCTCTTGTTCCTACAATTGATCTTACAATAGAGAAAAAGAACAAGAAAGGCAACCGTCAAATGCACAAGAGAGCTTCATGAACCATGTCCTTTTGAGTGGAAAGCATTTGGACCATGATCATGAAAGCCTCATAACATAGGCTAAACTCCCCCTAGAGTTATGCATACTTCTTGTGGATGGCAAGATATATGCATATCATTTTGTGAAACACATGGGGTAGTTTAAACTATGTTATGGATGGTAGCTAGAACAAAAGATAATTGAAAGAGATAGGTTCTAGGCATACCTTTCGAAGAGAAGACGTTATGACATGTAACCTCATGATAAAAACTAAGACAAAGAACACACGGGTGAAAGACTCCTTTGTGATTTCCTATATGCAATGCATGAACAAGCATATAATACAAATGCAAGGGAATTTAAACATGCCATGATGAATGCATGCAAGATTAAGGACAATGCATAAAGGAAACCTACTCAAGGTCAAGTTTGAACCTCTCTCAAGCTTACTCACTATGAGCCAAATCTTGCCTTGAGTCTATCGGTCCACCAACTCAAGCATCCCCCATACTCATAGCTTTCTTGAGAAAGTTAGACCTCGAACTAATATTTTTGTGCATTTCTTTTAGGTTTTTTACATGATGCATGAAAGTGCACAACGTACTAGTTCACAAAGGAGTTACTAACAAAAACAAAGGAACTAGAACGAAAAGAAACTACACTAAGATACAAGATACCTCCTTGAAGAGTAGATGTTCTCGTTCATGCCCTTGACACTTGTGGCGGCCTTCAATGATCTCCATGATTGAACTCGGTCCACCACCTTCATCACCTCAAGTGTTGTACTTGGGCGCCTCCATGTGATTGACCGGCTTCATCCGGTCCACTAAGTTCTTTGGCACCCAAAGCATCCTCATCTTTCTCTTCTTGTCCAAAGCTCCTATAGACTTTGCCTTCACAACACTACATTCACATCTCATAACAAAAAGTGAGTGTTGTCAAGGTAAAGTAAATAATCAAATGCAAATGTAGGAGCTTTAGGAATCAAACGATCTTTTGCTGAATGGCCACTTATGCAACAATGCTTGCAATAGTGATCATTGGCCGTCAACGGTACTTCTTCACTTGGTGTGGCATCATCTTGCCAATGGCTTCTATGTTCACCGAAGAAGTACACTTCCTTCCTTCTTGTGAGTCTTGTGAATGCTTGCATTATTGACTCACTCTTCTCTTTGAGCTTGTGGTATTCCTTCAAAACAAAGACTCAAGAGAAAGAGCTCTCACAAGAGAGGGTTAGTTCATCACAAATAGTAAACGAATGCGAGATAGATGAACTAGGAGTAGTGGATGAAGAGAAAAGAACTAGATGAGGTTGATAGCTCGATAAGAGATCTCAAGGTTCTCATACTTCTCATGAAGCTCAATGTTATCCAACTTGAGCCCTCAACTCATATGTAGAGCCTCATGAGATGACACGGGATCCTTGAGCTCCTCATCAAGCTCACCAACACGAAATATGGCCATATCATTCTTTCCTTACCTCCTTTACCTTGGAGGTGCATGTGAAGATGAAGACCAACAACATGTTCGCATATGCTCTTGAAGAAGAGTCACTCTCGTAGTCTTCATTATTGGCAATCCTCTCACCAACAAGAAAAGCCTTTGTGAGATGACATCTCCTTCTTCTTGACCTTGGTCTTGTCTCACAAACTGCTTGTATTTGGCCTAAGCATCATCTTCTACTTCATCACCACTCTTACTTGATCCTTCCATCACCACCTTTTTCTCTTGTTGATGACCCGCAAGTCATGTCTTCTAGTGAGGTACATGGGTGGAGATGGAGAAGGTGAAGTCTCCATCAAGATATCAATAGCAACTTGATCTTCACCATCGGTTCATAGTCACCTTACATCAATGAGACACAAAGATGAGTTAGATAAAGAATTGAAATTCGGTTCTAGATATACCGTCATCTTTGCATTCTCCGAGGAAGATGTAGGTTCACTTGAGTGATCAAGGAAGTGAATATCCCGAGCTTGCATTATCTTCTCAATTGCTTGCTCTTCAAGTAATGGAAGCTTGCTCACGGTTGTAGATTGATCTTCAATAGAACCACCATCACCAATTGACATGTCCTCAAAATGAGAGACATTTCCTTGAGTGCTCATCATGTGAGATGGTCATGAGCAAGACTCCTTTAAATTGTAGCTTCGCAAGATCTTCATGTTGAAGTGCAAAAATGTTGTCGCCAAATCTTGAATGAGGAGGTGCTTTCAAGATCTTCATGATAACCTCACCACTTGAGCTCTTACACTTGTCATATAATCGATCCACTTATCTAGCATAACCAAGCGAAGAGACAAGTAAGTGATTCATTAAAGAATATAGTAAGATTATCAAAATTACTCCTCAACAAGAAAACTAGCAACAACAACATCATGATCATCATAAGATATAACAAGAACAACAAGATCATCATGATAACATGGTTATCCGTGAAAGTGCTAGAGAAATTATTCATGGTATCCCACAATTCATTTGGAACTATGGACATAAGGTAGCTATTCAAGCGATTCTTTCAACGTCCAAAGTCCAAACCCATAAGGGATGAAAACCCAAACTCATTCGGTCACATCTCAAAGGCGATTAAGCCCTAAATTGAGCACTTGGCTCTGATACCACTTGTAAGGATCGTGTGACCGAGAGGGGGGGGTGAATCGGGCACACCATGAACTAAAACTTTTTGCACTTCTAGCTATTCTTTCTAATTGCGGAAGTAAAGGATACATAACTAGAGAGTACATGTGCACTATGTGATAGTGATCAAGCAAGGATAACCATGTGCTAGGACTTGTACATGCTAGGAGCAAGGTATACATGAGCATATAGAACAACCTAGCATATGACAACATACAAGATAAGCTCAACAAGTCCTACACATGCTAGTGTATAAGGTAAAGGCAATCAAGCAATCTAGCATGCATATGGGTAACACATACGGAAGCACAAGTAAGTCCTATGCATGCTAGTGTATAAGATAGATAGATAGACAAACTAGCATGCATACAAGTAACACATGGGGAAGCTCAAACTAGTGATCATGACAAGATAGATATAACATAAAGCATAACAAGATCACTAGATGATATCAAGCAAGTGTATGAGCTATGAACAAGTAGGTACACATAAGGAAAGCGCATATCACTAGAGATAACATGGAGCTAGCACACGGAAACAATCATCAAGCAATCATATGATAAGCACAAGTCTACTACATGCATATAAGATAAACAAGATAGTAAGTGCAAGTAGTAGAGAGTAAGAGTAAGAGATTGCTCATCGATTTTTCCCGTGGTCTCGGAAGGATGGCGCCTTCCCCTACTCCACGTTGGGTCACTCCCGCCGGAGTCTCGACCCCGTCCCTCCGCTCGATGGCGATCCCCTCTAGAGCACACTCCACCCTTTAAGCCGGTGATGTCCCCTAAGAGCACGCTTCACTCCTCGAGTGAAGTCACGGGCTTCACCCCGCCGCACACCGGCGATGCTCTCCTCTTGGGACCATCCACCGCTCTTGAGTGAAGTCGCGGGCACGTCCCGCCGGGCTTCTCCCGGTACTCCTCCGAAGGTAAGGCTCCGCACTTGATGCGTGCCAAAGGGCGCTCCACTAGTGATGCTTCTTTCGCACGGGAAGCTCCAAGACCGTGTACAAACTTGTGTCGGCTTCCACACTCTCTTTGGCAAGCTCAACACCGACGCCTAACCGGTCTAGGCCTTGCCATAGACCAAGGGTAACAAACCAAGACCGCCTCCCTATGACCACACTAGTCCTAGAGGTGGATGGATGCTCTCAACCCTCTCAAGCACTAAGCTTTCTTCTCCAAATCTTCTCCATGTGCTTCTCCTCTCTCTCAAGCACCAAGATTTCTCTCTAAAGCCTCTCCATGTGCTTCTCTTGCATCCTCTTGGCTCCCACTGTGTTTCCCCACTGATAACAATGGCCAAAGGCACCTCAAAGGGTCAAGCAACCGGCTATATATAGGCTACCAACCCAAAACTAGCCGTTGCTCAAAAGTGTCCAGTCACAGTGAGGACCGTACAATTGACCGTACAATTGACCGTACAGTACTGTCAATTGTACTGTCTCCATTTCCTCAGCTTTTGCCTTCTCTGTCTGGAACTCCAATAGAGACCGTACAATACTGTCTCTAGGACCGTACAGTACTGTCAATTGTACTGTCTCTATTTCCTCAGCTTTTGCCTTCTCTGTCTGGAACTCCAATAGAGACCGTACAATACTGTCTCTAGGACCGTACAGTACTGTCAATTGTACTGTCTCTATTTCCTCAGCTTCCAGAAACTTGCCTTCTCTGTCTGATCTTCTCCAATGAAGACCGTACCGTCCGGTCCCTAGGACCGTACCGTCCGGTCGATTGTCCGGTCTTCATTTCTTCCACTTCCAGAAACTTCATCTTCTCTGTCTGGAAATCCTCTGATGACCGTACCATACGGTCTCCTTGACCGTATTGTCCGGTCTTCTCTGCTGAAGCTGATCTTGATCATTTCTTCGATTCTTGCTTCCAAACTTCATCATTCTTGGTTCCTCTTCTTCTCTGCTGTCACCCTAGTGCCTGAGAGACTCTTTGAGCATCCACTCACCTCTACCACTAGTGTGACCTAAGAGAAACGACTCGATCCCCCTTGATAGTCCGGTGTTTCCTATGGACTCAAGCCAACATCCACACCAAGCCACACTTGCTTGGATCTAGCATGTCCTTAGCCTTGATCATCTCTTCAACCGCAACCTTCATCAAGTCCTTGATCCTTGTCGTCATCCATCGTCGAGGAAACCAATCACCGGGATATAGAGAATAGGTTGGCGCACTCCTTCAACGACGAAGCTTCTTCATTGTGACCTAAAGAATATGCATGAACACCTTTCCTACATCCAAAGATGTTAGTCACAATGATCTAGTTGTCACAAAGGACAACCCGACCGAAGCATCATATAATGTGCATAAGATATGAAACAAGAACATCATCACATAATAGACAAGATCATCATGGCATACGATATAAGGCAAGACCAACATGATGATCAAGAGTATGTCAAGATATATGATACATACAAAGACACATGACATACTCACCTTGTCTCTTACCTCATGTGCGTAGTAGTCACCTCGTAGAGTAGTCCTCATGTTCACTTCTTCTCTTTATCAACTTCCTTGCAACCTTTGAGGTGTTGGCACTCCAATAGTATATCACTACATCCATGAGACTAAACATCTTGCACACTAGCAAACCTTGTTAGTCTCATTGATCATGTTGACATCAATCACCAAAACCTATGAACCATGCTCTAGGTTCATTGATCTTACACCTGACTGTCTGAGCTGGAGGTGGAGCTGGAGCTGGAGCTGTCCTCTGCGGGTACAGCCTGCTGCTGCGCAGTCCTCGACGGACCAACCTCAGGGATGGCCGGAGTCTGCTGCGGTACACCTCTCCGTCTGGTGGACCTCCTCAGGGGTGTCTGCTCCCCCTGGACTGTACCAGCTCCCTCTCTGATCTGGAAGCCTGTGCTCCTGCCAGTGGGTATGTCCACTGATGCTGCCCTGAGAGCCTGGTCCCACACAGGATCACCTGTCTTCTGCTTCTTCTTGGGCGGTGGATCTGGAGCCTTGCCCTTCCCTCTGTCCTGATCACCTCTGCCTCTGCCTCTGCCTCTGTCTCTGGCCATAGCTGCCAACTGTCAAGCTGCCGCTGACAAGATAGGGCGAGTGAGCTTGGCCCACCAACCCGTCCAATGACAAGCCGATTGCCACAAAGATAGGATCAAGGGCTTGGCCCTAAATCCGTCCACTGAGAACTCTGCACTGTCAACTGTCACTGTCCTCTGGGCTGCTCAACTGACAACTGCCACTGCACGATAGGAGATAGACAGGGTATATGAGTATAGAATAACCTACTATAATCTACAAGCAAGAATCGTAGGTAAGCGCGTAAAAGTCTATGTGAAACCCTAGCGCTGAGGTGAAGGACACAATGCCGGCAATTAAATGCAAAGGGGAACTACGGCATTGTCGATTATGAGTGGAGATCAACTAGTGCACATATAGGTAAGCAATAGACACAATGTGACACTAATTGAGGATCAACAACTAGTGACATGATTAAGTAGAAGATAGAATGCTCGATCATGACACTAGAGCCTACATGCCGTAATAAAAGATTGAACTTTACGACAATTACGACATATAGACTGGAAATTCAACTAAACTAGCAGTGCAAGTCTAAGCAAGAATGCTAATCATGCTAGAATGAGATGAATTCCTAAGCAATTATGGGCAAATCATCGATGAAAAGGAAGAATGGCTCAACATGCCCTAGGTATGGACTCCTGCTGCTGTGCATCGCGAACAATTGAGTCAATTTTGCCGGAAAGAAAACCAATTTGGCCGAAGCCTCACCGGAGCAATGGATGACGGCTGTTGGCGCTGCTTAATACGAATATTTTACCGCCAACACCATTCAATAAAAGCCATCATACAAGGATAAAATGAACATTCTTTTATATTAATGGCTCTCCACAAGTTTTGTTGGAGTATTTGAATGCAGGGAGCAATATGGACGAAATTCACAGGAAACGGGGGATAAAACCCACCGGCCGGCCCAACCATAGGCCGGCCGGCCTGCTCAGGCTCCCACCGAGGTCCAGCTCCTCCCCAGAGGCCTTCTACAGCTTTCCCACGTGGAATTCAAGGCCCAGCCCAATATCAAACAACCGACATTCTAGAACATGGGCTTTTGGGCCTAAACTTGAAGGCCACTCCACTTCTGCCGACCCCATGAAGAAACCGACCTTCTTACCGCCCTCAGGAGTCCATCAGAGCCGTCCAGGGAAGAGGCGGTGGCGAACCGACCACATCAGTGGCCGGCCGGCCACCCTACTAGGCCGGCCGGCCGACCTTTGCTCCACCGACGTCCCAGCTTCGGCCAGATGATCCCCACCGACTCCAGCAAGCTATAAATAACACCCTCCGGCTCCAGAAGCAAGACGCACCTCATTTGATACTTCATTTTAGTCTTTTGGTAGTAGGATAGTGTTGCTAGGAGAGAGTGAGTGAGAGGGAAGGAGAGCTAGAGGCCCCCGGCATGTCGGGACTCTACTTCTTCGTCGCCTCCGGTATGCTCCTCGCCTGGGAGTAGTCGTCTTAGTCTTCCAGGCCGGGCAACATGTAAGAAGATTATTGGTCGGGCAATAAAGTAAGGTATTCTGCTTTATTTATTTGTGGGTTTCAGGTATGCAATGAGTATTTATTTATTTATTGCATAGACTAGCTTATTTGGAGCTCCTCGCTAGTTGTGACGATAGGTGTAAACGCGGTGTTTAGACCTAGAGTTATCCCTGATTTGCTCGTAACCCCACGGAGGATGGTAGCCGCGAGTATGTGTGACAGGCATACCGGTCTCTGTAATCCACCACGTCCGGGTTATTGTTTTTAGTAGGGAGGTCAATAGCACGTAATTCCCCAAGTTAGTTGAACCTAATTCTCGGGTTGCTACCTTGGCATGCGTGTGCCCCGAAACAAATAATAGAGTAAGGACCTTACCAAATTGCCAGCTACATAGCTTCTTATCATTAGATTGCCTGGCCAGAAGACCCTTTTATTTACTGTTACAAACTCCGCTCCTGTGTGCCACCTTTACGGATCGATACCTCTAGTGTTTAGGCTTTAGTACACTATACGTTCCCTGTGGATTCGATACCCTAGGAATACTCCTTGTGGTGAAGGCTACATCGGTATCCGTACGCTTGCGGATTAATTTCTGTTAGGCCTTAGGACTGCCAACAAGCTTACTGGCGCCGTTGCCGGGGATCGGTAAGCTGTGCTAAAATTCGAACCTAGAGGCGCCCGTTCAAGGTTTTTATTTTCTTTTGTTTTCTTTTGTTCTCTTTTGTTTTTCTTTTTCTTTTATCATATCATATCATGGACACTCCGTCGATCTTCGACGCCGCTGCTCCGAAAGGAGCGTTATTGGAGCCTGCACCAGCATCCAAACCAATCACAGCCGTCAGTTATGAGATTCGTCCAGAGCTGATTGCCTTGGTAAAGGGATCTGAGTTCCGCGGGGAAGATCATGAAAATCCGTACGCACATATGCGTTACTTCGAGAGGCTCTGTTCCACAGTTGTTACATCAGGAGTTCCGAGAGACAGTTTCAGATGGTTGCTGTTTCCGTTCTCCATCACTAGCAATGCAGAGCTCTGGTATGCCAAGCACGTGAGTGAAGCTCAGGGAGATTGGGCTACTCTCCGGAAGCTCTTCTGTCTCAAATACTTCCCTCTCCACAAGGTTATTGCTCTTCGCAAGAAGATCATTACCTTTGAGCAAGGCAGAAATGAGCCATTAGGAGCTGCCTGGGACCGTTTCCTGACCTACACTCTAGAAGGACCAGATCTGGGAATTCCATCACAAATACTCCTTCAACATTTTGCTGCGGGACTCACTCCGAACAGCCGTAACTTCTTGGATACAGCTTCAGGAGGGTCGTTCCTATACAAAACAATTGAGGAAGGATTTGACGTGTTGGGGAAAATTCTCAGCAATTTGGGCTCCTATGATGCAGTTGCCCCTGAAAAACATGAAGAAGAGGCACAAATCATAGTTGAGACACCTTCAGTTAGCTCACCAGAACAGAAGAAGTGTGCATGTGTGATACACCCCTAAGCAGAACCACCTCGACCACCGCCAGCTCCGAAGGCAGAACAAGAACCGTTCTATGTCTGCCCCTCGAATCCTACGCTATTCAAGGATAGCCAAATTCTCTCCGAAGGACAGAATCAAGTTGAGTCCACTCTTCCTCTTCTACCATACGAGGAAGAGGTAGACTTAACGAGATTCGGTAATACAAGAACTTACCCGGTGGAGAAGAATTGCTATGTTGAAAAGGCTGAGCTAGATGAGTTAGATTGGGAAGACAAGGTAGATCAAGACACACGTCTGCAGAAACTGTCTGCCGTCTTCAGCGAGGATTGGCTCCAAGAAACAGAATGCTCAGAGAAGGCTATCAAGCTCAATGAAAAGCCTGAGAGCATTCTAGTAAAGTATGAGCATAAACCACCAATTGAGGCTAGCTATGACTTAAGAGCAGGAGTAAACATTCTGTCAAAGCAGCAGGCCCAGCAATTGGCGGTAGACATATCGAGCCTTATACCATCAGGGAAAAGGCTGATATTCCGGAACAAGTGCTATCAAGCTGAGGGGATCTTGCGAGAATTGGAACTAGAAATCAATGGGCAACCCCTGCTCATGAATTTCTACATCTTTGACATTTCCGGCAAGAACTTCTTCCTTATTGGAACACCGATTGCAGCACTCACAAAGATGAGAAGCGGCCAAGAAGAGTTGGAAGTTCCAATGGGAAGACAAAGCTTCTCCATCGACATTCGAAGAACACTCAATGCCAAGGCAGAGGAGAAATCTGAGAAGATGGATGAATACGCGGCCATAGAAGAAGCAGCGGCCGTTGAATTCTTAGAAGCCTCGCAGTTTGATACGGAGGAAGATGCACAATACTTCAATGAAGATGAAGACCCTTCCCCTATGTTCCACTCAATAAGCATGAAGAACCAGCTCCAACACCTGTCGAGCTCAAACAACTGCCACCTGGTCTCAAGTACAGTTTCCTCTTCAAAGATCAGACCACGCCTGTCATCATCAGTGATAAGCTGTCAGAGGAAGAAGAGAAGAAACTAGTAGCCGTGCTAGAAAAATACAGATCGGTAATAGGCTACTCACTAGCAGATCTCAAGGGAATCAGCCCAGAATTCTGCACACACCGAATCCCGATGGAACCCGATCACAAGCCTGTGCGTGAGCACCAACGACGCTTGAACAACGCCATGAGAGATGTAGTTAAGAAAGAAATTTTGAAGCTACTCAAGGCAGGTATAATTTACCCAGTTCAGGACAGTCAATGGGTTAGCCCCGTCCAGGTAGTACCTAAGAAGGGAGGGATGACAGTTGTGAAGAATGAAAAGAATGAGCTGATCCCTCAGCGCACAGTGACAGGATGGAGGATGTGCATCGATTACAGGAAGCTTAATAAGGCAACCAGGAAAGATCACTACCCACTCCCGTTCATTGATGAGATGCTCGAACGGTTGGCTAAGCACTCGTTTTTCTGCTTCCTTGACGGTTATTCAGGGTATCATCAAATACCTATCCACCCTGAAGACCAAGACAAGACTACCTTCACATGTCCTTATGGCACATTCGCCTACCGACGAATGTCATTCGGGTTGTGTAACGCACCTGCCTCCTTCCAAAGATGCATGATGGCAATCTTCTCAGACTTAGTGGAGAAAATAATGGAAGTATTCATGGATGATTTCTCGGTCTACGGTGAAACATTCGACAGATGTCTCCAGAATCTTGAGAAGGTACTTCAGAAATGCAAGGATGCAGATTTGGTTTTGAATTGGGAAAAATGTCACTTCATGGTGACAGAGGGAATTGTTCTTGGGCACAAGGTCTCTGCTCGAGGGATTGAAGTCGACAAAGCCAAGATTGAGGTAATTGAGTCGCTTCCACCTCCGAGAAACATAAAAGGGATCCGCAGCTTCCTAGGACACGCCGGTTTTTATAGAAGGTTCATCAAGGACTTCTCCAAAAAGGCGAGACCTCTCACCAGTCTCTTGGCTAAGGACGCACCGTTCATCTTCGACAACAAGTGCATGGAGGCATTCAATGAACTGAAGACAGCTTTGATATCAGCCCCCATTATCCAGCCACCCGATTGGTCACTCCCGTTCGAAATCATGTGCGACGCAAGCGACTACGCCGTAGGAGCAGTGTTGGGACAGACCAAGGATAAGAAGCATCATGCCATCGCCTATGCTAGCAAAACTCTCACTGGACCTCAACTCAATTATGCAACCACTGAGAAGGAATTGTTGGCTGTGGTATATGCTATTGACAAATTCAGATCGTATTTGGTTGGAGCTAAGGTGATAATTTACTCAGATCACGCAGCCCTCAAATATCTCCTGACAAAGAAAGATGCTAAGCCACGTCTTATCCGTTGGATACTCCTCCTTCAAGAATTTGATTTGGAGATCAGAGACAGAAAAGGAGTAGAGAATACTGTGGCAGATCATCTCTCGCGATTGCAGACGGAAGATCCTACTGGACTACCCATTAATGACTGCTTGAGAGATGACATGTTACTAAAGGTAACAAGCACCGACCCCTGGTATGCAAACATTGTCAACTACATTGTAGCAGGATATATACCGCCAGGGGAGGATAAAAAGAAGATCATCAGGGACAGCAAGTATTATCTATGGGACGACCCATATTTATATAAAGTCTGCACCGATGGTCTCCTGAGAAGATGTGTACCCACATGTGAGGCTATGCAAATTATTGACAGATGTCATTCATCAGCCTTTGGAGGTCACTATGGAGTATTTCGTACAAGTGCCAAAGTCTGGCAAAGCGGTTTTTACTGGCCAAACATGTACGAAGATACAAAGGAGTATGTTAGAAGATGTTCTCGCTGCCAGAGAGTAGGAGGGATCAACGCTCGTGATGCCATGCCCCTAACAAATAATCTTCAAATCGATGTCTTCGATTGTTGGGGCATAGACTTCATGGGACCTTTTCCAAACTCTGAGGGATATGAATATATTCTTGTGGCAGTCGACTATGTCTCTAAATGGGTGGAGGCTCTTCCATGTCGAAACGCTGACTCCATCCACTCCAAGAAAATGCTCCAAGAAGTCATCTTCCCACGGTTTGGTACACCTAGAGTACTAATCAGTGATGGGGGCTCGCACTTTATCGACAGGACATTCAGAAAAATGCTCTCATCACTCGGTATTGCTCATAGGGTAGCGACCCATATCACCCACAGACGAGCGGTCAAGCGGAGACATCTAATAAACAAATCAAAAATATTCTCCTGAAGACCGTCAACCAAATGGGCAAGAATTGGAAGTCGAAGCTGCATGAAGCATTATGGGCATACAGGACAGCTTACAAGACTCCAATCGGCATGACTCCATATCAACTGGTATACGGAAAGACATGCCACCTACCCGTCGAGCTAGAGTTCAAGGCTTACTGGGCAATCAAGAAATGGAACATGGACCTAGACCAAGCCCAAGTCAAGCGACAGATTCAGATCTCAGAGCTCGAAGAATTGAGGGAGAAAGCGTACCACAGTTCGAAGCTCTACAAAGAGCGAACGAAACGGTGGCACGACAAGCGCATTCGGGAGAAGCACTTCACACCAGGTGATAAGGTACTTATGTACAACTCCCGTGTTAAATTATTTGGTCATGGTAAGCTTAGAAGTAAGTGGGATGGCCCCTATACGGTGGTGGAAACATCTAACCATGGGGCCGTCACTCTCCAAGGTAATGACGGAGAGCACTTTAAGGTAAATGGCCAGCGCTTAAAAATCTTTCTAGAACCCTCCATGCCGGAACTCGAGGAAGTAGATGTCATCGAGTTCACGTGAAAATCACCATCTACGGTCTAGCCCCGACCTTAACCGAGCCATGTTTTTCCCTTTTTTTTTCTTATTTACTTTTTCTTTGTATTCAAATAAAAATAAAAATTTTGGTTTTCGGGGGAAACGCTGGCCGGCCGGCCAGGACCTCAGGCCGGCTGGCCCTCAGATTTTCAAAATTTTTCGAAACTTTTTGTGGCGGCGCCCCCGATCAAACCAAACAGAATACCAAACCCTACCCTGCGATTCGGAGCCTATCTCGCCTGGAGTGGATTTTTCACCTTCTTAAACACATTGAAAATTCATTTTTCTCCACTCCTCCATCTCAAGTTTCGGCCATGGCTGAGAAAGCACCCTACCAGAGCTTCTCCACCATGTCTCCCACCAATTCCAATGCCCCCATTTCAAGAACCTCCAACACCGCCGCTCGAAAGCAGCGATCCGCCTATCTCGACCAATTTCCGGTCAACAACGGCGAGGGATCCAGCGCGGCAAGGTACCTCAACTTCGTGGACACCTGGGGGGCCGAGCTGGAGGCAGACCTGCTCGCAGCCGGGGCAAACCCCGGCCGGCCGGCCTGCCCACCTGGCCGGCCGGCCAGCCCGAGGCGCGGCAGGAGCCCATCCAGGGCGAGTGCGAGCCCCAGCTCAGGGAGATTCCTTTCTCCCTCTGGTGGCGTCGGGAAGAAGCAGTACCGCGGCGGCATCACGCATCCCGTGGTCGGCGAGCTGTCCCCCAAACGGGAAAATCTCCAGCGCTTCCGACTCCCACTCCAAGGGTGGAGATCGCGCCGGCGTACCCCGTGGTGGAACAATCCGAAGAAGATCCTGACGAGCCCACGGACGCCAGCCAGTCCAAGGATGAGTCTTCCCATAGGACATCTAACGGTGCCTGGGAGAACGCTCCCCCCTTCACCTATCTGGGTGCTAGGGGCAAGAAGTGGAGCGAGAAGGTGATGTACTGCAAAGCGCCTAAGGGATTCATCTTGAAGGCTGAGTCGAATGAATCATCACCCGCGCAGAAGCTGCGTCGCCGTTCGCCGCCGCCGATCACCGGTCCTCCCGGCCAGATGGAGTTCAGCGATGGCGCCCATGACCCCATCAAGGAGCTGCAGATCGCGCTCCAAAGGATGGAGGCGCGCCTTGCTAAGGTGGAGGACAACCAGGGTGAGATGCACATGGATCTGGAGGACAACAAGGACAAGATCAATCTTGTCCGGAAAGGGAGCATGGCCAAGATGAAGAGGCTCTACAAGCTCACAGGGTTCAGCGAGCACTTCGAGGCCCCCTCACCATAGGAGCATTAGGATTAGAGAGCGGCGCTTATTAGTTTGCTTTTGTTTAATTTCCCTTCAAATTCGTTTAGGTTTGCTTTGAATTAAATTAGGTTTGCTTAATTTATTTCCTTATGTAAAAGCGCCCAATGCTCCTCTGAATAAAATAAAAATTTGCCTCTTAATGTTTACTGAAATGAGTGTTTATTTAATTGATTGTTGGTTTATGTGGGTAACCACATAAACCAACCTCTGTACACTCACAATTCCCCCGAGCGCGCAGGATAAAAATGTTGTACAGGTGATTGTGCACTGCCACGACGAAACAGAGGCGGAACGGGGCACATGTCCCGCCGGCCGGCCCACAGGCCAGGCCGGCCGGCCTGGCTCGAATGCCGAACAGGTTCAAATTTTTCTGACTTGTTCTGTTATATCCCCTCTGCCTGTTTCACCTGTTTGCTAATAAAATAAAAAGATTTTACGAAGAGAAAACCAAATAAAAACAAAATTCTTTTAACATCATCGGTTTTATGATAATGTTATTTCACAATTTTTTCTTGCTCACAATATTCTATTAAGGACGCTCTTGTCTATTTTGTTGTGAGGTTTGATATATGCTTAAATCTTGACTCCTATCTTTCCATGATTTTCTCGGAAATCTTACTTTGCCTTTCAATCTGACTGTCACAAATTCTCTAAAAATACCTATTAGAGCCAGACAAAGATAGATTTTATAACTCCTCAAAAGCTAATCTTTTTGTGGTGAGTTCAATTAAGGTTTAATTCTCTAAAGATGCATGCACTCCTCAAATGTCAGTCATACGTCATTTACATATGGAAGTGACTCATCCACCTGATGGCAGGCATTGAAAGAAAATTCTGCCTTATTGCTCTCTGCCCCGCACTAAGAGGCTCCTTCTTGCCTTATGTATCCTGGGAACCTCTCTATAAAAAAAAAATAAAAAAAAAGAGAGAGAAAAGTTCCCCAATTAAAAAAAAAAAGAGAGGCAAGAAGGATTGATATATTCATTCTGGGCAGAGTGCATAAGACACAATCTTTCCGCCAAAGTATGAGTCATATCCAAAAGAATCATTTTGCCATTGACTAGACTAGGAGGATGTGCATTGCTCTTTCTAGAATTTCCCCTTAATTTTACAATATCTGCAGAAGATTATGCTCTCCTTACCAAACCCCAGATATAAGCCATATCAGAAAATAAGGAAAGCATCTTTTGAGTGAAGACAGGTTTTTCCACAACTCTGAGTGACTCAGACTTTGAGAATTTGTATGACACGATGAGAAGAAAGGGAAAGTTTGAAATCCGAGGGATCTTTGGGTTTGAAAAGGGTCTTTGATTTTCGCTGTTCAACCTTTCAACTTCTCAAGACAATAAGCTTTAGCCACTTACACATAGTGAGCCTGAAGAAATTGTTGAAATAATTCTATCGTATCACCTTGATGATGTCTTTTTCTTTGGTTCAATCTTTTTGCTCGGGACGAGCAAAGATCTAAGTCTGGGGGGGTTGTTGGCGCTGCTTAATACGAATATTTTACCGCCAACACCATTCAATAAAAGCCATCATACAAGGATAAAATGAACATTCTTTTATATTAATGGCTCTCCACAAGTTTTGTTGGAGTATTTGAATGCAGGGAGCAATATGGACGAAATTCACAGGAAACGGGGGATAAAACCCACCGGCCGGCCCAACCATAGGCCGGCCGGCCTGCTCAGGCTCCCACCGAGGTCCAGCTCCTCCCCAGAGGCCTTCTACAGCTTTCCCACGTGGAATTCAAGGCCCAGCCCAATATCAAACAACCGACATTCTAGAACATGGGCTTTTGGGCCTAAACTTGAAGGCCACTCCACTTCTGCCTACCCCATGAAGAAACCGACCTTCTTACCGCCCTCAGGAGTCCATCAGAGCCGTCCAGGGAAGAGGCGGTGGCGAACCGACCACATCAGTGGCCGGCCGGCCACCCTACTAGGCCGGCCGGCCGACCTTTGCTCCACCGACGTCCCAGCTTCGGCCAGATGATCCCCACCGACTCCAGCAAGCTATAAATAACACCCTCCGGCTCCAGAAGCAAGACGCACCTCATTTGATACTTCATTTAGTCTTTTGGTAGTAGGATAGTGTTGCTAGGAGAGAGTGAGTGAGAGGGAAGGAGAGCTAGAGGCCCCCGGCATGTCGGGACTCTACTTCTTCGTCGCCTCCGGTATGCTCCTCGCCTGGGAGTAGTCGTCTTAGTCTTCCAGGCCGGGCAACATGTAAGAAGATTATTGGTCGGGCAATAAAGTAAGGTATTCTGCTTTATTTATTTGTGGTTTCAGGTATGCAATGAGTATTTATTTATTTATTGCATAGACTAGCTTATTTGGAGCTCCTCGCTAGTTGTGACGATAGGTGTAAACGCGGTGTTTAGACCTAGAGTTATCCCTGATTTGCTCGTAACCCCACGGAGGATGGTAGCCGCGAGTATGTGTGACAGGCATACCGGTCTCTGTAAGCCACCACGTCCGGGTTATTGTTTTTAGTAGGGAGGTCAATAGCACGTAATTCCCCAAGTTAGTTGAACCTAATTCTCGGGTTGCTACCTTGGCATGCGTGTGCCCCGAAACAAATAATAGAGTAAGGACCTTACCAAATTGCCCAGCTACATAGCTTCTTATCATTAGATTGCCTGGCCAGAAGACCCTTTTATTTACTGTTACAAACTCCGCTCCTGTGTGCCACCTTTACGGATCGATACCTCTAGTGTTTAGGCTTTAGTACACTATACGTTCCCTGTGGATTCGATACCCTAGGAATACTCCTTGTGGTGAAGGCTACATCGGTATCCGTACGCTTGCGGATTAATTTCTGTTAGGCCTTAGGACTGCCAACAACGGCGTCAACAGTGAGGTAGAGCTCGGTCCTTTCCCTCCTTCCTGGGCGCGAGCAGCAGCTCGAAGGCGTCCAAAGAGTCGACGGCGACAACCCAAAACGACGGTGCGGCAGGGCGACTCGGCGACAGCGCGGCACAGCGGCGGCTCAGGGTGAGGCAGTGCGGCGGCGGCGCGGGTGAGATGGAGCAGTGGCGCACGAGCTTGGGCGTGGAGCAGGCGCGGCGGCTGATGGTGGAGTGGTGTGCGCGCACAGCGAACTCGTCGGCGGCGAAGGGGCGCGGCGGCGTACGGCGGCGGCGAGGGTGGAGACGGGCGCGCGCGCGGTGAGGTACGGCGGCGGCGACGATGCACAGTAACGGGGAGATGTTACGGTGGGTTAGGGTAAATAGGGATGAACGGCCGAGATCTAATCAAATTTTGAACCAACGGCTCAGATCGGGAAACGATAACGGTCAATGTACAGGTCACCGTATGATGCGACGATAGGCACCGTAGGATGCGGTGATCTCCAGGAGCTGGGCGCAGAAGCCACGGTCACCGTATCATACGGTGACTGGCACCGCATGATACGGTGACAGTAAATGCCAGCTCACAGAGGATCAGAGGCAGAAGCCTCACCGCATATTACGATGACTACCACCGTATGATACGGTGAACACCAGGAAAGCTGATTTCAAGGAATTTCTTTCTAAGTCCATACATCTCACACAAAAACCAAATAAACACCATGCATGGACTAGAAAGGGAACAGTCAAACACTCCTTTGAAAATAAACCAATATAGGTTGCGCATAGGCTTATAGTAATTTTTCAATCGGCAAATAAGATGCAATCAATAAGAACCAAAAGAGATAAAACCAAAAGAGGGGTATGTATGAGCCCTTTGCCTATGATCCGTGCAAGTAGATTTAACCTTGAGGATCATTTAGCAAGACTCAATGGGCATGAAGCGCAATTCTTTTCTTTAGTCACACTTTTATGAGATGTGAGATCATATTACGAATGAAGCACTTCCTCATAGTGTGACAACTCCTTTGTGATTTCCTATATGCAATGCATGAGACAAGCATATCATACAAATGCAAGGAAAAATAAATATGCCATGAGATATGCAAGCAAAGTTAAGACAACGCATAAAGGAAACCTACTCAAGGTCAAGTTTGAGCCTCTTTCAAGCTTACTCACTATGAGCCATACCTTGCCTTGAGTCCTTCGGTCCACCAACTCAAGCATCCCCCTTGCTCATAGCTATCTTGAGAAAGTTAGACCTTGAACTAATTTTTTTTTGTTCTTTTCTTTTTAGTTATTTACACATGCATGGATGCAAACATACTAGTTCACAAAGGAGCACCTAGCTACCATGCAAGCAATGCAAAAGAAGAAACTACTATGATACAAGTTACCTCCTTGAAGAGTAGATTTGTCGATGAAGCACACAAAGCTTGTGGTGGACGTTCATGGATCATCATCATGGCACTCGGTCCACCACCATCACCCGTCTAGGTCATGGTCTTGGGAGCCCACTCGCACTTGGTTGGCCTCTCAAGGTCAACTATGCATTTGGGCACCCAAATCTTCCTCATCATCCTCCTCTTGTCGGGCGATCCAAGAGCCTTTGCCTTCACCTTGCCCCGCTTGTCCCTAAAGAGCTTGTAGTGTATATTTCCATGGAACAAGTTAGCGTTAGGCAAAGCTTTGGAACTTCTCACCTTGGGACAATTCTTGCTAGTGTGCCCGTCACGGCAACACTTCTCACAATAGTAGTCGTCCGCCATGAGAGGGACTACCCAAGGTGGAATGTCCTCGTCCTTGCCGATGAGGTTGATGGCGGCGGGGTAGGAGCCGAGTCCCTTGTGCCCGGGGTTGTTCACAAGGTTCCGACCAAGTATCTCCTTATGGATGGTCCTTCCCCTTGTGAGCCTCTCGAAGCCGTCCATCACCGAAGCTCTCTCCTCCTTGAGTTGATGATATTCCTTCAAGATTTTCTCATCAAGAGAGATGCTCTCAAGAGAGGGAGTTAGTCCATCACAAGTAATATATGAAGAATCGGAAATAGATGAACTAGAAGAAAAAGTGTTACTCTTTTCGAGGATGGATTGATGTTCCTCCTCAAGAACCTTGAACTTGTCGTTGAGCCTCTTGTGATCAATCTTGAGCTTGTCATAGCTCTCATCCAAGGTTATGAGAGAGGTGGAAAGGTGCTTGAGCTCATCCTCTAGTAACTTGGACTTCTCCTTGAGCTTCGTGTGGTCTTCCTCAAGCTTGTCATAGTCTTTATCAAGAGCCTTGTGAGAGATGGATAAGTCCCTAAGTTCACCCTCAAGTTGACGAACTCGGAAAGCGGCCACTTCATGTTCCTTCTCCAACCGAGCAATGGTCTTGTCCCTCTTCTTGATCATCTTGCCGGTAAGGAGAATGCTATCCAAGAGTTCCTCATATGTGGGCTTATCCTCCTCACCAAACTCTTCATCGGACTCGCTCTTCTCATCTTCACTACTATCATCATCTTTGGCCATCAAGCAAGTAGGTGGTGGAGGTAGAGTCTCGGAGATGTTGGTGAGAGCTATGCCGGCCATCTTCTTTCCCTTGGAGGATGAGTCATCACTTTCTTCTTCTTCACTATCATCATCCGTGACCCACTCTCCAACAAAGAGTCCCTTGCGAGATGATCTTCTCTTGTCTTTGCCTCTAGAGCTTTCCTTCTTGACAAACCTCTTCCTTGTCTTGTACTTGCTTCTAGGGTCTTCTTCTTCATCATCGCTTGACTCTTGAGTCTTCTTCTTGCTCTTCTTGATTGGCTTTCGGGCATTCCTTGGCAAAGTGACCCTTCTCCCCACAATTGTAGCACTCGGCATCTTTCTTGTTGATGAACCTTCTCTTGAAGAAGTTGCTTCTCTTCATGAGGAGTGCTAGATCATTGGGATGAAGTTGCAACAAGTCTTCAACGTCTTCTTCAAGCTCTTCATCACTTGAATCTTGAGTCACCACCTTCTTCATCTTCTTGCTTGACCCCTCGGATGCAAAAGCAAGATTCTTGGAGGGCTTCTCATCAAGCTTCTTGTCGAGGTTGTAGCTCTCAAAGGCGGTGATCTTCCCAAGTAGCTTGTGGGTGGTGAGGTCTCGCATGTCGGTGTTGAAGAGACATGTGATGAGAGCTCCATATTTCTCCCTTGGGAGAATCCTCATGATCTTCCGCACAAGGTCACCATCATCAATCTTGTCCTTCACACCGAGAGAGTTGATATCCTCTACAAGCACATTCAAGCGAGAGTAAGTGTCATTGATTAGCTCATTTGAAGACATGGCAAAGTCATCATATTTGTTCTTTAGCACATAGTATCTTTCCTCTTTCACGTCCGTGGATCCCTCATGAATTTGTTGAATTTGTGTCCATACTTCATGAGCGGTACCCGCGGACTTGACTCGAGCAAAGACCTCTTTAATGATAGCTTCAAACAAGGCATTTTTAGCTTTAGCATTTGCCTTTGCAAGATTCACATCAAGAGTACCAATGGGAGTTCTTAGAGAGACACCGGAACTTATCACGTCCCATGCGAGAGGATCGAGAGCCTCGAGGTAAGCTTGCATGCGAGCTTTCCAATAGGCATAGTAGGTCCCATCGAATGGGGGCGGTCCCTTTTCACTTCCTCTCGGCATCCTTACTCAAGGCGGTTAAGCCCTATTTGAGCAACGAGGCTCTGATACCACTTGAAAGGATCAAGGGCACCGAGAGGGGGGGTGAATCGGTGTGTCAACAATTTCTCCCAAACGTACTTTAGGCGTGAAGCTAGCAAGACTAGATATGGTGATAACAAAAGCAAGCGATGCGCGCACACAATCTAGTCTATGCAACAAGCAACACCCTAGCAAGCAATTCTACCAAGTAGTAAAGAGACAACCTATCAAGCAAAACTACTAGCGCAAGAAGTAAATGCGGAAACGTAAATGCTAGTATGTAAAGGAGATAAGGATAGGAATGCTCATGATTTTTCCCGTGGTCTCGGAAGGATGGCGCCTTCCCCTACTCCACGTTGGGTCACTCCCGCCGGAGTCTCGACCCCGTCCCTCCGCTCGAAGGCGATCCCTCCTAGAGCACACTTCACCCTCCGAGTGAAGTCGCGGGCACGTCCCGCCGGGCTCGATCCCGGGTACTCTTCCGGAGGTAAGGCTCCGCACGTGATGCGTGCCAAAGGGCGCTCCACTAGTGATGCTTCTTTCGCACGGGAAGCTCCAAGACCGTGTACAAACTTGTGTTAGCTTCCACAATCTCCTTGGACAGCTCAACACCAACGCCTAACCGGTCTAGGCCCTGCCATAGACCAAGAGTAACAGCTCAACTTGACTCTCTCAAGCACTCCCTAGCCTAGAGATCAATGGATGCAACTTGTTACTCTCTCAAGCACTAGGATCACTCCAAATCCTTCTCAAGTGCTTCCTCTTCTTGCTCTTGGCTTCTCCCTGTCTTCCTCAACTATTCCAGTGGCCAAGAGACCCTCAAAGGGTAGGTAACCAGCTATATATAGGCCTCCAACCTCAAACTAGCCGTTACCAAAAAGCAGTCTGTCGATACAGTCACCGTAGTAACCACCGTATGATACGGTGACTGTAGCACCGTATCATACGGTGACTCCTTTCTCACCTGCCAGAGCAACTCCATTCTCTGGTCTTCATCTTCTTGGGTTCATCGTATCATACGGTGACACCCACCGTATCATACGGTGACTTCTTCTCTTCAGCTTCCAGCCAACTGCCAAGTCTCTGGAAATCTTATGGTGACCACCGTATCATACGGTGACTCCATCTTCTCTGCCAGGTCATCACCTCATCTGGACTTTTCTCCTTGCAGTCACCGTATCATACGGTGACTGGCACCGTATCATACGGTGGCTTCTGCTGAAGCTGATCTTGATCTCCTCTTCGATCCTCGACTCCAACTTCATCCTTCTTGGTTCCTTCACTTCTTCTCTTCTACTCCAAGTGTCCGAGAGACTCACATTTGCATCCAAAGATCTCTACACTATTGAGTACCTAAGAGAACCAACTTGAACCCTCTTGATAGTCCGGTTTTTCCTATGGACTCAAGCTATCATCTAACCAAGCAACACTCGCTTGGTCTAGCATGTCCTTAGCCTTGATCCATATCTTCTCCGCGACTCCATCAAGTCCATTCTTGTGTAGATGAAGGCAACCAATCATCCTTGCCGCCACCCGCCATGCCGCCCCGGTCCCGCATCTCCACTCCGCCCCGGCACCCGGACGCCGGCCACCCCGCCCGGGCCCTCCTCCACCCCGCCCCGGCCCTCCTCGACCCGGCCAGGCCCCGGCGCCCCCGCCCTAGGCGCGCCGCCACGCCACGCGACCCCGGCCCTTGGCGCCCGCCTCCACCAACGCCGGCGAGGCCGCCTCCGACGGCCGACTCCCGCCTCCACCCGCCCCTCCCCCACACCAGGCCCCGCTCCCCCGGCCCGACGCCGCGGCCGACACCGCCCCCGTCCCCGGGGCCCCGACGCCGCCGCCGTGACCCGCCGGCCCACCGCCGCCGGCCCCCCGACGCCCTCCACCGGCCCCCAAGGTCTCCCCGGCCGTCGACGCCCAGGAAAGGTGAGGTTCTTCTCTCTCTTTTTTTTTCTTTTTTGTTTGTTTTTGTCAATAATGAAATATGAAATAGATTGCATTTCTGTTTTTGTTAATATTTAAAATGGATAGCTTGTATGTTGTGACATATTTACAAATGAGGAATAGGGTGGAAACGAGAAATTCGAAAATAGAATTTCTTGGAAACGAGGTATTTGATCGGTCATTGCTACATATTTGTGAAATGAGGAATTGCTTGGAATTATTTGATTGGTCAGATTGAAATTGGACCAAGTGATTTGGTTGTTTGAATTGGACCAAGTGGTTACAATTGGATGTGGTTGTCGGCCATCGTGCTGTTGTTTTCTTGCAGGTTTTGGGAACCTCTCCGTACAGGGGAGGTGCTATCAAAATTTTGAATTGACGGTTTTATGTTCCATTCTTTGCAGGAGAGGAGAGGCTTTTCCACCGTCAGGTGTCGGAGCTTTGCAGGAAAGCAAGGTGAGACATAAAAGACCCCTCTTTTCCATATATTAATGTTTGTAGGTAACGCGTAACCTAGGCGTCTCCCGTTCGAAACAGATACAGTTGGAGATATGCAGATCTTTGCATATCTATGGCCGTATCTGTTTCGAATTGTCCACGTTTTTTGGACAGCCCGAGGATGCGTAGATGGAGTTAGTTTCCATGGTCTATTCCGGTTTGAGACAGAGTTTCGGCACCATCTCCCTGTTGTTCTCCGGATACACAATCTCCCTCCCAGGACGTGTATTTGGAGAACAGCGGGGAGGTGCTGCTGAAATTCTGTCTCGGACCGGAGTAGACTTTGGAAACTAACCTCATCTACGCATCGTCGGGTGGGATTAGGACCTATCTTCACCTAGTAGACATTGTAAACATCGCGTAGTGGTAGTATATACACCGATACCGTTTGACAAATGCCTGTTGGTTCGACCCACGGCGAAGAAGTAAGTAACTTTAAATGTTAACTCATTTGATATCTTATCAATCACAATAAAAACTAATCATTTGTGTTGATCACTTTGGCAGGGGTTGGGCGAGGATCGCTCCAGGTGACCACAAGCGTTTGCCCAATGGCATCCTGGGTCTTCTGGTCAGGAAGCACTTTCCTGGCCTCGTGACTGTGGGCGACGAGGAGGAGCCGGCCTACACCTGGGAGCACTACAAAAGGCCCCCGATTTCCCAGATCGAGATAACAGGCACTTTGACAACGTGGCGGCCCGGGTGGTGGAGGAGCTGTTTGTAAGTCATCTTTGCATTGCTTTACTCAATACATCGCATTCATTGGATATTCTTGAAATAATAACAGTATACATCGTGTCTATGTGCAGGATTTCTTCAGGGTTGAGCCAGAGTATATGGAGCGGGCGCGCATTGCGGCGTCCAGCTCATGTCCTAAACTCGTTACGGACATGATGTACGAGGCGCGCATCCAGGCCATCATCACCTACTACGCTCTGTACCGGAAAATGAGGGTGAAGAAGGGTGAGGCACGGACCATGGAGCTGACCCGAGAACAATACAAGGAGGTAATTTGATCTTCTCGTATTTCCTATACTTGATTAAGTACGCTTACTTTCATCTTGCCATATTTTCTGCACTTTGTGACGTGTAGGTGATTCCGTGGTGGTGCGCCACCCATGGCCGGTGCTGGCAGTTCATTGTGGAGAGGTGGTGCGACCCCCAGTGGCAGGAGACGCACAGCGCTTGCCGGCAGCGGCGTTTGATGATGCCTGGTCCAGCACACCACCAAGGCAACCTTACCCTCGACCAGTACGCGGCTAGATGGGTACGTGAATTCATCTAGTTGTTGTAATCATCTTTCTGTAGTTATTGTAACGTTCAATCTTGTATAATTTCAAATCATCTTTCTGTTTTCTTTCCAGTCGGCGGCGCACGGTGGGCAGGCTTGCCCCCCGTTGAAGGCTTGGGCTATGGCTCACAAGGGCAAAGCAACGTCTGAGGTCGACTACAACTCGGAGGACCCGCCCGAGTCGTACACCAACGCCACCGTCCACAATCGCCTCAGTCAGTACACGTTGGTGGCTAGGGAGGTCCACGGGCCAGAGTGGGACCCGAGCACCGAGGACATTGATGGAGAGGTCGTCATGAGGGTGGGTGGAGGTAAGAAGCACGGCCGCTACTGGATTGCAGACAGCACACTGGACACGGCCACTACTCCCACCCTCTCCCAGATCCGAGCAAGAAGCTCGGCCTCAGCCCCGCCCATACGCCCACGGCAGACTTCTTCACAGATCCAGCTTGAGCAGCTCCAGGTTAGTTATTTTTTATTCGTCGTTCATTGATTCTTACATGGTTTTGCCTTGCATTGTAACGTTGGATGAAAATATTGTAGGCCCAGATGGACGCGAAGCTGCAGGAAGAGCGGCAGAGGATCGAGGCCCAGATGGAGGCGAAGCTGGAGGCAGAGCGGGAGAGGACTGCGCTGATGATGGGGCGATGTACCAGTACATACAGAGTGTGCCCGGTCTCCCGCCGCCGCCTCCAGGGCTGTTTCCGGTACAACCTACTCTCGGCACTCCTCCGTTCCTCGTTACTCCTACAGGCACTCCGGCGAGTCACTTGAGATCCTTGTAGTTTCATTTCTTACCTTCAAGTATGATACGATGAAGTAATCGGATGTTTTAGCTTGTATGCGTCTATCTTACACACACAATCTCTTCTTTGTGCAGAATCAATCGGCGGGATCCAACAATCCGATTTCCCGCCAAATGCTTGGTCACCGTGGGCACCACCTCGTCAATGAACTTGTAGTTAGTTGTATTTGAACTTCTATTACTATATTTGAACTATGTGGACTATGTGGACACTTTCTATGTGAACTTGAGGTTGTGGTCATGTGGTTTAGTGTTTGTGATGATTTTTGTGCCCGTGATGATGATGGTGATGATATATATGTATCTCTGATGATGGTGATTGTCTATGTTTGATTTGGTGTAATTTGGTCCAGGTTATAGTGAATTTAAACATTTTACAGCAATCTGTTACAATTATTTGCCGAGTGCCTCAGATCTTTGCCGAGAGCCCTGGCTAAGTCTCTCGGCAAAGAGAACATATTTGCCGAGAGCCAGTACCTGGCTCTCGGCAAATATGGCCATCTTTGCCGAGCGCCTGCTGACGTGGCGCTCGGCAAAGATGAAGGGTTTGCCGAGTGCCTTTTGACATGGCTCTCGGCAAACTTGACGTGACGGCCTTTTGGGTGCCGTCACGTTACTTTATTTGCCGAGAGCCTTCCTGGCTCTCGGCGAAGTATTTGCCGAGCGCCCGACATTTGGCTCTCGGCAAAGAGGCCTTTGCCGGCAATTGTTTGCCGTATGTCCTTTGCCGAGTGTAACACTCGGCAAAGTCTTTGCCGAGCGCTTTTTGCCCTTTGCCGAGTGCCCCTGGCGCTCGGCAAATAAGCGGTTTCCCGTAGTGAATATAATACAATGCACTGGCAGTAGTGGGAATCGTCGCTTCCGCCTACCGCAAAATGAAATCACTTTCCTCTCTTCTCTCTGCCTAGTATGTATATTCGTTAGCCGGCGTCAATGGAAGAGCTGCGCGCCGGGGGGAGGGGGCGGGCGGGCACCCCGCAACCCACCCTCACTGGCGCCGGATGCGGTGCCGGCTCTGGAACATTTGATCTTTTATGGTTGAACATTAGATTTCATGCAGTGGAACATTTAATTCTTGTAGTGGAACATTCGATTTTTATTCATGAAACTTTGTGTCTTTTATCGTGCTGCCTTCCATGGTAATTTTCTAGTTAAGGAGGAACGAGCAGGGGGAAGAAGAAGACCTGCATAGCTGTGCTGGGCTTTAATTTTTCGTTAGCCCACCACTACGCTCGGCTTTTGTCCACCTAGGGCTGAAACGACTGGCGCCTCTGAAAGTAGTCCTACTGTGGATGCATCGATATGATATGAAAGCCCTGGAGCGCTAGGGCCCATAAGGTTAAGCCCTTCGCACACGGCTCTCGCTTATGTCAAAATGACTCTAGCTTATTTGGAATCGTAGCTGTTTTTGGTTAGGTTGAAGCTGTTCTGAAAACAGCTAACAAATAACTTTTTTGTGGTTGTGAGCAATGCCGATGATCCATTATGCTTCGGGATAGAGGGGAAGCTAGATAAATCAGCTTTTGTGCTTATGCCTCTAGTATTAAAGAAAAGGATTAGGATTTGAAATATGATTTTCAACAAAAGTATCTTTCCAAGTCCCTATTTGATGATGCTTTAGCAAAAAAAACTTTAAAAGCAGTGTGAAAGCCACACCAAAGGGGACCCCACGTTTTTATGGGACCTAGAAGCAGAGGTTGTTTGGTTGTAGCCCAATATGAAGCAAAAAATAATCTTGGGACTAGATAAGGGCAATCTTGAGTTGTGGCTAATTAAGGACTTCTTTTAATTGGAGAAATTTTCCCTGAATCATGTGTCTTTTTAATAAATTATTTCTTGAAATTCATGTGTTCTAAAGGGGGCACATACATTTCACGAAATTCCTCATGCTTGCTCGCCCTTGCCTCATCTCTGTGTTTCGGTCCATCTCATCCCCCTCCCGGCCTGCTTTAGGCCTTTCGCGGGTCTAGTTTCTCTAGACTCACGTCTTTCCGAGGTCATGTTCATGGTCAGCCACCGACCCCGAGTCACACAAACAGACAACCAGCCCGTCACGCCTAGCTAACAGATTAAATGAAACAATTAAAGCAAACGCGACACAGACAAGAAAGAACATGTCGCATAGTCAACTGTGCGCTTCAACGGAGCGCGTCATAAATTCTAGTAATTGGTAACGCCACGTGTTTCTTCCAATTCGTCGTGTTTTTACCTAACGATGAATAATCCTCGCAGTTGGGACGTTATTCGCCCAAACCGCGAGGTTTGCAGTTTGAATAATTGTGTTGAACTGTTGTTAGTTAGAATGATTGTGTTTTTAGTTCGAATAATCCTGCAGTTTTCGACTTCCCGTATGTCCAAAAGTGTGAGGTTTTGCGGGCTCTATCTTTCTGAGGAACGGACGGTCAGCCACCCAGAAAAGGAGCAGAAACGGAAACCTGACCGAGGGAGGGAGTAAGATGCAACGGACACGCCTACGTTGCAGGCTCACGGCTCGCCATACACGCGTTCACTCACGTAGAGGACGTCCTGCCCGATCGAAACGGCTGTGGCATAGCACCACGGAGCGTGACCACACTAGCCTCACGATCCACGTTCTCGCCTCACGAACAGCGCTCTCCCCGCTCCGGTGCACGCTTATAAGAATCCGTTTCCCCCTGTCTGTCTCCATCAATCCACCCGACACCGGCACACCCATCGGGATCGACGACAGCACGGCTGCCATTCTTGGCAACGCCGTGGCGAAGATCGTCCATCGACGTTCGTCGCCGGCTCGCCGCCATGTCGCCTTGCAAGGACCGCAGCACCACGTCATCGTCGGCGGCACCGGGGCGCGCGTCGGGCTCAAGCGCAGGCGGCGGCGGCGCGTCGCTGCCGGCGGCGAGGAGGTCGTCTCCGCCTCCCAAGCCGTGGCGGCGCACCTCCTTCCCGTGCGTGTCGTGCGGCAAGACGTTCCCGACGCAGCAGGCCATGGCCGGCCACTCTAGCACCCACGTCCGTGGCACCCATGCCCCTGCCGGCCAGGTCGCCGAACCAGCGTCCGCCGTACGGCGTCGCGGGCGCCCTCGCCACTGGTCGGGAGCCGCGCAGGGACCCAGTGCGGCGGCGGCGGCGCCGGCGCCGGCCAACCAGGTGGTGCAGGGATCTCTTGATGTCTCTTACTTCCCGTTTGTTCCAGTTTTCCCTATGGGTAACCAGCAGCAGGCCGCGAGGGGCACCGTCCTGCGTCCGAGCCAGCTACTGCCGTCGGTCGATGTGACGATGGTGCCCGGGCCGGCGGCGGCGGCGGCCCGGGCGGCGGTGCAGCGCCACGTGCAGGCCGTGCAGGCCGCGGTGCGGCTTGGCTTGGGACCCTTCCTTCCTCACCGGGTTCTGCTGCCGCTGCCAGCTGTGCCGTTCAACGCGATGGCTGCTGCGGCTGCTGCAGCTGCGCCTGGGCTGCTGCTGACTCCACAACACGCCTCGTCGTCGGCGATGATGGTTCCTCCGCAGGTGCGGGTTGACCTGACCCTCCGGCTTGCCTCCGGTGGTGGTGGCGGTAACATTGCGCAGAGGATGGCGTCGGCGGCGGCGTTGTCGCTGGGGCCACCGGTTCAAGACGGAGGCGACGAGGCGGCGGTGATGGACGGCGGGGACCAGGGTCGCCAGGTGGGGAAGGATATGGACGGCATTGAATTGGAGCTGAGTCTGCGTCGCTAGGTGTCTGTGCTTGTTGGATATGCCTCAGTAGTAGTCAACTCCATTGACTGTAGAGTGTGCAAGTGTAATAGGCTTCTTTCATGGGAGCTTCATGGGCTGAAATAAACATGCTTCAGCAAATAAAAGCTTTGTTTAAAAAAAGTGAGATCCTTTGGAATTGGGCCTCAATACTGCCTCCAGACTAGGGATGGCAATTCAGGGTCGGGTTTCGGGTACCCACCGAGTACCCGACCCGACAGGGCCGGGCACGGGGCTAGCTTTTTACCCATAGGTGGCACCCGTACCCGCCCCGAACTAAGTCGTGGCCGGGGCGGGGATTTTTTCTCACCCGCGGGTGCCCCGTCGGGGACCCAAATTAAGCCTACTACTTTCAGCCTAGTCCAGTTCTTAGAGCCCAGCCCATCTAGCTACCCCAGACCACTCGTTCTCGATTTTCAGCCCATCCAGCTCTTATCCATCGTCTTCTTCCTCTCCTTATCCCTTCGTTCTCTCTCCAAATCTCCCCAGTTCCACCGAACAGACAAGCTTCTTCGTGCTACCAAGATCCAAATCGCTATTTACTTCTACCACTCATTCTCAACGATGCTAGAAGCCTCTTCAACTTGGATTATTTCCCAACTATCGCACCGGTGCCCATCTGCAGCTTATCAGCTCCCTTCCTATTCCAACCACTCTCCCTCACAGCAGCAGGCCAGCAACTCGATTGAGGGAAGAGCAAGGTGGTACCCGACGACCAGCCGCAGGAGGCGGGGCCTGGCGCTACGCAAGCCATGGTGCGGCACTGCGGCGAGTCGGAGAGAGGGGCAGGGCGGGGCAAGGCGGATCTTTCGAAGGGTGGACACAAATCGGCAACGAATCCTTGGCACGCGTTCTCCCCTGATTTCCTCCCTCGCTTCTCGTCGCTGGTATGCCCAACTCCGTCCCTTCCCGTCGCTGGTACGAGCTGAGCAGATGAAGCCAACTGTGTTTATATTGTTGCACCCGCGGGCGACCCGAAACCCGCCCCGACACCAGACGGGCACGGGGCGGGCGGGAATTTTCACCCATAGGGCCGGGGGCGGGTAGAGATTTTCACCTGATACACATATCGGGGCAGGCATAGAATTGCTCTACCCGTCCCGAACCCGCTCCATTGCCATCCCTACTCCAAACTTAATTTGTCGCTGCCGGTATCGCGCTATAACTGGCGTCAACAAATTTAATCCGAAGGGAAGAAAATAATATGGTGAGTCAAACTTGCTGACTTTATTTTTTTAATGGCGGATGCTTGGTCATAGGAGTATAGTGCGCGTACCTATCCACCGCAAAAAAAAAAGTGCGGGTACCTATATATTCATAGAGCGAGCACTCTTGCGAGTTTGGGCGTGATTGGTTAGCGTTTTTGCTGAGACCGAATTGCCCACCGGAACCAGGCTCACTGTGACCAGGCCGTGTACATGCAGACACGTTTGATTAGTTTCCTGCTTCGGTAGGGCCAGGCGCAGATGAAATGTTGATTGGTTGCTCGCCACTTTGGCTCCAATACATGCAGCGGGTTGGGAAAGTTGGCTCGCGTGCACGCGACCTGCACCGCACCGGCCAGGCCCGCGAGAAACGGAATTGATTTTCGCTTCCGCGGAGCCAGGCCACGGGAGGCGTTCTGCATCTGCTCAACCAGGCCCAACTGCTTGTGCGGGCAACCAATCAGCTAGAAGTTGCATGCGGCAAGCCAGGCCGAGCTTCATCCAATCAACCAATCACCTCCTTTGTGAATGTCATGGTTTGTACTGTATTGAAAAGGTATAAAACTTTAAATTCGCTTTCATATGCTTTATAAGCATGTGATTACTGTTTTAAAGTTAAATTTGTGTATGTGCGATAGGAAAAATGTTCATGCGAACGTGGGTGCAGACCGCATTCTTCCTGCGGTACGTTTTTACTTGTTGTGTTGCTCGCGTTTTTTTTCAATATGTAACTGAAAGTAAGGAAAAAAAAAAAAGGTCGCAAGTGTTTTCCCATCCTCGTGGGCCTTGTTAAGACAATCACTTCTATACTAGAGTATGCATAACATATACACAATTTGTTTTGGAAAAAAAATCATGTAAAAAAATCACATAGTGGGGCTAGTCCTAACTCCCAAAGTGAATGCAAAGAGAGAATGTAAAGCTGTAAAATTTTCTTCCCACACGAGTGATCATTACGAAATGATGTGTATATAGGTACTTTACCAAGAGAATATAGGGCATGCTGTGATTTATCCTAGTATTATACCTTTCATAATTATTCTAGACCAACGCTTCCCTTAAATTCTAGTCGTATTGTAGGCAACGCAATCGAATTTGGTTGCTTGCTTGAAACAAAGCGCAACATACACCAGTATCATGCAAGATGGCAACCAACACAAGGAAAGTTGTTTGATATGCATGAGATCTGGCCGTGCCTATATAGTAGCACACCGGTCCACACCACCACGTTAAAAAATTGTTACGGTCTCGGGCCGAAGGAGCCGGCGCGCGCCTAAAGCTTGTTACCACACCAAAACACGCCGTCGTCGCGGCTGGCATGAGGCTCGACGTAGACGCACTCCCTGGCGGCCCGCCACGCGTCCAACCTGTGGTACTCGCCGAGGACCGTCCGGACCGCCGCAGTGGCCTCGGCGGCCTGGTAGTGCGGCAGCGACGGGAAGAGGACGTGCGTGCCGGTGATGTTGTGGAACGCGGCGTTGTGGAGCGCGCCGTAGTTGCGGTCCACCGTGGCGAGCGCGCCGCGGAGCCAATCCCACTCGCGGCCGCTGGCGTAGCGCGGCACGGCCGGGTCCGTGTGCTGCAGGTACGTCACCAGCACCAGCCAAGCGTTCACCACCACGAGCGGTACGCGCGCGCGCGCCGCGGCGAGGCGGCACCGCGCGAGCAAGACGGCCACGACGGCGCCGGCGTCGGAGAGCGGGAGACGGGGAGAGGACCACCTGGAGACGCTCCCGCCGGCCCGTGAATTGAAGATCGGCGTGAAGGAGTCGTAGTGGCTCGCGAAGCACGGGTAGGGCCGGGCCCCGGCGTTGCAGGCCAAGTAGAGCGGCCACCCGAGGAGGAGCTGGAGCGCGAGCGCGGCGGCGGTGGACGCGGCGTAGGGGCGCAGCTCCGACCGGTGCCGCGGCACGAACACCTCGTCGCGGTCGAGGGAGCCGGAGTTAGAGTGGTGGTGCCGGTGGCTGTGCTTCCAGGAGAAGTAGGGGACGAGCAGCGCGGTGTGGAGCGCGAAGCCCACGGCGTCGTCGAGGAGCACGTGCTCCGAGAAGGCGTCGTGCTCGCTTTCGTGCGCGATCACCCACACGCCGCCCAGTAGAGCGGCCACGCGAGCAGGGATGGGATCACGGCTAGCGCGAGGTAAAGGAGAGCACCGGTGACACCGACGTCGCAGAGGAGGATTGTGAGCGCTAAGCTAGCTAGCCGGAAGCAATGTGACGGGATGGCCCTCTTGATCTCCGTCAGCGTGAACGGCGGCTTGTCCGTCGGGAAGCGCTCGGAAGCCGGCAGGTCGAAGTCACTGGCAGCGCAGCTGGCCGATTGGCCGGACGCCGCGCGTGGTCCAGCCAACGGGCACCCATTGGTTGCAGTTGCAGCCTCGAATGGGGGATGCTTTCGGACTTGGAGAACGGAACGGGACGGTGACAAGCAGTTTAAGTATGGGGGAGTGACGAACAACAAAAAAAATTGACTGATGTGACATCACGTCTGGCAATTTATATGCCAGAGCGATCGAGATGACACAAACACGTCAAACACGTCGTCCCTCTTCTCCATCAACGCCTCAACTTCGTCTTCACAGTGGTTTGGTGGCTGCACGTGCGCTGAGTCTAGTCTGTTTGTTTCAGTTTTTCGTTATTTTTATCAGTTGTTTTTTGTGATATTCAAAATCCGGATGTTGTCAAAAGCAAAAGCCATAAGCACTTGTATTTTCGGCTTCTCAAGTTTCACAGACATCCCGCTTTTGAATCTTCCAAATGCCAACCAACAAAAATGGCAAAAAGCTAAATCACTTGGAGAGGCATGCGTAAGCTATGGTGTCTATTTGGACACACTGATAATTTTGTAAAAATAAAATAAAACATTATTGACAATGAATAGTTTGAGGGACCACAAACACACAGCCTTGGATCTGAATCTTCCATTGGTCCAAACAAGCAGTTATTGTTTACATGTGATTGGCTTAGCGTACTAGCCGATTTGTTCTTTTTCATGTGCTCTACTTTTATGATTTTTCTGTTCACGATTTTCAGTCCGACTAGTAAACGTACATATCTACTAGTCGCACTGAAAATCGTGAGCAGAAAAAAATCACACGCACATTTATTTGAGGATGATGCGCTCTAAAACTAAATGGGGTGAGTGAGTAATAACTCCATATGGGTTAATTGATAAAAGCACTCCAAAGCACAAATCCGACATATTTACACTCAATATTCACACATCGAAACATTACAAACATGGCGGAGCTAGAGCACAAAAAGAGGGGCCAATTTTATTTCTACATGTTGTTTCTTCATGAATTCATGCTTAGAAAAGAAACTAGCTAGAGAGTGCCTTACTTGAGCGAGACAAAGCTATAGAGAAGTAATTGTACAGTCGCATAAAACCCCAAGTCGGAACTCCGACGGTGCTCAATCGGTGGCGGAACCAGAACTTTGGGTCGCCGGTGTCACTTAGTAACGTATTTCGCTAATCGATGGGGTCATGTTCTAGTTAGTAGCAGTGTTATAGTGCTTTTTTTGCAAGGTCGTCGGGGTCAGCTGATCTAGTGTGGTGTAGAGAAGATGAAAAGAAATGTGTTCCGCCTCCGCCGTGTCTATATATTCATTCAAACACCCCTGACCAATGGGTTTGGATAAGTCCAATAACAAAAGGGAGATTCGATACAAAACAAAACCATCTAGTTTAGATTCATTAGTCACACCACACCGTCTAGTGCGTGACAGATTAGACGAATGAGCCATAGCGTGATCGAAACGTGAATCGTTGATTGAGCGCAAGTATAAATACGTAAAAGATATGTTAATCCCACTAACTCTTGATTTTATGAGATGATCAATAACAAACCTGCTCTGTAGATGGACTATTTCAATCAATATCAGAAGATGTGACAAGTGGAGCACCCATTGCCCCATATGGATATGCACCAAGGCAAACTGCCTTTACGATCTTTGGGTTTTGAGATACTTTGACACAAACAGCCGTCTCCATTTCTTGCTAAGATTCTACAGGACCAGATTATTGAAGGTGTGTTACATAGTGTCTACTCATTGCTCTGTCAATCATATATTGTCTCATAATAGCATTTCACTATAAAGTGATGAGGAGCGGTGGCAGATTTAATTTTAATCGCCCGGCAAGGGGGCTCGAGCCCAACTGGTCTAGCGGCAAGCTGGGCTAGGGTTTCACGAACTAAATCCATCTCCACTATCAACTACATGGAGCACACTAGCGTCTCAGCCTAATAACTAACAAGCCGATTGCACTACTAACTTATTATGATCTACCCATAACACACAGCGACGTTTGGTCCAGTGATGTTCAATCTCTCATTTCCTGCAAAACGATATGGCTTTCGACTGGCGAGACAACGGCGGCGTCAAGTGGTACAACAACGCCTTGGGCATGCAACGGTCAACAGGACAATAACACATTGCCGTCAAGCAGCATGCAAGAGAATACCCAAGTGGCCAGGTCTGAAATCTTAATTTGCCAAATTCAGCTTGTGATTTAAATATATAATGTTTCGAATTTTGTTATAAGATTGATCTGTAAGAGACAAGTCCAAAAAAACTATTATTCATATCAAGCAATTCAAACGCTTCTAATACATCACAAATTGATGAGGTCATTGAAATTAGAGAATTGGACTTATGTTAGCATAAGTGGTTCAGCGCCCCTCTACAACTTTGCTCTACATCTGCTGCAACATCCGAGTCATGTACCTAGCCGGTGGTGGTCAGAAAACCCAGCCCTTCCCGGCATCACTCTTATCATCCTTGATACTATTAGCGTCTAAACCGTAAGATTGAAACAAATAGATGGCTCATGTTGATTTGAAGGCAGCAGGTCTCTCCTTTTTTCTAGAGAACCTTAGTTTTATGATGCTCTCAAATCGATTGCTCATTTCTGGAATCCAACCATTCAGATGCATTTCGTACTATTTTAAAGTCTACCTCTAGCTAGTGTTGTACTTTTTTTGTTCTACGTTTTTAGTTTCAAGCATCACGTTTGATCATTCATCTTATTTGAAAGTTTGTATAAATATCATTTTTTTATTGTGCGTTTTATTATTTTAAAGATACATTAGGCCTGACTTATTGTTCAAAATTGAACCGTCAATTTTGAATAAACCGTGTAAACAAATCAAACACGAGTATGCTGCACAAACATAGACGTGGCTGGCGATATGCTACAGGAAAATTAATCCTTCTTTTTAATGCTTGTCATTTTTAATTATTCGCTACATCTTTTGAAATACTTGTTTGGTCAGTAGCAAGTATTGAGAAAACAGTACTCCCTACTTGCTGAGGACTATAGTTAGAGATGCAAGTGGGTATCCAATGAGTATAAACCTCTAAGGTAATTTGATCTACTAGTAGCTTTCTAAGGCGGTAGAAGATTCTAATTTATGTTATAAATGTTTTGAGTCGACCAAAAAATTTAAAAACTTACCGTTCTCGAAAAAACTTAAAAACTTACGTCCCTAACTATAGTCCATCGAGAGGAGACTGTAATGTCGACCACGCTTTTGTCGAGCTTATCGTGTTATTTAGTAACCCGCGTGCACGACAACGCGTCGGGCAGTTGATGACTCAGCTGGACACGTAGCTCGTCAGTCGGTTCTGGCTAGAGACACGGCGTCGAAGGAAGGTCCTGCAGTGCCCAACACCGCCTTGCACGCCTAGAAGCCTCCTCGCCTGGCGCGTCGCATTATATATGCACTAAGCACTGGATCATTCACAGTGCAATTAACCAACTGAAATTCCGCCGGTTGATCGCTCGATCGAGCACCGCAAGCTGTGCAGACGGAGAGGATCGATGGGAGGATTGATGTCGGCCATGAAGGCGAAGGCTGAGGACACTGCGTCCTCCGCGAAGGCCGGCGTCGAGAAGGCCAAGGCAGCCGCCGGCGAGAAGGTACGTATTTGCCCTGTATGAGCACGGTGGCTCTGTCTGCCCTGCAATAACACAGCTGGTTGGTCTTTGCGTACGCAGGTGGAGAAGGCGACGACGAGGGACCCGATGAAGAAGCGGGACGCCGAGGAGCGGAAGGAGGACCGGAAGCTGAAGATCGAGTCCGACGAGCGGATGGAGAAGTACGACCATGCCCCGGAGAGGAACGTCACGCACACGGCCGGTAGTGGACTAGGCACGGATTAACGTCGAGTGGGCGTGGGCGTGTGCGTGCGGCTGGGGAACGAGCACTGCTGCACCTGTGTGTTGCTATACTAGCGAGCGTGATCGGACCACGGATGTACCAGAGCATCCCCTGTTACCGAGAAAATCAAGGGAACTTTGTATTCAAGCACCGGTCGCTCAGTAGTCTGAACACGTTCTGTTGTCAAGTTTCAAGCTGCTTGTCTGCGTCATTTCAATCTATTCCTCGTTATAATCAAGTCGAAGGAGCATTGATTGGCTTTTGTTTTCTACTCTACTACCGTTTCGTAGCTGCAATGACCTTTGCTGGGGAAGCTCTGCTTTCCCTTCATATTTAGGGCATACAGTAGTAGAACTCCGACGGCGACAAAATTGATGCATGGGAAGAAAGGGATTCTATCGCTAGAGTGGTTCATGTAGAAGCAGAAATCGCTATAGAATGAACTATGTGATCCTGTCCTTTGCAGAAAAAAAAAAGAAGGGTGATCCTCTACCGTTTCATGGAACATAAATCTATGGAAAATGTAATTGGTGAAGAGGATATAAAAGAACAAATAAATCAGGAGCAGACGGTGTTTTTAGCGGTAAGCTGCCATTTGGTAGAGGTTCAATGGATTTAATCTAAGAAATGCTAAGAATAAGGGTTTTTAAGAAGCAGAGGCTCATCGCTCTGCCCATCTATATATGTAACTAGGTGAATTCCCCGTGCGTTGCTGCGGGAATTCAAGGATCAATATCAAATTAATGTCAGATAAATGATACAAATGAAAACCATTTTACTATGGAGCATTGAGTTTTGTAGTAGCTTCAGATGTAAAGTGAAATGACAAAATGAAATAAATATATGCGGAAATACATTTTTCAGATAATGGAATACAAAAACTACATAACTGATGTATCTGAAGGTATCCAAATTATATGTTATATTGAGATGTTGGATATAGTTCTAGCTAATTGAGGATTTTTTTTTTTACAATGGCTGTCTAGAGATTGTTGCTTGATCTGCAGCAAGCGAGGGAGAAGATTGAGTCAGTTTAACGCCGATAAGCATGAAAATTAAACATAAAACCAGAAAGAAGCAACATAGTTTAAAGAGTATGAAATCCTATCCGAAGCACCTTTGCCTGTGTTAATATCCATAAGTAGTAGGGTGGTCGCTAAGGAGCCAATGACGATGTAGAGATTGTTGCTTGATCTGCAACATACGGGGCAGTAGATTGGGCTTAGCATTAGGCAAATATTAACATACAGTCTGAATGAAGAATATTAGCCCATACAGTGTGAAAACTATCTGAACGTAGAGATTGTTGCTTGATCACGTAGGAACCAAAATAGCAACCCTGAAAAAACCCATCATAATTGGGGGTAGTAGTATTATGTATGTTGTTTATAGTTGTTAAATAGTTCAGTTTGATCAAAACGAAACACCGCTGCCTAAAGGTCACCAGATTATTATGATTGAGCTTGTACCGAAGATATCATGAAGAAAACATCGGCAATCCTATGGACACTAATTTCAACCCAGTCAATCATGTATACTGAACTTTGCATGTAGGTGCACCGTTTTACCTGGATGAGTGATGAAGAACAGTGCATGTACCCAAATGAATCAAACATTGTTGATGAGGCATGGGAATATTACCTATGCAAACGTGAGCCGATGAGCAGCGTAGCACAAACATATAAGCGTGCAAAAAGAAAAGTAAAAAAAAAGATGCAGAAGGAGCACATCATCAAATAACACCTGTGAGGCAGAGGGTTGACGCCAAGAGCTGCAGATGAACGGAGGCAACTTAGAAACAACAGAGAGGCTGCAAGCCTGCAATTGGGAGTGCTGGGTTGGTCGCATCTCACTGGTAATGATATAAAGAAGGTACGTGTTGCCGATTGCTTCTTTGTTAATGTACGACAGACTTGGGAGGAGTATTTGTGCAGGAGGAGGATTGGAATAGGAATATAGCTCCACTGATGATTGTGGTCTCTTGATTCCGTAGTGGCCGGAGTTTCTAAGGCCCTCTCCCCTTCGGCAGTTTCCTGTAGCCAGGAAATAAAGGGGGTCGCTCAAATAAAAAGGAGTATTGAGTGGATGTTTTAATGGAAATAAAACTGACCATGATGGCGCTAATAAAGAGTGAACAAAAGAGTGGTGCATGTTTGTTCAGTAGCAAATTACACACATCTGATGGACAGGATCTGACGCTCAAAATTGAAGAAAGTGGACAATCGAATGGACGAAATAATTTGGATGATGTGGCTGCTTAAGGTTTCAGCTTTATAGCAATTAGTGACTTGTAGTGGGTTGCATCTATATAAGATACTAGGTAAATACCCCGCGCGTTGCTGCGGGATATTTGCATATATATGCCGCAACAATGGAGAGATGTACCACATACAAAAAGCTTAAATACATAACTTTACACTAAATTCTTCTATCTAGGGATTGCCATCTGTTTGACAGGAAAAAATGGAGTAAATGAACAGAATAGTATGAGTAGTTGTCCAAGTACCAAAAAAAAAAAGTAACCGACAGCGCGTTTGTTTTCTTAAGATAGACTTCTATACATGTACACTATATATATGAAATAATAAGGAAATTAAGGAAAATTAAAATACATCAAATACTTGATGTAAGAACCTCAGATGAAACCTTATCAATATACAAAAAGAGTATGGAGATGCATGTAGTAGGAATCCAATATTAGAAAGAAGTATTGCAAGAAACATTTAAGAGATGATCTGGAAATTAACATAATAGAATAAAGAGATGAAACACCTTCACTTTGACAATGTGGGTCAAAATAAGTAGTTGAAAACTTTAAATGGTTTTGTTACAGTTCTTACTCATGCCAATACGTACAGAAAGATATGAGGTGAACATGTACGGAGGCAAGTAAATACTAAACTGATTTCATATATATCCCCTGAGCGCAGAAAGGTTTCCTGTAAGCCCTTACAAATAAATGATTGAGAAATGTATGTATCGTGATGATCATTCACCAGACAGGAAATTAGAACGTTTCATATTTCATCACTCGGTTAGAAGATACCTTTTCCTTGATTTGTGATATGCCTTACTTTTCCAATCTGAATAAACGACTGGAAAATGATAGATAAATTCACACGGCATAGAAGAAAAGGTAGATATGAAATTACCAGATCATATGTAAAGGCTAAACCATGAACCTGTGAGGTTGCACTACATGCGAAACAAATAAGAAAGAAGGAAAATTCATCAATCATGGGTACCTACTAACCATGTCAAGGAAATCATATTGGCGAGAACATGAAAGGGAGAATAATTACCAACCAAATCTAGATTGCTTGCAGATTTCCAGAAGAAACCCAGAAGAGCGTCAACCTACCCTCGCAGATCAAGGACTATCAGTGCAGATAGCCACCGCTTCTGAAAGGTAAACGAAAGGCTGAGCATAATCCTTTCATGGGGATGAGTGGCGTATGTGCTATGCGTGTGTGAGGCATTTGAAGAGCAATGGCACTGTTAAGCGATTCTTGATTGCTCATTAATGGCAGCAGTTTTTCTAACAACTTATTTGTCATTAAAGAAATTAGTGTCATAATTTTTTTTGTTATCTTGATTCCACATTAGGATGGAAGTTTCTGTAGAATCCACTAAGAGAGGGCGTGCAGGATCCTGCTGCTACTGCTAGAGGTAGGGAGATTGACTGAGTGTGAATGGATGGTTTGATGGGACTCAAAGGTCGTGATCTAACGGTGGAAATTTTAGAGATGATGTGGCTGCATGAGAGTTGAGAGAAATAGAAGTTAATGACCCTTAGTGGTTGCACTTATAAAGAATATATAGATGTGCAACTAAGAGTTTCTATAATTCGAACAAGCCCTTCAGTAATTATCCTTCTCCTTCATGCCTTAATCTTGTCTGGCATTTTGGGTGTGAATTCATTACTCCATTAGATCCAATTGTTGTTATGCAAGTGCAGGCCTGGCTAAAAAGCAAACAACTAAACATGATCATATCAAAGGGAACAATAAATAGCATAAACAATCAAGCAAAAGATGTGTACACCTATTAGTGTTGCATTAACGATTAATTATTTTTTAAATAAGATTCGAAATCATAATGATTAATTCTTTTTAGCGAGATCCGAGATCAGTCGGCGTAATCAACCGACCTGGATCTCATATGCATCCATAACACGTGTTTATCGGAGTAAGTACTCATGTATGCGAGGGTCGTCATTTGTTTCTGAAAAAAAATGATTAAGACAGAAACTAACAATCTTATTTAGCAAATAATTTTAGAATATGGAAGGTTAAGTACAAGAAGTAAGAAGAGGAAAAATATCAGTTCTATATTTTTCAATGCTTTCCCTTTGCACCCATTCAGTGGCGGATCCAGCGGGGCAGCAGGGGGGTCTCGAGCCCCCCCTACTGCTCCCCGGACAGTGGAGCCCCCCCTAGAGTCCCTCCTTCATTTTTCATGCCATGGAGGAGAGATTTGGGGGCTGGAGGAGGCTGCTGGAGGTTGAAGACGACGGAGAAAACCGTCTGTCCGTCAGTTGGGCTTGAACTGGGTCGTATTGACGTGACCAGCGCGGCCATTTGGCCCAGCCAAAATAGCAGGCGGCAGCTCTGAATTGGAAGTTATGCAGCGCAAAACATTGACTCTGGCCTAAATAGCAGCAGCCCAAAAAAGAAACTGCCCATTCGTATTGTTTTTAGCCCATTGGCCCATCCGACTTCCCAGCCTGCTCCTGACCAAGTGGTGACTAACGTTAGTAGTTCATTTTTTCCATAAATCTGTAGATTCACAACATGTTCGAAAAAACATTGGCCACATATTTTTTAAGTTCAAAAAATACTTTTCACTAAAAAGAAGTTCAAAAAATTGTTCCAACAACTAATAATACACCAAAAATCATACTTAGAGTTTGGTGACATAGAAAAACACTGTATGTCAGTGCCCAAAAGAAAATTCGTGGTAGGCGCCATTCTCCATTTCTCTTTTAATTTAAGACAACGTCACATTTAAAGTCACACACAAATTTATCTTTTCTTCATACATATAAAAGGTTTTTTTTCATTGAAAAAAAGATTTTTTTTCTCAGCCCCCCCTACAATTTTGGTCTGGATCCGCCACTGCACCCATTGTATCATTCCAGATAGAGATAGATCCTTTTGACCGTCTTGTACCACAGTAATATAATATCCACCTTGATCATACTCCATGATATATGGAGAGCCGTGAGCGCTCTCCTGTGATTTGCATTTGAATAAAAAATTTTATTTATACAAAAGTTTATTGAAGACTTCTAACGTCGTTATAGTTGGTGTATTCGAGATGGAAGGACTGTGATCTAGTCGATGGAGCCCATCCCACACCACACATATGGTCCAACCATGTAACCATCTCCATCATTAAAACTTATTAGTTGAGTCTCAACATCTTATTATCTAAAAAATAAAAATAAATATCTCTTATAATCATATATTGGTGCCTAGATTCATTACTAGCTCTTACAATCGACTTCATGATCGATGAGAGAGCAATTTATCTATTTTATATAATCTATCTAGTTAGAGTTTGTTAATAGATTTGTTAAGAGTAGTCTTTCTTTATATTTCTGAGATTGGGCATCAACATAAATAAAGATGAACATAACATTAGAAGCTAATCCACAGAAGAACAGATTTTTCATTAAAAAGAGGTGATATGTCTTTCAAAAGAGTAATTAATCTATGTAACGTTTTTTTTATAGATTATTTATGTAACATTTCTAACAGTCTAACACACTTATCATGGGTATAACTGTCTATATTTTATACTTTTATTTTTTTTAATAAATATGCGTAGTTCTCTGGCGTTGAAGTTTGTTTTTTTTAAAAAAAATGGAGGAAACATATCTTTCTTTAGTGTTTAAGAAATGCCAACTATATCATTTCAAAAATGTCACCTATTAATTTTTTATTTCACGCCACCTAGCGTTGCCCTCTACTGCGCCACCGTCGTTCTTGGGTGGGCTGGATTCCTTGCGTGTTCTAACCATGTTTCTCCATGATCTGGTATGCTTGAGCAAATCCGGCCGGATCCAGACATGGTTGAAGGATGAAGCACCACCGTAGTACGAGGGGTAAGGAAAGAATATAACTCGTGGACTGTCGCCGACGTAAAGGTCGGCACCACCACCACCACGTGTCCGGCGACAATTCATTCTCGGGACACGTAGCGTCCAGGCCGCCTCTGTGGCCTTCACGAGAGCGCGGTCCTGGCGTGTGGCAAAATCGAAACCGTGAACGCCTTTGGCGCGCCACACAGTATATTATTATTGCAGTCGCATTCGTTTCCTGGATAAACGGAAGCAGAACATTTACCCAACCAGCCCACTGGATATCCTCACTGATCGATCGATCGAACAGCAGGTGCAGGAGGAGGATGTCAGCCATCAAGGTGAAAGCCAAGGACATCGCGTCGTCCGCCAAGGCTGGCGTCGAGAAGGCCAAGGCCACCACCACTGAGAAGGTACGCATACATCGAAGTGCTGGTTATCTTTGCGTTGTTTAATTGATGGCGCGTCCGTATAATATGCAGGTGGAGAAAGCGACGACGACGGACCCGGTGAAGAAGCGGGAGGCGGAGGAGCGGAAGAAGGACCGGAAGCAGGCGATCGAGTCGGAGAAGAGCGTGCACGGCCCCGAGAGGAGAGTCACGCACATGGCCGGCGACGGCGGAGTAGGCATAACTAATTAACTAGATGTAACTAGCTAGTTGGCGATGACAGAATAAATAAGGAAGCTAGCTACCTGCCGCTTGGTTGCGCGTGTTCCAATTTTCAGACTTACATGTAGTTGCGCTGTATCAGTTTAGTCCTCTCCTCGTGGTGAGCAGCTCCAAGCTAGAAGCGATGATGGATGGGGGGTGCTGCTTCTCCGATCCTTCTCGTGGCTGCTCTTTGTATGGTTATGACAGCCTCAATTCTATCTCTATCTCTGAATTTTCAATGTTACACTCTAGTAGGTGGTGAAGTGATCCCACCATAAGGCACTGACTTAAAATAACAAGTCCTCCTTTTTTTTTTAATTGTGAAGCGCATCCCTTTCAGTTTCCAATATATCATGCTATTAGCCTATTATCAGTATAGTTCTAGTGTGTTCAAGACGAGTGGACATTGTGAAAATCGTAGAAAACACATGCGAATAGTAAAACTCTGTAACACTGAAGGACCCATGATTCTTTGGGAATCGATTAGTTGAACCTGTTGCGTATGGTTCCCCTTTTACAGGAACGGAGAAAGTGGCAACAAATGGATGGATTTCAGAACGTCAACTGCAAATCTACTGGCATCGAGACGTACTAACATGGAGATGCGATGTCATCCCTACGTCTGAGTGTAATAGACTGCAAAAAAGCTGAGTCTTTTATGCGTACCATGATTCTGCTAGCTTGTGAAGACTGATGCTACTTATCATCTATGAATGCTAATATTTTGTCATACTTAGAGGCAAAAGTGTCACACCCAGTTTTAAGAACAAAGCCGAATGCTCATCTATATGTGTGCCCAGGATCAAGTTTCACACATATAGGACAAATAAAGTAAAACAGATAACCAATGTCATAATTAAATCAAATATTCTTATAATAAATGTCTCAAAGGACTAAGAATACAAACGCTAGCGGAAGACTCTATAACGCCACAGGCAATCGACTGGGGGCTCCAAAGCTTAGACTTCATCACCATCATCAAAGTACTCCATCTTCATTCTCTGAGCAGCATTTCATATTTGTAGGAGAGATAGCAAGTGTGAGTACATGTCGTACTCCGCAAGTGGGGGAAAAAATATGACATGCAAGCTTAATAGAAGGAAAACTACAACATGGTTCATTTGCATAAATGCCAACTATAACATACGACACAGTTTACAAAGCAACCTATATTACTAGGTGTGTTGAGACTACCCATCAATTAAATTAAGTAAATTAAACCAAACTCCACAAAGGAGACAGGCCACAAAGGACAACGGTTCACAGGACCGTGAGGGAAAAGATCACCAAGATTCATATGATTCACCCAGAAACCACCCATCCAACCAACACCCACTAATCATGTGAGATGGCCATGCCGCTCGTAACCGTGAGCACGGCTTTCATGAAAGTTTTACACTCTGCAGAGGTGGCACCACTTTACCCATAAGATAGAGATTCCCGTAGAGCCATTCCACTTCCGAGGTAGATGATCGGGGTTTCTCTGCTAGCCTTTACAAAGAATGCTCCCAACAATGCAACTCGCTCATTAAGGATCCACAGCCGTACATAAGTGTTGGTTCACAGAACCCACAGTTCACACAGGACCATGACTCAAGAGCCAACACCCCAGCTGCCCCCTCTGATGCCAGGCGGTTCCTAGGATCACAAAGCATCCATTCCCCGCTCTCCCAATAGCGAGCACAATGTTAAGAACACCCTAATTATTTGGCTAGCCTACCCATTATCAGTCTTGTGATGGCACTGTTGTCATGGTTACATGCTCCACAAACCGGTCCTTAGCTGATCCGAGCAAGAACTATTCACAAACCAAATATTCACAGAGAACCATCCAAACCATCCCCTTGCTCAGACCCTAGCTTCCAAGTTGCTAAACGGAGTAGCAGGTTAACACTTAGTTAAAGTATACCATTAGTCAAGATTAACATAATAAGGTGATTGACTCCAACAGCAAAGCTAAGCAAAAGCTACCCAAAGACAACCACCATAAACTAGGGCGACAAGGAATGATATGGAACAGGTAAAGTAGACACATAGGATTCAATATTAAACAAGCATGCATGTTTATAAACAACACATTTAAAACATAGGTTCAGAATGGTCAAGGACACTTGCCTCAAACATAGTGTTGCTGCTCAGAGTCTTCATGTCTTGATCTTCCTCTTGATAACTCTCGAACGGGCACGTTCTCTATTTAACCGTAACATGCAAAGCACACATAGCACAAACAATAAGAAACAGTATACCAAACAGTACCAAAGTGCTACAAAAACAGTACTAAAAGATAGTACTCGTCGCTACGATTGTGTGAGCACAAGAATCGCTAAAAACGGAGTTAAGAGTAAAAAGTTATGAGCTTTTGAAGTTAAGGGACTAAAACAGGAAAAACAGAAACACTGAGGAACAAGGACGTACGCGTTCCCGTCGATTGGCTGCATATTTGGGAACAATAATTTACAGAAAGATGCCTTATATTGTGGAACACAACCATGACATGATGATTTGGGTAAGGGATTACCAGAAAAGGAGATCAATGGGTTGGATCATCATGGGGTCGTTCTGCGGCAGTTGGTAGAAGAATCGTGTTCCACGTTGTTTCCCATAAGATCTTGAGGAACCTTTTGGGGAAAAGGTAGAAGATTTGCTGGAACACAATTTGGTATTGGTTATGGATCAGAAAAGGCAAGGGATTGGATGGAACATGGATAGAATTACCATCAAGCGTGCTGGATGGATCCAGAATAGAAAACAGTGGTCAATGCGAATTAGATCCCCATTGATTCTGACCTCCTCTTGGCATGATTTTTGGATATGTTGTAGAGGACTTCATGACGCACCTGCTGGTAAAATTTGGTGACATTTGGATGGATGGATCTCCGGGAACGTCGATGCCAATCTGAGCCAGTGCTGCTGGACGCGAGGGGCTGCGAGGAGGGGCGGCGGCCTGGAGGCGTGGGAGGGTTTTGGAGGGCAGGGGGAACGTGGGAGGACGTGGGGGAGGCTCCAATATATATAGGAGGGGTGGTCTAGGGTTTGAGAAAGGTTTTGGGCTTGGCCCATAAAGGTTAGGGGCGAGGAAAAAGTGGGCCTTGGCCCAAACAGCATGGGAACGGGCTATGGATGAGAGGAGATGATGGATCAGTTGAGAATTTGGCCCGAGTTGGTTTGAGGGGTGGGCGAGAACATGGATAGGGGTCTAGGTATTCATAGGAGAGGCCGGGATAGTGTGCCAATGAAAGGAAAGGAAAGGATAGAAAGAAAAGTGCATTAATCGAACGTTAAATGCTGATTTTCTTTCCTTTTGTGTGAAAGCGTTAGGTGGAATGAATGTGAATGGGATCATATATTGGGCGTAGATTGAACGAATGTGGACGGCGTCATGTCGACATACACGAATGTATAGATGATGAGAGGTGACATTATGGAAGGAAGTAGCATGACTTATGGGGTCAGAACCAATATGCACAGATGTGAGGCAGGCGATTAAGTTGGCGAGTGGAATCACGAGCGTGACGAAAGATCTTGACCAGCCGAGTGAAGAAAGGAGCAGAAGGGGAACAAGTCAAAGAAGATTTGGCCCACAACGGCTGAGGGTTTTCTTATCTCTTTGTCATTGAAAGGATATGGAGCCGATGATGACACAGGTTCCACATGAAAGATGTTGAGGGGATGCTGGGAACAGGGACCCATTAGGAAACATACTCTGCTCCCATTCAGAAGCACAACAACAAGCGCCTCGACATTGAGGTCAAAGGCATTAGTGGCACTTCAGAGGATCGGGAAAGTGGACATCTTTAGGGTATGAGTTGGGCGCGTGCTGACATGGGACAGAGACACAGACGATGTAGATCCTGAAGGCTTCTATGCTCCTATGGTCATCATCTTCTGGTATGTTGTCGATGAAGACCAAGTACATCGCATGGTAAATTTTGGAGACGTTTGGTTGGACAGATCATCGGGAACTTGAATCGAATTGCGCCATGCTGCAGCGTTGACTGATTGTCTGCCTGCTGCTTTCTTGACAGGGCTGCTAGGACCCAAATAGAGAGTAGAGAGAAGAGAAATCAAGGCAGAGAACAAAACGGCAGAATAGCAGCAAAGAGCTTTTATGGCTTGATCGAAGGAAAAGAAATCAAGAGTGGCCGACAACTCCGGAACGGCATCAATACTTGGTGGCCGAAAGATGAGGAAAAGAAAAGAAATCAAGGAGGTAAAAATAGAGATCGAACAACGATATTTGAATTGCATATTATTGATGCATGCAGATAGCCTGGTTGTTTAGAAGGTGTGGAGAAAAGAAAGGAGAAGAAGAGAATAAACTGATGACTTGGCTGAGATTAGGCCTAGGTTAAGAATAGGATATTATCCACGATATAAACCGAAACAATTTCTAATCAAGCTTTAAAAATACATTTTTTTTCACTCAATATATACCTACTGCAATCTATGCCAGCATAAATGCAACAAACACCTTACTATATCTTATATTAATTTAGTTAATTTAGAAAATAATTTATTTGCCTAAATAAAAGTGATAACACTCAAATAATAAAGCAAAGTTTTAAACTATTCTAAAAAGTTTTAAAATTTAGTGAAATTTAAGTCACATTCCAAAATTTGAAATTTTGGGGTGTGTGACAAAAAGCTGCTTCCAAAAGGAGTTATGTTGGATCAATAAACACTCAGAAGCATTAAGATCTGCATGGCTTTACTCGATGCAAACACAGAAAGGTTTGCTAAGGACAGCCAGTACATGACTCGCGCAAAAGCTCAAACATTTTCAACGGCAGCTATACTACCAAAATCGACTATCCCTAAAGCGATTATGGGATGAGCATATTACAACAAGATATGTCCTATTTTCCACATGGTGCTAAAAATCTAAAACCTGCCTCAGTAACTGTTGGACCCTGTCATCTTCTTTGTACAGTAGGTAAACCAGAATGGCAGCCAGCAAAACTAGGAATGTTGTCAAAATGTACTTCCAATTCAGCTGTGATGGTTCAATAATGCGCACTGTCTCAAGTTTGTTCTCTGTGCCGGAGTCAACTTCCAATGGAGGAGCCAGCTCAGCTTCATCCCGGACATTGTTGTCAGTTGGCGTCACCTTTAACACAAAGAAAAATGTCAGGTAAAAGTTAAGTGATGCACCAGTGAGAACACAGTAATGACATTACGAGAAGTTAAAAAGGAAGGTCTACTTCAAACAAAAAACTTTTAGGATATCAGATTCACGGACTAAATCAACCACTAAGCATGTTTTAGCATCTTAACTGACAAAAATCCCAGCTCTAGGTGCTTAAAAATTCTGAATTACTTTACTAAGACATTGCATTATCAGCAACTATTATAGAAGAGACAGAACAGTGCAAATGCAAGATCGCGGAAGCTCCGGGTCCAGAGTCATTTTATGATGCAGAAAATGTGGCAATTTCAATCCCCAAAACAGTGTGAAAAATCAAGATATTCAGATCTTCTACATGTTTGATAACAAAAGCAGGAACCTCAAGTAGAACTGACCTTGCTTTCTGTTGATGAAGCATCTACGACTGCTTCCTCCTTTGCTTCAATCGGTCTAAGCTCACCTTCCTTAACAGTAGATTTTTTACTAAATAATGGAGCTTCATTAACATTTTTTCTGCACTTTTGAGCCAACATCTTGTTCTTCTTTGTAAGTGTAACAATCTGTACAGCACAGGCATCCCATACTAGATTCAGATACAGTCCACGAGATCACAACAGAATATTATAGTACGAATTAACAGCATAAATGATACTAGGAGATATAAGATCAACACCCAGCAAGATTTATCCGCACAAGAATAAGGATGATTAACATGTTATCTACTGTATTATCTGATAATAAAAAAGGGTAAGAAAATTAATGTAAGAGCAGAGGAAAAATCTGAAAAATAAAAGGAGAGCAAGAAAAGCAGCAGACCATTTTCAGATTAAAAAAGTGGAGAATAAAAATGGGTGAAAAAGCAGCAGGTCACTGCAGAGATAAGTATGCATCAATATGATTAGCAGTTACCAGTATGCATCAATATGATTAGTTAGCAGTCATCAATATGCAGAAGTCATAGGCATCAATGCACATATCCAGATTTCATAATAACATATAATCTTAATAGCATACACAAATGTAGGCAGCAAAACAATGCACTGGTCATCGCAAAATTTGCATGAACAAAAACATTCGTACCTGTAGGTGAAGACGTTCCCTTTCCAATGCAAGTTTTGCGACCAAATCACTAATGGTTTTGTTTTAATACCAATGTCTTTTGCAGTGGATGTTTTCAGCTGGTTGGCCTGACGCAATGAGTTCTCCAGACCTTCTACTCGACCTCTCAGAAATGATAGCTCTTCACTAAGCTCTAAGTTAGTATCCGTCAACAATGTACATTTCGATTCAGCATTCTCAGCCCTGGTTTCAGCTTTCAAAAACTTTTCCTTCAGATCTTCAATCATCTGCTCCATATCAGACATTGATGATTTCAACATACTCTGTTGTTCAACAACAGCATCAACTGATGCCTTTGCTTGCTCTAATTGAGTGTCTGATTCCTTAAGTCTCTTCTCCAGTAAGCCAGCCCTATCTGAGTTCAGCTCAGCATAAAGTTGATCATTAGTTTCAGTGAGCTGTGCACATCTTGCTTCAGCCTTTTGTGTTCTATCTTCTGCATTGGAAATGGCAACTTTAAGCTCATTGATAATATACCTAAATGAGCTTATCTCAGGCCGTGTCATATTCTGCTCTTCTTTGTTTGCTAGCGATGACCACTGCGACTGAGAGCCAGAGTCCCTCAACCATGCCTCCAGCTGCCAAATCTTATCCCGCAAAGTCAAGAACTCAGGAGGTGATAGCGTCTGCGTCTGCGCAGGCACCTGACAGGCATCGTTGTCACTATCTGCTGGCACTTCCTCCCGAGAACTCTTGTTATCATTAGATAAACCTTCCTCCAACTTTGATTTAAGATCACCCTCCCCATGAACTGATGCACTTAAATTGAAATCGATGGTATTAATTTTAGCAAGGAGATCCTTTGAGATTCTCAGAAACAATAGGGAATCATTTTCTGCAGAGAGCATTCTTTCATAGATAGCTTCAACAGATTCCTCCAAGAAATATGACTGCTGTTCTGCCTGATACAGCTTCATCTTCAGTTCCTCTACTTCAGACCTTGTATCGCATAGTTCCTTGCCGAGATCTAACTCACTTGCTAATGACTTCTGTAACATCTGGAGATAATGTCTTTGATCCTCAGCCTGTGTGATCGTATGAGGTGACATGAGACCATTTTCATGCCCAACTCCTTCAGTAGTTCCTGTCAAGAAAATAAGGAGAAATCACATGAGTTAGGAAAGGCATATGATGAGTGACACATATGTTTAATAGTAGTAGCACCTGAAATGGTTGAGCGTACCTTGCGAAGGTTGTATGACTTTCTCAAAAGTTGCAGACTCCCTTCTAACAGTAGCAATCAGCTCCTGCATCTGCTTCAAGGACTCGGTCGCGGCCAGCAGCTTGCCCTCCACCCTGTCTTCAGGCTCTTCCACCCTGTTCTCAACACTTTGAATATCCATCTGAATAGAACTTGCAAGCTTCTCCAACTCACTGACTTCTGAATCCACAAAGCCGTGCAACACATCGAATTCGAAAGCCATGAGAAGCGCTTCAGCGGAAATGGACTGAGGATCCTGCAAGAGCGGCTCGATATCAGCGGCTCGGCGAGCGGTCTCCATGACCAGCATCTCCAGGTTGAGCAGCTTCTCGAAGCCGAATGCGATCTTGAGGTCCACGCTGGTCAGGATTTCTTGTTCGCCTCTATGCGGCAGGATGTCTTCTTGAAAATAGTTATCAGCATCATCCATGGCCCCTTCCATTTGTTCTTGGGACATTGTGCAGTATCCTGCCAGATGCATATACACAGAAATGGGTGGGTAATGCAAACAAGCAGATACGCGCATGATAAGAGACAGATTACATGTATGGAAAGTGCATCTCCACATATTTACAAAGCAGCGTGAGGATGTGTCCGGTTTGAAGAGGATCAAAGGGGACTGGTCTAGGGATTAAACACTCTCCAAATCCTCTTTTGAACACAACCAGAGGCGGACCGAGTAATACGACGAGGTAGGGCAGCCGCCCTACCTAACACCAACAGAGCAGAGATACCCTCTCCTCCGAGAAACGAAAATTCCCCTCCCAATCCCCACATCATCCCCAATTGGGATGCAGGGATCGAACCATCACCCCTACGTCCAACCTAAATGTCGACTACAAAAGGAAGGGGGGAGATTTTCTAGAGGATGGGGAAGGAGATCACCTGGGGACGGAGGGGACGCGCGCCGCAGGAGGGCTGGTCTCGCCGGAGGGCTGGCCTCAAGCAAGAGGAACGGGAAGGGAGGGAGCAGCAAGGGGAGAGGAACGGGAGACTTTCTTTTCTTTTCTTTTTTTGGAAATGGAGCAGAGGAACAGGAAGGGGGAGGAGATCTCGGGAGAAATCTGTCGTGAAAACTGCTCTTAAAATTGGCGAAACTAATTAAAAACTGCCTCACTTTCAATAAGTATGTTTTCTACCACCAATGCAAAACCGTTAGCCGTTAATGTGAAAACTGAAGCAGAGAGACTTGACTCAAGTGGAGAAGTAGAATCTTACTATCTGTCAACAATTTTTTCATATCTCCCAAGTAATTTTGGAATGTGAACAATTATTTTTGTAAAATAGAATTTTAAAACTTGTTGCAATTGTATACAGTAATGTATTCGTGGTATCACACAGCTAGATCAAAATTATAGAAAACTATACAGGTGTGTGTCGAATATAGGAGTAACAAGTTAAGCCGAAAAAGAGTTTCATGATGTTGGCAAAAAATCTCGTGAATTATAATCTTACCAACAAGCTTAGTTTCCTTGGCACCTCTCCGACCCTTTCACCCAAGAATAAGAAACAATTCTCCTTTCAAACGCACCCATAAAGTGGTATAACAGATTATAGAATATTCGTTCAAAGTTTAAGCTATCAGAATATTTATCTCGTCTTTTTGGTACACATGCCTCGTCATATTACTTTATAACCGTGGTAGGCGATGCTCCTGTCGACAGCGAGACGCTAGTGATGACTTCGTCAATCTCAAGAATTTGTCAGCTCAGTTTTCAAAAATGCTCATAGGGTAGAATTTGCGTACGTGTGTTCATATAGGTGAGTCTGCGGTGTGTTGTGAGTGTCTGAATTGTACTGTATAATCACAAAAAAAAACTTTATAACCGTGTTTCTTTGTGCTCAGTGAGCTGGTTTCCATCAAAACAATGATGCCAATTCCTTTGGCATGCGAAGCTCGAATCTGGTACCTGGAGTTTGCTCGGGTAGGTTAGTAGCTCAATCATTAGATACACTGTTGGCTATTTAAAAGATACATTCAGTTGGTGCTTTCAGTTGATAGTAAGGTTCTGGTCGTATACTATATTGATTTGGATTACGGTATTCATGCTTGGTAGAACATTCTTTACTTTAATTCTAAGCTACAAACGGATACATATAAAATTATAACATAAGTGCGAGTAATCAAGACAATAAAATTGAATGATAAAATTTTTATAATCTCAACTAAATTTGGTAGAAAACTCTGAGATTTTGCACTACTTTTCTAAGACACCTTCAAAAAAATATAAACCACGTTTCAAAAAAAAAAAAAGCCACCAGAGAATACAGGTTCTTGGGCCTAACCTTGCACTCTAGACTATTTCCGCCTTTTGCTTCTTCCTAATTTCCTACTTTAATTTTTCTTTGATTAATGTTGATTTGCATGGGTTACACTGATGTACTTCAAATACTTTATGTTCTATATTTTTGCTTTCTCAAACAACAGAAAAACAAACACAAACCAATAACTTTAGATATTTCTGAAGAATAAACTACCATGTAGATCTTATTTTGTTGTGCATTGAACTCTATCTTGAGTATAATTGATATATTTGACCGTGAACATTGTGACCGCAAAAAGTATATTGATGACACCTAAAATTACCTAGAAGAATATTACCAAGCAACTTCCGAGGTCTTGCGTAAATTTCTTGGCAACAGAATTATTATACATACTCCTACCAACCTTCCCTTGGTAAGACATTAAAGAAACCACATGAGGGAAATGGGAGGCTCCACTCAAGCGAAAAGAAAAGAGCAGCCACAGGTTATTTGATTCTTTATCATCCATCAAATTCTGTTCTTGCATCGACAAGTGGCAATGTGGCATCTTCACTTGATAAACTCCTCTCAAAAAAATAATTAAAAAAATAAAAAATCTTCACTTGACAAACACATGCAATTCCTTTGGTCCTGCACATGCGCAAATCATGTACTACAAGCACGATACAGCGTATCTAAGATCAATTTGTTGATCCGATCCGATGAGAGAGCTGCACCACAAGTCCAACATATCACAGAAATCTGAAAACGATGAATCCTTGAGACAGAAAATATGTCTAGTTCGAGTCGACAGAACTAGATCGGGATGGCAACGGACTCACTGGTCACTACGCTTCAGAAATATTCTTACAATTGAGCACATCTGAACACACACACACAATTAACGCATAGCCTACAAGAATAACCCACAACCTTAACAAAATGCTGTTTTATATATTTTTGTATATGTATATATAGAACAGATGCATCGATCGGAAAGACCGTAAACACACTACAGTCGGGCCGTTGCTCACCTTGCCTCCATGCAAGATTTGCCTGATCACGCTTGCAATGATCATGCTCTCGGCCATATGATCACGACTCTTACTTCCACCTGATAACGCTTGAAGTAGAGTCTCGGGAGGCACGATCAGCTGCAGCAGCGGCAGCAGGAGAAGGAGCCGCAGGAGAAGGAGGATAATCGTCATCATCGTCCCGGCGAGCCACCTGTGGCCCAGGAGCGACATGCTCCTTGCGCTCAGGAGCTTGCGGCGTCGTAGTGGTAGGCGGCACCACCTTCGGCTCCATCTGCCCATGAGGTTGTCGTGCCGGAGAAGACGCCTCGGTCAGCTTCTCCGCGGCGCCCTTCCGACCTCGGAGGCCGACGCCGACAGAAGCCGGCTGCACGTCGGAGGCTGAGATGTACATGGGGGCCGCCCCGGTTGATTGTCCGTTCCTGTTCGTCACGTCCTCCGCGCGCCGCCCTTGCGCGGCGTTGTTGCCGCCTGCTCCTCCGTTCCTGCCGCCGCCGCCGCCGCCGCCGCCGTATCCGGGGTTCGCACCTTTCACGGGCGAAGGCGGCTCGTATGGCGGGTAGCCGCCGTCCCCATGCTCCGAGGACTGCTGGTGCTGCCTTGTGTCATTGTGGGCGGTCGATCCGTGGTCCTCGTGGCCGCCGCAGAGGAACGGCAGACACATTGCCGGCACGTACCGCCGCCCAGCCGGCCGGCAGGTAACTAATTGTTGAGAAGAATGAGCGATTAGACTGGAGAGGTAGGTAGGTAGCTAGGCGAAGGGTGCTTAGATAGAGATGAGGTTAGGCGAAAGAGAGAGAATATATGGCAGGAGACCTCGTCCTTCGTACGACTTAAGCTAAGTGGAACCTCAAGGACGATAGGTCCGCGCGCACTCTCAAGCACCAGGAAGGAAGAAGATGCCCCACCAGGAAGGAAGAAGATGCCCCCGGCCTCAATGATGGAGAATCTATGCCCGGCACCGATTTAACAACGCGGCCCTCGATCAGTCGCCCTTGCCAAAACATCTTAGTGCGTCGTCGTCGTGTGTGCTCTTCTGTGCGAGTGCAGGAGAGGGACAGAGAATGGTGCGGGCGTGATCTTTGGGTGATGCCTCCCCTGCTTCTGTTCTCTACTCGTCCTTGCTGCAACACATGGCGTAATCCCGTCAGGTCCGATGTTCCAGGTGTGCCTATGCGCGCAGTGGAAGTGGAGAAAAGCATGAACGCGTCAGGAGGGACCGTGGGACACCTCCAAGATGATGTGGGCGCGTGTTCCAGGAAGCTTCTCGTGATTGTGATTTGTGAACTGGAGCTCAAGTCCCTGATCGACAAGAGCAAAGAGATGACCTGCGACGAATTGAAGTGTTCTGCCGGGCTAGTGGTCAGTCACCGAGGAAGACATTAGCCACATCGTGTCCAACTGGACCGGCGTGCATGTCCTCCACCGACGAAACCAACTAACTGATCAAGATGGAGGAGACCCTGCACCAGCGCGTCATCGGGCAGGATGCCGCCGTCACAGCGATAAGCCGCGCCATCCGGCGTGCCCTGCACCAGCGCGTCATCCAGCTTCATATTCGCTGGCCCGACGGAGCTGGCAAAGCCAAAGGCCCTCACGGGCTTCTACTACGGCTCCGAGGACGCAATGGTGCGGCTGGACATGAGCGAGAATCACACGGTGTCGCGGGCTTCTATTACGGCTCCGAGCACGAAGAGGGCGGCCAGCTGATGGAGGCGGTGCCGGTGCGACGGCGGCCGTACACAGGGAACCTGTTCTACGAGGTCGAGAAGGCGCGCACCCTGCAGGTTTTGGACGATGGCCGGCTCACCGACGGCAAGGGGAGGACCGTGGACTTCACCAACACGCCTGTCGTCAAGAGACGTCCAACATCGGCGGCAGCGTCGTCGTTGGCGGCGGCTCTGGCTCCGGCATCAGCTATGACAGGATCAAGCAACTGGTCGGAGAGGTGATGAAGCGCCATTTCCGGCCCGAGTTCCTGAACCGGCTGCTTGAACTTCTTTTTTTTTAAAAAAAAAAAAAAACTGAACCGGCTGCTTGAACTGGTCAGTTTCCAATTCGGCGGGGCCAACCCAACCCATCGACCGGGGGGAGTCAAAGTAGTCATCAATCAAAGTTCGACCCGTCCAAGCCCAAAACTGACCGAGCAAGTTTCCATTTCGGCGGGCCCAACCCAACCCATCGACCGTCTCGCCTCCCAGGCGCTTCTTCAACGGGTTCTGCTCCTCCGTCGGCGGCGAGGGCGAGGAGGTAGCCATGGCGACTCCGCCGCCGCCGTCGGGGCCTCCCTCCGCTCGTTCTTATCGCCATTCGCCACAGGTGAACCGCGGCCGCGCGAAATGGAACCAAGCTCCGGTCCTGCCAGGTCACTGGTTCTCCCTTTCCCTTCCTCTTCCGCACAACTGTCACCATCGAACGCATTTAATTTCTGAGCTATAGCGGTAGCAGGTTAATGGTATAGCTTTCTCTGTGTTAATAGCTGCTTGAATCATAATACTCTTTTTGTTTTTGAGATCTTGAATCATAATACTCCTGTTCCACTGAACTTGCTAGTTGCTACTGCTATGTACAATTATGAGAAATTCCATCAGAAAAAAACAAAGAACATCAGAGAAACAAGTAAGCCTGTTGATGGTGCCGTCGAGGCAGATCAACGGCCGGGTACATTGACATTATGCGCATATTATCCCGACACAAAAACCGAGCATCTTTTATGTAAGGTTAGAGAGCACAAGGGCTCCCTCACAATATGCAGTCGTTAAAACGGAGCATCTTCTCTCACACAAAAACAGAGCATCTTGCTGTATCTGCTTCACTAGATTATCAGTGCATTCTGCAGCTTTAGGCCTCTACTCAACACCAGACTGTCTCAAGGGCTCGGGAATCAGGCATGCATCATCGGGTCCGTCAAGAAGCACACGGTGCAGAATTAGGTGGCCTCCGTCTTTGCTCCTCAGCAGGTACCTAGCATCTTCCAGGAATTGTCGTCCCCGTTTTTCTCCTTCAATCTTCTTCCCCAGATCAATAAATAACTACGTACTGGTGTACTAAGTTGGTAGAGACAGAAGAATGCATCTTCCTCTTAAGTTTCAGGCTACTCCTACCCTCGTCTGGGTCTGCTAAGCAGCCATCGCTAACGTAAAAACATTGCATTGCACCGTCAGCCACTCATTAAGCCCTGGTTTTCTATTGCCGCTATTGAGACGGGTTAGCAGCACTGTCACTAGTCGAGTCGTGACTCGCTTTTCATCAACTGCACAACCTTTTCATTTGTCGTTGGCTCGTGCGCTCATTAAAAAAAGGATGTGCAAATTAACAATGTCTCGAAGTCTTTTGAAACAGCTGAATGCAGACAACGAGAGTTAGTATGCTCCATCATCATTTCTCAGATAAATGCAGGAAGGCTTCTATTTTTTAGGTTTTAAGAAGGGACTAGATAAACATGTACAACAGGATGACCTACCTGGTTGCTCCACGCGTGTCAAGTTGAAGAGAAAGACAAGCGAGGCCGGCCAAAGGTTATTATGTTACTCATCAACTATCTCAACTTTGTTAGCCCAGCCTACAGCTCCTAGCTCTAAATCGCTCTCCAGTAGCATTTGCGGGATATGAAGGACTCGGAGCCAGCTAACAGAGAGTGAACACTGTTGACTTCACCTGTCCTTCCCATATATGGCATTCATTTGAGAGAAGCTTTAGACTAGAGAATATCTTGAAGGCATGTGGGCACTGGTATGTGATTTAATGTATAGTTATTTCACTTGGAGATTTCTTTTAAGCACTCAGGGATGGATGATTCAACAAACCATCTGCCATGGAGCAATGTTATTTGTATTTCTTCATATTTACACTTTAAAGGTTGATTGCTAATTATGTTTTAATTGAAGGTCCTGCTGCTAGTTGGATTTAGTTTGTTGTCAAAACGATCAGTTGATGGCATCTCATTACTAGTCTCCGATCCAAGTTGCCGTGGTTGACATCCAGCTACCTGATCTGGCATCAGCCAGATTATCCGTGTACGTAGTCCACTGTGGCGAGGAAGCACCGGTGAACTGAGCTCCAACCTAGCTGCAGGTGTTTCCCTTTAATCTGCCACCGTTCAGTATGTTCTCATAAGCTACTCACCCTCCTAGTTTGGTCTACAGGGACATTGAAGAACAGTGAGGGGGAAAGTCCCTCGGCCCATGACAGAAGTCGTGGTAGTAAAGTGATGGAATCTGTTCTTGCAAAGCTCAATGAGCTGGTTGGGGACACATGCGCCAACCTCATTGGCATATCCAACGATATTCAGTTTCTCAGGGATGAGCTCCCCGCTATGAGCGCTCTCCTCAAGAAGCTGGAGGACAATGAACAACTCGATCCACAAGTGAAGAATTGGAGGAACCAAGTGCTAGATATGACCTATGATATTGAAGATTGTATTGATGATTTCAAGAGCAATGTGAGAACTGCCGATGCCAAGGCTAGCCTCATCAGCAAAGTTTCTAACTTTGTCATGACCTTAAGGGTCCGTTTTGATACTGCACAGCAGATTAAGGAGCTCAAGACTCGTCTGCAAGACATAAATGATCGTCGCAATAGGTACAAAGTAGATGATTACTACACCTCCAGTACTACCATAGAGACCTTAGATGCTCGTCTACCAGCACTCTTCAACGAGGCAGACAGACTTGTTGGTATTGAAAACCCAAAGGAAGAGCTTATCAAATGGGTGCTGGATGAGGATCAAAAGATGAAAGTGGTGTCAATAGTAGGAAGAGGAGGTTTAGGCAAGACCACACTTGCCAATGAGGTGTATAATGAAGTCGGAGAAAGGTTCAACTGCAAAGCATTTGTGTCAGTTTCTCGCACTCCAGATATGACAAGGATACTCACCGACATGCTATCACAACTTAAGAAAAATCAAACCTCTAGTGCTTGTGATCACAGACATCTCATCAATGAACTTAGGAAATATCTACATGATAAGAGGTATTCATATTTAATCCTTTTTTAGGAGTCAATAATACCTTTTAGTATTTTTAACTAGTAAATCATTTTACAAAAGTATCAAACATTTAAAATACGTTATGAGATTTTATATAAATCTAGCACTCTAGTTTTATAAATTTTAAGTTATGATGACAAATAAAGGAACTAATGTTTAGTTCAAGAGTACAAATAATTCAACTCAGATAGACTAGTGAATTAGAATCCAATGTAGATAACATATTAGTTTATTTGTCAATTTCACTAAGGTTTAAATGACTATTAATCCCTAAAAGTCTTCTCAACTAGTGATATTTTCATGCTTATATGCTTTGGGATATAGTGATGTTACTTTTCTGTTTCACATTTGTATATGGAATGTGAGTTATGTACATTGAACACCTGTTTGAGAATACAAATATGTGTATATTTAAGATTCCACATTCCAGTATGAATTATCCTCTATTTGAACCCTTTTGCAGGTACCTCATCATAGTTGATGATTTGTGGGACGTGCCACCGTGGGATACTATTAGATGTGCTTTCTCAGCAAACAATCAACAAAGCAGAGTTATAATAACTACACGGCATGTGGATGTGGCTAGGGCATGTTGCACTGACCATCAATACATCCATTAATGCAACCGCTAAGTGACATCAACTCAAGACTATTATTCTTCAAGAGAATATCTGTATCAGGAGAGGATTCTCATTTTCAAAGTTTAGAGGCAGTTTTATGTGGAATTTTGAAGAAGTGTGGTGGCTTGCCGCTTGCAATTATTACAATATCGAGTATTCTAGCTTGCCAACAGCCCAGAAGATTGAAGGAGCAATGGGAGTGCATACAAAACTCTTTAGCCAATCAGTCAACGACAAACCCCACCTTGGATCAAATGGTGCACATCTTAGACCTCAGCTACAAAAGTCTCCCCCATCATCTAAAATCATGTTTCTTGTATCTTGGCAAATATCCAGAGGATTACAAAATTAGAAGGGATGATCTGGTTAGACAATGGGTTGCAGAAGATATTGTAACTAGCTTTCGTGGACGTGATGTATGGGACATTGCCGAGGGTTGTTTCAATGGGCTTGTCAATAGGAGCATGATTCAACCCGTATATGATGCATCCAATACTGAGGTGTTATGGTGCAGAGTTCATGATATGATGCTTGATCTGATCTTAAGGAGGTGTGAAGAAGATAACTTTCTGATTGCAGTGCGTGACCAACAGGAGGTGGCAGAAGCGCGGTACAAGGTTCGTCGACTCTCTATTGACACGAGTGGTGCAAACGATGTCACATTGTCTGTAGCCACTGCTAGCTTGCTGTCACGAGTTCATTCTCTCGTAACATATTTGGAGCAAACTGTGGGATTCCTAAACTGTCGCAGTTTAAGTTTATGCGGCTGCTATTCCTGGAGGTTTATAAGATGGCAATGGATCTTACTGGCATCAACCATTTGTCACAACTGAGATATTTAAAGGTAACTTCCACTGAGGCAATGCTACCTGCTCAAATACGTAGTCTGCAATTTTTGGAGACTTTGGACTTATCTTGGATAAATAATCCTTGCGGCCTGCCGGAGCTTGTTGATTTGCCGTGTTTGTCCCATTCCGTGCCATTTTCCAAGGGATGGAGATTGCCTGACGAGATTGGTAAGATGAAATCGCTAGTTACAGTGAGTGGCTTTAATCTTGAGATGAGCTCGTTAGGAAGCATAAAGGTCTTGGGCGAGCTCTCCGCTCTATCAGAGTTGCAGCTGTATGCTGACAATAAGGGTGTTGTGCCGTTGCCGACATTGATATCTGCTCTGATTAGTTCTCTTGAGAAACTTGATAGCCTCAAGAATCTCCTTTTGTGGAGCCCTAGGTTTGTCTGTTGTGGCGACGCTATCCTTGGGTCCTCGTTTTCGCCTCCTTTCTACAACATTGAGCGGCTTCATCTGGGAATGTTGATCTTCTCCAGTGTTCCCAGGTGGATCGGCCATCTCCACTACCTCCGCGAGTTAGTACTTGTGGCAAAGCAAATACACCAAAAAGACCTTAACATCATCGGGACAATGCTAACCTCCCTCCTCCGGCTCCGCCTGAGTATCCTACACATCCCGGCGGAAAAGGTCGTGATAGAAGGCTCCACGGGATTCAAGGTTCTCGTGTTGTTTGAGTTCAACTGTGATGGGCTGTCGTGCCTGACATTTGAGGCAGGGGCTATGCCTGACCTTCGGGAGCTCAACTTGGCGCTCCATCCACATGAATGGGACAAGACTACACCTATCGGGCTCCAGCACCTCCCAAGCCTCAAGATAATCATTGCAGGCATGGCAAAGTCTCATAGCGACAAGACGATATTTAAAGATGAGGACAGCGAGATGATGAGGGCCGTCTTCCAGGAAGCTGTTGATGCTCTTCCGGCTCGCCCAGCATTGCACGTCGGCACAGGACGAGGATATCGGCTTAGGTAATTAAAGATACGGATCGGCTCATTTCCTTAGTAATGCATCAGCATGCACGCGTTTGCTTCATTAATTCTTCTTTAATTTATTGCAGACCAGAGGAGAGGACTTGAGCGAAGATGTTTGCATGCATGCGAATAAAGGCAGGAAAATTCTCTATATAACTATAAGCCATCAGAAAACTTGTGGTTTTCTACTGACCACTGGAAAGTTCATTTTCCTTAGTAGCCATCCAATCTAAGTTTTATGTTTTAGTGAGCACTACCATCCGTTTCATGGTTTACTCATTTGCCCATGCTAGTATTTATGTGGCCAAGTTCCCATATTGGCCAAGATTGGATGGATAACAAAATAATCCATATGTAATTTGAACTCTGGACAAACTCTAGACAACAATACGTTGTGGAGTACTCCCTCTGTTTTTTAATATATGACGCCGTTGACTTTTTTCGTTACTTTGACCATTCGCCTTATCCATAAATATTTGTGTAAATAGCTAAGTGTACAGATTCACCTTAAGTGCTTTTGATGATGAATCCAACAATATTCATTTCACATTCAAAAAGTAATTATTTAAATCTATATTGTTGGTCAAAGTTCAACAAAAAAGTCAACGGTGTCATATAATTAAAAACGGAGGGAGTATGTTTTTGCAAGAGATTTTGTTATGGTGCTTGAAAGGAGGTTCCTCTCCCATCAAGTTTATATCAGTCGTTGATCCTAAAAGACTATACTTAGTATATTTTAGTTCACTGGAAACAGGAGTAGTGCTCCGGTAATCATCTCCTACCTTGCTGAAACGTTATGCCTCGTATACATCTCGATATACCGGTTTCACCTGCCGCCACACTGAGGGCACCGAAGCAGCCTCTCACCTTGCGTCGGCGGAGCACGGAGCCCAGCTGCTGCCCCGTCACTCACCGTGCAGAGTGCAGTCGGACTCTCCTCCGCGACCAACCGCCTCTGCTGCATCGAGCGTCCCATCGGGGACCGGAAACGTCCGATCACATCTTCTCTTCGTATCCTGCTCTTTTGTTTTTGGTATGGAGGTAGGTCTGGTGGGAGTGGGAGGCACTTTTTATGTGCGTGCCAGTCCGGTGCTGCAAGACTGGTGGGAGTATTTCATTATTTCTTCCGATGCAGCAGGCTGACCGGCGCAAGGGCTTCAACTCTGTTCATACTCTCCGTTCACTATGGACGGGTCAGAACACGATGATTTTATTGGCTTTCTGAGACATAGACGATGGCCAAAATTTTGCGCCACGTCGGTTGGAACTTACGAGAGTCTAGAGCCAAAGGCTAGTTAAAGTTCCTAACTGCCACAGTACTTCTTCAGATCCATATATAGCTAGTTGCAGAACGGTATTTTCGTTCTATGTTCAGGCTGTATAAATTACTAGTTGCAGAACTGGTATCTTGGCTTGTTTGCTATTCAGGATTCAGCATGTGGCGCTGCCGGGGTGTAACCCTGGTGAAAATTTTGGCACAGCCAGTGCAAGAGAAAACAGTCGCCTTGGTTTGGCTTGGCTCCTGCGCATGTTGCTTGCTGAGGTTACAACACATATTTAGTAGTTACCACTAGAGAAAAAAGGCGCGCCTCTTCCTGTCATGAATGAGCTTCTTCTCGGCATTACACGGTCAAAAGTATGCTTTACCAATACATTATTGGCCAATTGATGATTTCGTGGCATCACAATCATGTCAGCTCCATCCATAAAAATGCAGAGTAATGTTGGAAATGAAAAATCTATGCAAGAACAGAGAATTAAGCATGTGCAGTCAATGAGACAAATTAGAAAATAGTAAAGAACAATGGTAGTTCTAATTACTTTAGGTTGGGGTGAGTACTTGAGTGGGGGGTGGGGGGGGGGGGGGGGGGGGCATGGGTCCCCCTAATCCCCACCTTCTTTTCCTGCACATGTCCACCCTTGTTTCTTTGTGCTATAATATTTGAGACAAATTGACAAATATAGAACGGTTTTACTGGTAAGAATAGCTAATTATATTCTAGAGAGATAGAACATACCTGCCAGAGGTGACAAAACACTGTTGCCCATTGTTTACCGTAGAGCGCACCTATGGTGAAAAAGACACAACAACAACTATTTGCAAATGCGGATCATATGAATCAAAATTGAATAAAAAGGTAATCCATGGAATTAGTATCATTTGAAAATTAAAATTGTAAGCTTCATCCGTTAGTTTTGGCATTGTTGTTCCTGAATCTACAATAGCTTATTTTGGCTATATATTTACTGTGATTCTTTTTTTTTTTTTTTTTTAGAAAGCACCACCTTGGTGCGGCCTTCAGGAGGCCAGGTGCGGGACGGGGGCTCGAACCCCCGCCGGCACGGACGCACCCTTGCGCCGTTGCCACTGGGCCACCAGCCCATCCGCAATTTACTGTGATTCTCTCCAGACACACTCTATAATAGTCCCTTCATTCAAATAAAATAATATGAACATGCGAAGGATCCTGGTTTTCCTAAACGGGTTTAAACGCCCGTCTAAACGCGCTTAGACGGTAAACGGGGGTCACCGTGGAGTTTAGCCCCTAATCGCTCCTCTAAACGGTTGACCCGACTAAACGGTCAACAACGGAGAAAAACGGCAAAAACGGCGTACACGGGACGGTTTTTGCACGGCTGTAGACGCCGTTCAGACCGATTAGAGGCACATTTAGGTGATTCAGCGGGAGCTTGAGCGGGAGATGAAAAGAAACAGGCAAGAGATCGAGCCGAAGATGCAAAGAAACGAGTGAAATTGACACACACACGAACCCTACAGCGCTTTCCCTCCTTGCTCGCCGCTGTCGTGAAGCCCCAGCGCGCGCCCAGACACCGTCCTCCCACGCGCGCGCCACCCCGCCAGCTTCAGTACCAGTCGATCTGAGATGGCGTGCCAAGAGATGACCGGGGTGAGATCCTGATAGGGATGCGAAGCTTGCTCGTGGTGCAGGATGCAGGGGAGAGAGGAAGAAGAGGTGCTGCACGCCCGGGCCATCGATGACGATGAGTAGAGGCGGCGGCGCTATCAGAAGTTCAGAACAGCAGGTACCGGTCGGGGTAGAGGGCATATGGTGTGCTCCCGTGACCTAGAATGACTTCTGGGCTGATAATGGGCTGGGCCAGACGCCCTCCCTTCTTTCCCTTTTGTTTTTTCCTTTTCCCTTTTTCTTTTCTCCTATGTGCCTCTATTTTCCTGGTTATTTAACCTGATAATTAGCTACAGTAAACAAAACGTTTAATCCGTCTAAACGCCGTCTAAACGACGTCTAGACGGGCTAAACGCTAAACGGTGGGTCACCGCCCGTGTAGCGTTTAGCGTCTACCAAAACGTGGCGAAGGATAGAGTTTATGAGGTTGCAGTTGTTTAGTAAATTACACACATGTAACAAAAACTGAAGGTGTGAAAGTTTTTCTTTCATGGGAACTTTAAAAATAAAGATGTGCAGGTTGTTCAGTTAACAACAGAGCCCAAAATTTTGACCAATACCTTTGAGAAATTAAATAGCTGTTATTTAAAACTATTTAAATAGTCGTGGGAGTGCAAGTTTTTTATATCCATGAACCTCTGAAACAGCCCCAGCTTATTCTATGAAGAAAGATGTACTTGTTTAGGTCTATGATCTATGATCGGTTTGAATGTTATATCAAATTCGCTTTGTCAATTGTGATCACGCTTGCTAATTTGGGACAGTGATGAACTCGATAACATGCGCATGCGCGCACACACAAATAGTTGACTGTATTAGCGTCACTGAGGAAACTTTGACCAGCACAACTTGTTGGTAGCCCACCCCCCCACCCAAAGAAAAAAAAACTTGCTGGTAGCTTGGCCTTTAAGCTCAATAAAGAGTATTCAGATTTTAAGTTTATTATTATCTTGTAAATGGGTACACGAAATATGAAACACGCTGAGTTGCAAGTGGGTTTTTGTAATTTTCCCTTGATTCAAAGTGAAAAGAAATAGAAAAGAGAAAAAGGACCCATACACATACCTGAACAAATGTTCGACGCAAAAAAAAAACATACCTGAACAAATGGGCCGGCCCACCTTGATGATAGGCCAATCCATGTAGGGCCTCCTCCCTCCACATCTGAGGCGTCCACGGACCACGGCGCCTTCATTCCGACGCCCCCGTGCACGCTCTGGACGCGTCCTCAGACGCCCGTCCGGCCACGTGCCTATCCACACGTCCGCCGCGCCGGGGGCCACTCACATTTCGGCCGAACCGACCCAAAATCTCCGGTCGCTGCACGTCTCGGTCGGCCCACGCCGCTTCACCCACACGGCCGCATCCGCAGCAGCACGAGCGCACCCGCAAATACGCAGCACGCGTCGCCATGCCGCCCCAGTTCCCCACCGCGCTCCTCCTCTCCAGCAGGCAGTTGCTGCATCCCTCCTCCTGCCCGCGCCACCGCCTCTTCTCCCCCTCCTCCCCTCGCGCCCTCCGCCTCCCGGCCGCTCCCCGAGTCGCGACCCGCCGCCCGATTCGGCGCCCGCTGCTCCGCGCCATGGCCTCCGTCGCCGGGGAGGCGCCGGCCGCCTCGCCCGCCGCTGGGACGGGCGCCGCCGCCGGAGAGGCCCCGCGGCGGCTCTCGCTGGAGGAGCTCCCGTGGGACCACACCTTCGTGCGCGAGCTGCCCGGCGACCCGCGATCCGACACCATCCCGCGTGAGGTTTGGCCGCCCTTGCTGCTTCTTAGTATCATTCACACCGCGATTTAGCTGCTCGTAGTCGATTCGTGTTTTCCTTTCATGAACCGATTTTGATTGGCGTGGTTGGTGCTCCGCAGGTGCTGCACGCTTGTTACTCCAAGGTGGCTCCCTCAGCCAAAGTGGACAACCCTAAGCTCGTCGTGTGGTCCGACTCCGTCGCTGACCTGCTCGATCTGGATCACAAAGAGTGAGGCTTTAATCCCCCTACTATTATCATGCCTGTAGTTGCCACTTGCCAGGATTTCGTCTGGAATACGAAAATAACATAACGAATCGATTCGCTTCGGAAAACATTAGTTGCAATGGATCAAGAAAATAGCCGACCACTACACTAAAACCCTTGCATTTTGAGCCGTGACATCCTGTGCCGCGAACTTGTTGAGCTGTATTGTTCTCGTGTGCCGTTAGTGGAGATCCTTGTCTGATTAGCGCTCCAAATTTTTGGCAACTCAGATCCCATATTAAGTCAATGCTTTGTTGAAATGAAATGATTACTGATTAGTGCTTCTGCTCTCTAAACGCCAGGAATCATACAGAAGTAAGATTAGTTGTGGATTTTTGGTTACGTGAATCATGCTGTCAGTTTGCTTTCAAATTCTTGCTGCTCACTTCGCGAGAGCAACCGCGGGCATATCCATGTTTTCAAGTCGTCTAGTCGATCCTTAGTCGCCATATTGTAATTAGTTGGCCTGGTCGGAAGAGTAGACCCTAGTCGCCATGGAACCGATCACTTCTGATTTGCCAGACATGTTTCTCCTTGGTCATGTCATACACTAAGAGTGGTAGTTTGTCGTCTTCTGCTGCTTTTGCTACCAATGGCCAGCGCTGAAACTACCAAATGGCTTTTGCATTTATTGACAGGATTGGTTGGGGGCATCTGTTTGGGTAGTTGATCCCACACAATAGTTCCAGGTTTTAAGTAAGGCCACTAATTCCACACAAACATATGGCCACATGGTAGTTGCACAGCCTATAACATCTGCATGGTCTTGGTTTGTACTTTAATTGAACATTCTAATGGAATGATCACAGTTGAGAAATTAAGTGACGAGTGCTTATCTGACATTTAACTCTATACACTTAAACATCATTTGCATGCAAGGTAGAGGCGCTAGGCAGTGGTGGAGCCAGAACATTTGTATCGGTTAGGCACCATTGTAGGAAAGTGTTAGCAATTATGAATAGCCGCTGTGGTGAGCTTATTTCCACCGAAGTTTCCAAATCTTTGGTAGGCCCCAGACTACCAAAAAACAAGCTGGCTCCGCCACTGGCGCTTATCCTGCCGCCTTAATGATGGGTTAACGGACATGTCTAGAGTCTAGACTCCCTCTGCTATGCAAACTTACGCTTCCAAGGAATGTAGTGTGAATTTACCATTTTTAACATGACAATAAATGAATAAAACATTTCCCTCCCTCTTGAAGGGCATTGGGCTTCCTTATTGGTCCACGTCATTGGTGGTAGCTGACCATGTACTTTACCCTTAGCAAGTCATGTAACAGCGGTCAAATTCATAATATACATGAATATTGGGTCTACGAGAACAGAACAGAACAGAGTTTTCATGGTTTTGTTGAACAACGGTAGTCTATTGACTTCCAATTTGTTTCTTGAAATTAAGAGCTATCGACTGTTACGAGTACATTTTTATACCGGTTGATGAAATAATTTGAGTGGTACAGTAGCACATGTGCTTGCATTTCTTTTTTTTTGTTCTGAATGTGATTGTTTTCAGTGACTTTGCCTACTGTTGTCATCCAGCTCTACGTTATCATTTGTGCATCCTTGCTGATTTTGGACGATGGAAATCCCAAATTGTTCATGTCCTTGTTCACTTTCAGGTTTGAAAGACCTGATTTTCCTCAGTTTTTCTCGGGAGCAACTCCTCTGGTTGGAAGGTGCGTGATACCAATGCTTAATACCCCTAGTATTTTGTTTTTACATTTAAGATCAACCGGCTGATGGGCAAATAACATGCAGTTTGCCCTACGCCCAGTGCTATGGAGGACATCAGTTTGGTGTATGGGCTGGTCAGTTGGGGGATGGAAGAGCAATAACTCTCGGAGAGGTGGTTAATTCTCGAGGTGAGAGGTGGGAGTTGCAGCTCAAGGGTAGTGGAAGGACACCATACAGCCGATTTGCTGATGGTCTTGCTGTCCTACGCAGCAGCATCCGTGAATTCATATGCAGCGAAGCTATGCACAGTTTAGGCATTCCTACAACTCGGGCCCTTTGTCTAGTTGAAACTGGCAAATCTGTTGTGCGAGATATGTTTTATGAGTATGTCATGATATCTTCATTTTCCTAATTTTGTTCCAATACCTATTAGGTAATTTCAACTGATCTTCTGACAAAAGGGAAAGAAAAGATAAAGAACATGTATATGATCTGATTATATAAGCTGAACATGGAACAACTTGACAAACATGCATAATGCACTAACGTGGTGGTCTTATCAGTGGCATTTTAATCATGTGAAATTCACAATTATACTAGTATAAGCAGCAGCCGTTGATGAATCACTCGTGTTGCTTTTCAGCCACTCATTGTTGCTTCTGCTAGGCTGTAGTGGTTAAAAACCTATCCATCTTTTGAATTGATTGCGTAATTACTCATCCTTCTTGGCTTTCGATAATCGACATAACTATTGGGTACAGACAATCTGCTGTTTGATTTCATTAGCCCATTTGCAATTTCGTTACTTAATATTGAATTTTTCGTGCCATGATTTTGAAACATGAAACAGCTCAACATTGCTTCATGACCAGCGTGGCAACGCCTAGGGCATGTGTCAAGTTAGTTTTCTGCAAATACAGTCAAGCATGTTGCACACACTGAATCCCTGTATACTCTGTGCTGCTGGAGATACTCTACTGTTTAAGTTACTACATCTTGTTTTAGAATTGTGGCCGGGCATGTTGCCCTCATTATGTCACCAGAATGAGCAATGATTTAGAAAATACGTCTCTTATACAATAAGGCTATCTTCTAAGGAACGCCAAATGGCAGATTTTTTAACTAGATTAGTTTTCTTACCAGGATCATGTATTCCATTATATGCTGTGTCTATTGATACTTGTGTCTAATGTTGAATTATTTTTTGTATACATACAGTGGCAACGCAAAGGAAGAACCAGGTGCAATTGTTTGTCGTGTAGCACCATCATTTTTACGTTTTGGTTCATACCAGATACACTCTATAAGGGGCAAAGAGGACCTTGAAATTGTTCGTCGTTTGGCGGACTACACTATACGTCATCACTACCCGCATCTTGAAAATATGAAAAAGAGTGAAGGTTTATCATTCGAAGCAGCTCTTGGGGACTCTCCAGCAATAGATCTTACTTCCAATAAATATGCAGGCAACTATTCCTACTGCATTTATTTTTCATTTAGTTTGCTTTATCTGTTGAAGACCTAAACTTACCCCGCGAGGAATGCTTTGGTGACAGCCTGGGCAGTTGAGGTTGCAGAGCGCACTGCTTACTTGATAGCCAGATGGCAAGGTGTTGGCTTCACCCATGGTGTACTTAACACCGACAACATGAGCGTATTGGGTCTAACTATCGATTATGGACCCTTTGGCTTTCTTGATGCCTTTGATCCTAGCTTTACTCCAAATACCACTGATCTTCCTGGAAAAAGATATTGTTTTGCAAATCAACCTGATGTTGGCTTGTGGAACATTGCACAATTTACTGGGCCACTGTCATCCGCTCAACTTATTAGCCAAGACGAGGCAAATTATGTCATGGAGAGGTAAATTTGTCCCCCAATCTGAAATCATTGTAAGAAGTGTGCAGCGATTATCATTTACAACAATGTTTTTAATTTTGTGCAGGTATGGAACAAAGTTTATGGATGAGTATCAATCTATCATGACCAGAAAACTTGGCCTAACCAAGTATAACAAGCAGTTAATTAGTAAGCTGCTTAACAATTTAGCTGTTGACAAGGTTGATTATACCAACTTTTTCCGCCTTCTCTCAAATGTCAAAGCAGACCGTGACATTCCAGAAAATGAGCTGCTTGTTCCACTAAAGGCTGCGCTCCTGGATATTGGGAAAGAAAGAAAGGATGCATGGATTAGTTGGGTACAAACATATATTGAAGAGGTATGTGTATTTCTGGTAATTATTTTCTCCATCTTTGCTTCTAAAATAGAAGTGAATATTGACACATCAGTTTTCTTCTGTTGCCACACTGGCACATCAGCCCTTGACAATTTCCACTTAGTATTTGCCAATATTTGTATATGCTCTGTTGTATGTTCATTAGTCACTTTTTCAATGAAAGAAGTTCAACATATTGTAAGAGATTGTCTGAACCTTCTTGGTCTAATTGAACTATTTATTTACGTGAAGCTGGTGGAAAGTGGTGTTCCTGATGAAGAAAGGAAGGCAGCAATGAACTCTGTCAATCCAAAGTACATTCCTCGCAACTATCTTTGCCAGTCTGCGATTGATGCAGCGGAGCAAGGTGATTATGAGGAGGTTCGCCGGCTCCTGAAAGTGATGCAACATCCATATGATGAGCAGCCGGGAATGGAGAAGTATGCACGGTTGCCCCCAGCCTGGGCATACAGACCTGGAGTTTGCATGCTGTCCTGCTCTTCTTGAATCCAGCGTCCAGGTATAATCAGTGCAAAAATGTTGCATTTCAATGTTTTGCTGTATAGGAACTTCACCTGTGAACTAGTAAGGCATCACATGCTTTTTTTTTTCTGGTGATGCAAGAGTGTAATCACTTAGTTGTAACAGTTTTTGAGCTATCTATGTCATCGCAAGAGTAGTAATGTGCTCCATCTGTTGTTGTGGAGCGTACCACCCTGTACCCGATTCTCTTAAATATTATTTGTGATGGAAAGCTTTGTTTTCTCGACTGAGGTGAAACATTTGGTGGCCTGGTACTAACTTTGTGGCCTGGTTCGTGGCTTCTTCATGCACGTTTATACTTCTAGCTCTCTATATGATTACCTCAAGATGCCATGCGGAACTCTTGTGGCCCACTGACTTAGAGCAACTCCAATCGGGGTCTCATCCAAAACAACAAGACTTAGGGAAAAGTGAAGGGAGGTGTCTACATAACTACCAAAAGATGCAAGTTCAACTTTTCAAGTGACTCGAGGTTCACCTTGAAAATTTTAACATTTCCATCTTTTGGTGTATTTGCAACAGGTGTGTACTCAGATTGTCTTTCCAATTATTTTATAGCAATTCCCTTCATTTTATTTTTTTTTTATAAGGAAAGAATGATTAAACGGCTCAGGTAACAGGTTGAAGCTTTTATATTCCATTGGTTGGGTGTATTTGCACGGGATGTGTGCTAATGGATTTTCTTTTGTATTGTTTCATAGCTTTCCCTTTCTATTTCTTTTCATAAGAAACGGATTATTCAACGGCTTAAATAGAAATTTTTTAACTTTTGGTATGTTTGCACTGGCTGTGCACTCATAGATTGTATTTTCTATTTTCTTTGCAATTCTTTTCATTTATCTTTTTTTGTTTTTCAATAAGAAAGTCAATGATTTTAGTTGCATGGTAATGACTACTTCACCAGTGCAGGAGTAGTTTGTACTTTATTTCATTACATTTTTCACTCCCCTTAATTCTCTTTCCTCCAAAAGTCTAAAAATCCTATCTGGCCTTAAGATGGGAGGACATGAGGCCGTTGAAAAACTTGACTTAGTGTTATTGTAAGGATATAGGATGATTGTGGTCAGATAGGAAAGGTGCTGATACTATTTCAATCCATGCGCTACGCATCATGCAACCCCCTTTTCAGATAGCAGTGACTTTATGTGACAAGGTCACTACCCTCCAACAGCAAACATTGAAGGCTTACACCTCTTCTGTTCGACTTCATCAACAAGAACACTAGCTCGGCTTCGGTTTCACATTGGTCACTCTGATAAGTGCCCGATCGAAAGGGCATTGCGTGGGGATGTCTAAACCTCACTACCGTACCTTGCATCGAGTACAGTTACTCCTAACCAAACAGAGAAGAAAGCAGAGTTTGCACAACCCGTATAAATGTGTCATGCGATTGCTTGTGACCAGGAGAGACAATCCATTAAACGTGCTTTTTTTTAGATAAAGGAAGCTTTTTATTTCGAGGTGAAATAATGTTCCGACATCTGCACAACGAGGATACATTTTGCCATTAAATGTCAAACATCTAGGTGAGCTGCTACAAAACAGCTTGAAACACCTAATCACAAAAAGAAATCTATCATTTAGCTCAGCACCTCCAAAATCCTATGGCGTCGATCAATCATTGTTGTTGCAGTCATATCTCCATCCTTAGAAGAAAAATCTTCTCCGTAAAAAAATATTTGTAGCTGCTTAAACAACGCTTAATCATACCCTGAACTCCATCATACAAGGTCGTGCGGAGGTGGAATACCTCCCCGCGCACAGGCGCGACACTTTCGTTGCACCTTTTATCATCATGCATAAGTATGTCTGTCAGATCATGCGAAGATGAAACATCTCCCTGCGCACCGCGCGACGCTTTCGCTACACCATTTCCAACATTGATTGACTTCCTTGCGCATGAACTGAAGCCTTGCCTAATCTTGTGCACAAGCACTAGAGTCTGTCACCTTTGGCATAACAAAGGCAACAAAATGGTCAAACGAACAAATAACAATGGCTACGGTATTATTGGCCTCTCCCGAACAAAGCAAGATCTAGCCACCACAGATTGTCACTGCAAGCTCCGCCAAACCTTCTTCACCATCAACCACCGTGACCTCTTTGCGAAATTGATCATGCGAGGTCGTTGAACCGTCCGGATCTCAATCCCGAAGCAGCCTCAAATTTGATGCATTGCATCCACCTTGAAGGCTTGAAATCCTTGGTGAAGCTTGATGCTGTGAACACTGCTACCCATCCCACCGCCGTCACGAACCCATAGCACCGCACCAATGTCCGGAATGAGACCACCGTGCGGCGGCTCGATCACGATGACACGAGCTTCATGCCTTCGCTCCACCTCCACGAGCCACCCTTCCACCGCGACTGCGATGCAGATTGGGACGGCCTGATCCACAATGCCGCCACATGACCACGCGCACCGGATCCATGACACGGTCACTCACATGGCAGCACCAAGCACAAATCCACCAGGAATCCACATGGCCGCGACAAGCCATGCGAGCCAATCCTGGCCGCACCAACGTGCAATGCACGGCCATGCCCACAGGAGCACCGCTGCCGCACACGACGTGAATGCATGGCCGCTCAGCACGGGCGCGCCTATTTCGCGCGCGCGCGCGAGCGGCCGTCCTCGCGCTTCCGTTCCGACAGGAAACGGACAAGCCGCTAGCACACAGCCCTGTGCGCTTTCCTTTGTGCAGTGCATGCAAGGCCGAATCCCACAACGCGACAAGGGCAACAGCATGTGGACCCCGCACGCTATTTCTTGATTGTTTCCTGCAAAAACTATCCGTCCACCCATTTTTTTTATGCGCATGTGCTCTGAACCGATCGTGGTCCCATGATTCTCATCCTTATCTTTTTCAGTTGGTCCCCACGGTCTCTACAAACATGACAAATTTGGTCTCCATGGTGAAAACTTATGAAGCAACTTTTGGAGATCCTGAAAGTTTCGGTGCAACTTTTCTGAAAACTTTTGTTTCAAAAAGTTTCAGTGCAACTTTTCTGTAAACTTTTGTCTCAAAAAGTTTTGGTATAACTTTTCTGTAAACTTTTACTACGTGTGCATGTCATGTGTGTGCTAGAACATGCGGGAGCAAAAGCAGGTGAGCACGTGGGCAGGTGGGCCCTTGCATGCGAGCGGTGCGGGCTGATTCCCGTTGCACAGCGTGACGCGGCTTCCCATGCTGGCCCCACGCGCTGGCCCCGCGCGAGCGCTGATGCGCGCGGAGGCGAACGCGCAGGCGCGCGTGACACAGCCTTTTCGGCTCAGCACGCACACGCCATGGCTCCGCCGTCCAGCCACCGATCGGATTGACTTGAGATCCCGCCGCCGTAGAGAGGTGAGACCCCGCCGCCGCCGTCCTTGCCGCTGTCCGGGTTGTGCCGGTAGCAGGCTCCGGCGGCGGCCTGGTGTGAGGGAGGAGAGATTGGGCGAGGCGGCGGCGATTTGGATCGCCCCGGACAGTTTTGGATTAAACGTGCTGAGACAACAGGGGATACACCGTATCTCTACTCATAATGTTTAACCGGTGTCGTTAGCCTCTAAACTTCCATCCATCTGCAAAAGTAGGCGTCTCTGTGCGTGTTGGTCTTGGTTCCGATTTTGACGACACCTGCAATCTTATTAGACTCGGATTTGGCACCAAGATGAGTTTTTTTTGTTTATTTCTATTTTGAAGGAAATGGCACCAAGATACCTATGTCGAAGGAAGAAGAGAAAGATTTTAAGTATGGGCGTACTAAGGGCACTAAACTGACTTGCAAGTAATTAAGGCGTGAAGAACACGGGCCTGCTAGCCTGCTATCCATCTCAAGCCGATACACCATGGTCCATGGATGGGTTGCACGAAAAGTACATGCAATTTTTAGAAGAGAAAAACAAATACATGAATACATATTAGTATTTGTCAATATGTGAAGAAGCGATGGGAAAAGAAACTTAATTGAATGTGCATCTAACCTGATGAAGCATGAAAGGGCGGTTGGATTAGCATGATTCTTCACTTTACTAGAATGAACAACATTTATTCAGGTACATGTACATATATGGGAGCAGGCACTCACCACTATTGTTATATGTAGTACAATAATTCTTGACTTTTTGTTGCATACTATTATTTATACTTTTTACTTGGATTGTCAAATTGCTAGTATCATGCTAATGCTGTTCGACAAAGAATCTCGATCCAGTTATTTTACGTACATAGCTTGCATTTATTCACAAGTAATAGCATAATTTGCCCTTCTACGTACGTACGTACGTATGCAATCCCTAAGAGTCGTGTGTTGTACGAAAACATGTTATGTAGAGTTATTACGGCAGCCGACAGCCAATACGAAGAAGAGTTGATCCCGTAATAATATATTAAACTTCAGGTAGTCTATGGCTCATAAAAGGCGTCTGTTGTTTTCATTGCCAAAAATCCTGGAAATTAAGCAACCGAGGAGTTTCCTACTCTCCGATCGCCATCCTCCATGGCACCTTCCAAGAAGCAGGTAGCTGGCGGTCCCTCGTGCTCCACCACCGTGGTGATGGGAGCTGTGAGTGGGCACCACATCTTCCATGTCAAGGGCTACTCGCAAACCAAGGAAATCGGCAATGGCCAATACATGACGGAGGCCACAGTTGGAGCCTGCGGTACTACCCCAACGGCCACAGGTCCGACGACGTCGATCACATCTCTTTCTTCCTCAGCCGCGACAACGATCTCTGCAACTCTGGCATGCCGGCAAAATTTTGGTTAAGTATGCTCTCTCCGGACGGGCGGCAAGTGCTGTCCCTCAGCCGCGCCTCCAGAATACACGGTTTCAACAAGATCAGCCACGGCTTCCAACAATTCATGTTACGGAAAGATTTCGAGAAATCGCGGTGTCTCAAAGATGACAGCTTCAAGATCCGGTGCGACGTCTTCGTTGCCGCAGCAGAAACTACCCAGGAAGACAGCCTCCTTGATCAGCCACCTGCTGTTGTTCCGCCAAAATCAGATCTGCAGAAGGATCTTGCCGATCTCCTCAAGAGCCGGCACGGAACGGACGTGACCATCGACGTCGGCGGAGAGTTGTTCTACGCGTACCAATGGCTGCTGGCGGCCCGGTCTGCCGTGTTCCAGGAAAAGTTCCTTGGCCTGAAGGAGACGAAGACGACGGCGGCTCACATGCAGATCAATGACATGGAACCCAAGGTGTTCAAGTCGCTGCTCCACTTCATGTACACCGACTCGTTGCCCGACATGGACGAGAAGGCCTTGCTTGGGATGGCCGAGGGTCTAATTCTGGCTGCAGATAGGTACAAGCTGGAGAGGCTAAAGAAGATATGCGAGGAGATGTTGTGCGAGCAGGAAAAAAATTCCCTACGCACCGTCCGCAAAGCGCAACTGTGCGGCCCCGCCCCAGATGCCTGCCACGTGGATGCCTTCAGCCATCGGACGTTAGCCAGTTGCTCGGCTCCCGCATAACTCCCTCGCAGCGCTCGGCTCCCAGATGACGCCAACGGCTCGGGCGATCGCACCTCGCGTACGCTCGGCTTGGCATTAGGCTCCAGCTAGAGGAACAAGGCGACGCCTCCCTCGTCCACCGCCGCTGATGCATGCCGGAGCGCCCGAGGCCCGAGCAGGCTTCTTCACCTTGGGGTATGTCTCCTACGCCGCCTCTCCGCATCCAATCTTCCTTGCGTGCGGCGGGCTCGGAGCCTTGAGGTGCTCCGCCTCCACGGCAACTCACTGCGCGTTGCCTAGAATGAATCCCTGTGTGCCCGCGGCGGCGGCGGCGTGGTCCTGCTGGGCAGTAGCGGTGGCCTCGCAGGTTGCGTTGCGACGGCAGCGTGGTCCTGCTACGCAGTTGCGGTGGCCTCGCCAGTTAAGTTGCAACTGAGGCGGCGGCGAGTGAGAGAAGCGAGGCACGGAGTGGTAGGCCATCGGGAGCGCAAGGCATTGGACGTGAACGTGCGCGTGCAGGGGAGGCGAGGCCGGAGAGGCAAAGGCGGAGAAGCGGCGATGGCGAGGACTCGTCGGCGGCGCAGAAGGCGTGCGGACGGCGGAGACGGCCGGGGAGGGAGCCATGGCGATGGCATCTGAGCCGATATCCTGAGCCATTTGGGAGGCGAGCTGAGATTAGGCCGAGCCGTGTTGCGTAGCAGTCGTGCGGGAGCCGAACACGAGCGTGCGTCCGATGGCTGGTGGCGTCCACGTGGCAGGCATCTGGGGTGGAGCCGCACAGCTGCGCTTTGCGGACGGTGCGCAGGGAATTTTTTTCCGTGCGAGCATGTCGATTTAAACACCGTGGAGACCAGCTTGGTGTTGGCGGAGCAGCAATGTTGCCCGGCGCTCAAGGCCAAGTGCTTGGACTTTCTCACTTCTCCGGGGAACCTGAAAGCAGTCATAGCTAAAGGTGGGTTCCAGATACTGAAGAAAAATTGTCCGAATGTTCTTTTTGACCTCATAATGAGATACATTGCCTGAGAAGAAGCAGAGGTCAACCTACAGCAGCTACTAGTATTAGTTTAAGAGGTTTGCTAGTTCTCAGGTGACTGAGATTTTGTATATCTGCGTCACATTTTTGGAACAATGAAAACATACTGCTAGAACAATTAAACTGCACTGTAGGAACAATGAAACTATAATGTTGAAACAACTAGTTTTTTGGTGGATTGTCTTAGCCTGAACAATGAAACTGTATTGTGGATTGTCTTAGTTTAATTGTTTTCGGTTTTAGGTGCATTGTTGTTTAGGTAGGTGCAATATAAGGAGTCATATCTAGTCTGTTGACTGTGTTCACTGCTGCATATTTTGAGTCACGTCATGGCGTATTCTTTCTTAGTCGACTTTTTTTTGGCATATTTTGAGTCACGTCATGGCGTACGTATTCTTTCTTAGTCAATTTTTAATAATTATAGGCTTTTTATCTGTTCATCAGTCTAGTTTGAGATAAGCTAGACATGTTTTTTGTGTCTAATCTCTAAACAATGCACGAAGCATGTGATGCATGTGATGGGTAGTGCCCATGGTAGGTATGTTAATTTTCATCTGTTAAGGCATTATGCTAATGCAGTACAAGATTTGTAATCTTTTGCAACAGTTTTTCTTGAGTGTCTAACAATGTTTCTAGTACAATGGTTTATATTCAAATTGGTGTACTTTTCGCTATTGTTTTTGCTTATTACCAACAACATTATTCCATATAAACTCATGGCTCATTTTTTTTGCGATTATACAACACAACTCAGACACTCACCCCTATGAATGCACATACGCAAAGTCGCAAACTCTACACAACTCATGGCTCATTGTGTTGTACTTAATTAATAAACCTAATATACTACAAACTGTGTGCCAATTTGCAATAAATTGTGGGAACAAATTAGTGACAGGTCTTGTAGTGGTTTGGGACAATATGAGAAGTGATATGTGTTGAAAAATATTGTTTTAGATAATTACCAACAACATTATTCCCCACAAACTCATGGCTAATAGTGTTGCACTTACAAAACCAAATACACTACAAACAGTCTGCCAATTTGCAATAAACTGTGGGGAAAAAAAATTAGTGACAGGTCTTGTAGTGGTTTGGGACAACATGAGTGTGTTGACAAAAAATAAAATATATTTTTTATATATTTTATTAATTTAAATATAACATTGTGCCAACATTTTAATAAACAATTTGAACTCTTTTGATAAACTAAACAACCTTAATAAACTAGCTCGACAGTTTAGATATGAAGTGTTGAATCAGTTCCTAAAAGTGTGAACTATGTTTTACAAATTGTTAAATTAGTTCCAAAAATAATGAAAATATCATACGGAATCGTTGAACTAAAATAGACTTCTTGTTGAATCAAATATTTTGTGATATTGAATGCACACAGAATTTATAAAACAAATAGTTCCTAGTGGTAACGATAAAATGGCAAATAATTATAAAAATATATGAGTTAAAATTGGCGGGGAAAAAACTCATACTGTTACTACGGTTGGGCCTTTTGGGTTGGGTGATCCCAAAAACGCCATATATGGAAGCTGCTTGTCGTCCACTGATCTGTAGCTGTATTGGGCCCCGTTTATAAGCAGCTATACATGGTCAGATTGAACGCGGCTCAGCATTTTTTTTTTCGTTTAAGATATATAGCAGTCCTTATTTAAGTTATGCGCCATCTCGAAGAGTTTGTGTTGTGCAAGAAATGCCTTATACTCCAGGTTGTCTACGTACGTCGATCGATCACATAATACACATCCGTCGCTTTCGTGGCTTGGGTACCATCTAATCGCGCGGTCCCGTCTTCATGGCGACTTCCGCGCTGCAGCTGGCGGCCGCCGGCGCTGGCCGCCTCTCGCGCTCCACCACCGTGGTGACGGGAGCTGTGACCGGGCACCACATCTTCCGCGTCAAGGGCTACTCGCAGACCAATGAGATGCGCAATGGCCAGTACATGACCTTGGGAGCTTTCGACGTCGGAGGCCACAGTTGGAGCCTGAAATATTACCCCAACGGCTACGGCTTGCTAGATGGCGATTGCATCTCTTTCTTCCTCAGCCGGGACAACGATCTCTGCAACTCCGGCAAGCCAGCACGGTTCAGTTTAAGTATGCTCGGCCCTGACGGCAAGCCGGTGTCGTGCTTCAGCAAAACCTCCGGAACACGCGGTTTCAACAAGTCAATGTACGGCTACGGACAGTTCATCATGAAACAGGACGATTTCGAGAAATCAGAGTGTCTCATGGATGACAGCTTCAGTATCCGGTGCGACGTCCACGTCGCCGCCGTCGAAGACGACACAGATGGCGAAGACCTAACAACCGATCTGGCGCCTGCTGCTGTCGTTGCACCAAAATCCGACCTGCAGAAGGACCTCGCCGATCTGCTGTGGAACAAGGAATGAACTGATGTGACCATCGACGTCGGCGGTGAGATCTTCCACGCGCACCAGTGGCTGCTGGCTGCCAGGTCTTCCGAATTCAAGGAGAAATTCTTTAGCCTGATGCTGAAGAAGCCATCAACTCACATTCAGATCAACGACATGGAACCCAAGGTGTTCAAGTCTCTCCTCCACTTCATGTACACCGACACGCTGCCCAAGATGGATGACGAGGAAGAAGCCATGCCTGCCATGGCCGAGGGTCTCATTGCCGCAGCCGATAGGTACAAGTTGGAGGGGCTGAAGAAGATATGTGAGGAGATGTTGTGCAGGCGCGTCGATCTCACCACGGTGGAAGCCAGCTTGGTGTTGGCGGAGCAGCACCGTTGCCCGGCGCTCAAGGCCAAGTGCATTGAGTTTCTCACTTCTCCCGGGAACCTGAAAGCAGTCATGGCCAACGATGGGTTCCAGATGGTGAAGAAAAATTGCCCCACTGTTCTGTTTGACCTCGTCATGAAGCAGATGGCCTGAGAGAAGCAGCGGAGGTCAAATCATACAGCTATTAGTAGGTTAATTTTCTTTGGTTAGAGTGCAATGTTATTTATATAGGTGCTATATTACGAGTGATATGTCGGATGAAAATTAATTTGTCAACTGCTGCATATTTTTGAGTCACTAAATGGGTTACCATTATTTCTCTAGACTCTAGTCATGTTGTGCGGTAGATTTTTTTTCCTTATAACTCTTTTACTCTTTGTATCTGTTCATCAATCTAATTGAAGTTTCACTAATAATTGTTTTATTATGCGCCTAATCTAAACAATGCACCAAATAGTCTTGATCATACCGTACGTAGCTTCCTGTGACTAATCTGAATGATCACAAAAGTGGTCATGAAATAAAATTTGCACTAGTCCTAGCAATATTTTTGCATTGCCAAACTTCCTATCAATTTATTTGCGCGATCTTCATTTGACTATTGTTGCGCATAATACCAGCTGATTATTTTATTGAATTGAGTAGTTTTACTCTCCGTTGCAGCATAAGTATGTGAACTTCACATTTGATATGATATATCTCTATTTCAAAATACTTGTTAACTTTGGCTTAATTCATTACTTGACCATGAGTCCTTTTTTACAAATATTTTCCCAAACATCCCAAAACATATGACATGCTTAAAGCATTTTTTTAATTTATAATAAATCCATTCATACTATTGTGGTTTATTTAAGTAAATAAATAGTTTAGCAAAGAGGTATTAGTCAAAACATGAACAGTAAAGTGTGAACCGGAGATTTGTAGTTACCATTGACCATTCCTTATGTTCTTGGTAACTGGGTCTCGACCACCGTATGTTCATTTAGTTAAATAAAATTATATTGTATCTGTTATATCTGTGTTTATTTAACAAGTGTTGCACTACTAAGACTTCGCTTTCCTTGTTGGTTTCTGGTAAACGTGTTTCGCAAAAAGTAAACAAACTGTGTGATATTATGTTTTTCTTTATGATTACATTCCCCAGCAATTATTTGCTCAACCAGAAACAGGAACTCACCAACGGCACGTTGTAATATCATAAACAGGTAGACAAATAGTTTAAGTTTCGTAGACTGTCACGCCATGTATTATACAACTATAGAAAAAACGTGGGATATTGAAATACTCTGCATTGGCAGCCATAAATTAATCAATTTAAACAAAGCTAACCATAACTAATCGAGATATGATGAACTTGTAAATAAGAATTAAAAAAAATCAAGACATTATTCAAACCGTGATGATGTGAAAACACTAATAACCATAACTAAATAGTATAAGATGGAGTAGAAACAATAGAAATTGAAGATCACAAAGACACTGTTCCAAAACGTGAGCATGCTCCCACGATCAGACGCGAAAGCAGCCAAAAAGCCTATCCGACGCCTTCTTTACCCGACGACGAGACAGCTCTGCTGCTTGCCAGATGCCTTGCTCTTGCTCTTGTCGTTGCGGTTGCATACGAGCCCAAGTTGTTCCAGGCCATGTCGCCGGACGACAGGCTTGTTCATGACCGTGATGTCGCACCGGACGAGGAAGGAGTCGTTCTCCAGGTACTCCGCCTCGAGCTTCTTCTGCTCTTCCTTCGTTGCCAAGTCCGAGGAAAGCCACACACGATTGCCGAACGCGAAGGTGGCCATCCCTCCGCCGCCGCTCGGCGTGTCCGCAGGCAGTTTGCCGGAACGCACCAAGCTGAACCGGAAATTGGCGTGGACGTCCGTAGATGCGCTGCTGGCGAGCTCGAGGCCGAGCGAGAAGCAACCTTCGCTCTTGGTGCTGCAGCCTTTGGGGTAGTACCGTATGCGCCAGGTGTGACCCGCCGCCTTGAACTTTGCAGACTTGATGCATTCGCCGGTTCTGACCAGCCGCTTGGTCTGCGAGTAGCCCTCCACCTTGAGAACGTGGCTTCCGGTGCTGATGGCCGCGGCGGACATGGCGACCCCGAAGGCAGGGGCACCATCGCCTGCCCTCGAATAGATCGGAAGATAGGTGTCGATGACACGGAGACGAGACGAGAGAGACAAGTTTGGTTGGGATCGTGTATGGTGGGTCGTCGTAACAGGAGTTACCTCGACATATATGTTGGATATATGTGTGAGACAATACGAACTGGATCCTTATGTGGGTTATTATACACGGATATTGTTCATGTCCAAACCCAACCAAGAGCAGGAAACGGCAGACCACCGCATCCTGGTGTCATGTGTGTTCGGCAAGGATACTTTCACGGGTTTGATGCGCCTGTCAATTCCAGGACGCGTCGAGCCTCCACTGGTGAGAGCTCGTGGAGCAATTGCAGCATGGACAACAGAGAAAAGGATTGCGCAGCCTGATCCGGACGGAGAGTCACCACGAAATAGGCTTTACAATACAAGTGGTGCCTGTCGAAAGATATGGCTCATGGCATGGTGCCTCTCGAAAGAAGTCGCGACAAACTCTATCACGGTTTTTGAGCTTGAAAACTAGGTTATCTCAGATGGGAGTAGTCCGCTACGAAACTTTGGGGTTATAAACTTGCGATGCTCTATCGTTGTTGTGTTGTTATGGTCTTTAGACATATTTGCTGTACTTTGCCTGTTTCTTGGTCTATGCATTTTTCAGATTTACAAGAACAATTTCCATGTTCGGTGCTAGACATAACAAAGCAGACGTCAACGAGGCAACTTCCATGCATAAATAAATTCTCAGCTGCACGTCAACTACTTGGGGTGTTGCGGAGATTTGCCCCGTCCATTTTGCAAATCTGCGATCCAGATAGACCAAGTATTTGAGGTGCTGCCCGGAAAATCAGCTTTACAACTTTCATGACAATCACCGTAGTAAATTAACTACACCACCAGTTTAATATTGATACTTCCGTACAAAAGTTCGGTGCATTCACAAGAGTCACCACCACATAAGCTTTACAATACACAAGAGGCTTCCGGCCGGGGAGTCGCAAAACAGTAACAATCAACCAATCCACACATGAACACCACCCACACTCCCAGCACAGCTCCTCCCGTCTCGTCTCCTCTCATCAGATCGGTCGCGATCATCGTCTCAGCTCAAGGGGAGATTGATCTGGGGATGATGATGTCGCCGATGTTGTTGTGCCACGGGTCGGCGAGGTGGGTGGCCAGGTTCTCCAGCGGCCCGGTGCCCGGGTACGCCGACTGCTGCACGCAGAAGCCCACGAACGCCAACATCGCCAGCCGGCCTGCGCAGACCAGAAAAATTCAGACAATTAATGGCTGCTGGTTACCACCACCATTTGAGGCAACGATCAATGATATGGCCGAGAAGGCCGCCACTATGATGAATGAAACGAAAAGGAAGGGAAATGAGACACTGACCGTTCTTGATCTCCTTGAGCTTGTACTCCTCGAACTTGGCGGGGTCCTTGGAGAAGCCGAGCGGGTCGAAGGCGCCGCCGGGGTACTTCTTCTTCTCGGGGTCCTTCTCCATGGTGCGCTGGTGCTCGGCGAAGGCGATGGCCACGAACTCGATCACCAGGATGGTCGGCAGCGAGCCCCACGGCACCGGGTTGCCCAGGTACGTGGCCTGGCCGCCGGGGACGGCAGCCCACTCCTGCGCCTTCACCCAGTTGCCAAGGCCCAGAGCCTCCGGCACCAAGATCCCGGGCTGCACAATTATGTCACACAAGATGATCGATCAGGCCCATGCGTGTTGCCATGTCACCAACAGCGGCTCATCATGCATGTCGTACTAATCAAAAGCGAGAATTAAACACGGCACGGCGGCGTACGTACCACGGCGAGCATGGCCCAGCGGCAATGGTACACCTCCGACTCCTTGAACCGCTCAAAGTTCTCCGGCACGGTGGCGAGGCCCAGGGGGTCGAACCCGAAGTCCCTGCAGATCGAGAGACACACACACAAGAGTCATCGATCAGCACTTGTCTGTCAGAGCAGTAGAGCACAGTTCACGCCGCCGCCGTCGTGGAGATCACTGATTAACTTACCCGGGCGATGAGCCGTCGAGGTGAGCGGGGCGGGGCTGGCCTGGCATCCACTCGGCGGACATGGTGACGCGGCCGGAGGTGGTGGCGCTGGCGCAGAAAGGCAGCCGCCCCGACCGGGACGACGACGGCGCCAGCAGGCTCGGCACGCCCACGGCGCTGCAGCTCCTCAGCCCAGCCATCGCCATTGCTCCTGGTCTGCCGATGCCCACGTCGATGGGAAGAAAGAAGGGGAAGGAGTGGCGTTTGTTTGAGAGCAGAGCAGAATCTGAGGCTGCTATTAAGGGCACGACCGGCCGGAGACGAGACGAGGCGGGATGGGGATATCCAAATGCCGCCCACCATTGGCCGCAATATCTGCCTGACCGCGCGCCATTGGGCCACGTGGGATGGACGTATCTTTGGCCGTCCGACGTGGCGTGGCTCTCCCGGTGTCGCGTAGGCTGTGAGGCTGCAAAATTGGAACAGTTTCAGGGGCACGAGCTGAGGTCCACATATCCCCCAAGGGCATGCTGTCTGGAATATCTACAGCGCGCGGCGCGTGTAACTTTTATCCACCAATCCAAACGGTCACGAGGTGCAAAGATCCTTTTCTTGCCTCAGCTGGTTCCAGAATTTCGGGGTATAAATTTAAAAAAAAATCGGGGTATGTCGAATTGCATAGTTCCGGAACCGATTTTCCTAGTATACGTGCGTGCGCGCGGCGCGCTCCTCGCGGTGCTGCGCCGTGGGGGGCCGCAGCCCACGTGGGTGGGCCCAGGCAGGGGAAAAGGTGAAGGTAAAAAGTTTTGTTGCAACTTTTAGAGACAAAAATTTTTAAAAAAGTTGCATCGAAACTTTTTGAGACAAAAGTTTTTACGAAAAAGTTGCACTGAAACTTTTCGAGACAAAAGTTTTAAGAAACATTGCACCAAAACTTTCCAAAATGGAAAATTAGTGGGAATGAAACTTTTCAAAAAAAGAAAGTTGTAGGGCTGAGGACTCCTATAAATTATTGCAATAGAAGTAAGTCTGTACAAGTATGAACACGTGCACTTAAAAAAGAGCTGGATCCTGTGCAACCTAGCAGTGGGACGTGACGTGACTTGAGCAGCCCCACGGGCCCCACCCATGTGTGCGTGCGCGGCAGGCTAGCACCCAGCGGTCCGCTACCCACTCCATCACGCGCGGCAACCGACACGGTCATTTGCGTACGCGCGTCAACGAGAAAATTCGGTTGCCCACGTGCTTGAGCAAAAGTGACAGGCTCTCCCGACAGCCGGTCGGAGCGACGCGCGCGCGCGCCTCCACGCGCGCGCGCGCGGAATAGACGGGCCCTTCCGGAACCTAAAACAGAGCGTATGGATTTTTTTTTTTTTTTAGAAAAAGAGCATATGGAATTGCATATTTCGGAACATTGGTAGTTCGTCGTTTGGATCACGTTGAAGGTCAAGACAGTGGTTGCCGATAAAGTTTATGGAAAGAGTAAAATCAACGATCTGTTACTAAATTGGTCTCGAGATTTCTTCGAGGTCTCCGAACTCTCCATCTGAAATTTCATTAGGTCTCTAAACTTTCAAACGTAGAATCCAGGTTTGAAACATCGAAAAACCCATAGAACTGGTGATATGAGTTATTAATGATGCAAAAATTGTCTAGCATCCTTTTTCTCGCTTTATCGTGGATGGTGATGGTGTCAGTGTTGCGAGGATAGAAAACATAATAACAAGTATGCTTCAGAAGTATCATTCAGTTTGAAATTAGAACATTACGGGGGTTGATAGTTCTGATAACTGAATGACACCCCCAAATTAAGCAACCGTTGGTTCACTTCACTTTTTATTAAATTATGGGCATATCATTCTGTTCGGTTCACATCCTTTGCGGTTTGTGAACAATATTTACAGTTTGCAAACACTGTATGAAGATCACAAGTGTTTAGAGGATGAGCTGCGTTATTTTTTTTCCCGAAAAGTAGGCAGGAGCACTGTATTTTCATTATGGTAGAAAAGGGTTATAGTTACATAGCTAGATAGATAGGATGAGCTGCATTATGTCTGTCGTGTTCGAAGAATGAAAATCTGTCTGTCCGGTGATTCAAGTTGAATAGACTATTTCTATGCTACTGACGAGGAAGATACAATACCAATATAGGAAAACAGACTGTCTACTAGACCTAGTTCGCTTCCATCTTGATCTCATCAGATGTTGCGTACGACTATTCCATTTCATTGCAGTGAGCTTTAAGAATAGAGCTTATTGGCTTCGAGGCATGTTACAAGTACATACAAGTCGCATACTTCCACATTACAGTCACAACATACACATAATCCTAAAGAATTTTGCGCAGGCTATCTGAATGAGAATGAAGCACCCTTACCTTTTTTTTTTTTTTGAGCAAATGAAGCACCCTTACCTGAAGCGTAGAACATGACTTGGAGGCTTGTCTGGACCCAATATGTTACTGGCAGATGGGCTGGGCTAGCCCCGTTCTTGGGCCCAACGTGCTCTGCTCCACGATTTCTATGCAATCTGTTGTGTTCTTCTGAAAGAAATAATCTTTCGTGTCGAAAGAAAGAAAGAAATAATCTTTGAAAATTAAATCTGTCAGGTACTGCCTCCATCTTTTTTTTTTTTTTTTTTTGCGAATGAGTTAGTGCCCCCAATACGTTTCATTGCATCAGATTCACCAAATCCATAATAATAGACTGAGAAAATAGTTATGCACATTAATGTGATTGAAATACTGGAACGTTTGAAATGCAGAATTGATGTCCTTGTTGCATGATTTTTCCACAATAATGGAGGGCTTTACTTTTGCTGTCAATGCTGTCATAAAATAGTTTTTCTGGACCGCCCAGATTTGAGTGATTGTTCTCGTTCAGGACCACATGCAACTATTCAAAAATATTTTCTGAAGATTATTTTACTACTACAAATTATAAATAAGGAATCACTATTCTGCAGCACCGTAAAGTTTAGTAATGGTCCCACATGGAATGACTATGTATAGTGTCTTAGGTTGCTTGAGTTAAACAATATAATTTTTTTCGATAGTACAAATCAGATACTCACAACGCACGCATACTGACCCTTATGAGCACACGTACGCAAACCCTACCTCTATGAGCATCTTCGAAGAATGAGCCAGCAAATCCTCGAGATTGACGAAGTCACCACTAGCACCTCGTTGTCGACGGGACGTCGCCTACCACTGAAAAGCACAAAAACGTTGAATCCTAGAAAATTCACTCCCACAGAGAGTCGAACCCAGGACCTGCGTCCTTGTAACCACTAGGCTACAGGCTCTTTCGTAAAAAAAAACAATATAACACTATGATTGGTAATCATTTAATTATTTTGATTTCTACATTTGAAATTCGTATGGATATACTTAATCAAAAAGTATATATTGCAATGTTATGTTCTTCATAAATTTCACAAAACAACATACTTAAGAGACTTCTTTAAAGAACTAGAAATGAAATGATAAGTTGGTGTCACAAATACTTATTGAAAGATTCCTAGTTCTTTCTTTTTTGACACGAAGATTCCTAGTTCTTGGATCCACTTATTAGACGCCCGGTCCCACTTGCAGCAAAAGAACTCTCATCGCTTCAACATGTGATTTTCGTGAGGCGTCAAAATTTTCTTTTACTTTAAATTTTGCAAGTTCTTAACTCTTATATAAGGCCTATTGACACTATAGTTTCACTTCTATGAGAAAAACATTGTAGTTTCACAATAACTTCTTGATCAATTTATAATTCTCGAATAAATTTTTAGTATGGAAATATTCACTGTATTTGTATTGTGTTTGTGCGATAGTTACAGCAAACAATTTGACATGTGTACCATTTAGTGTGTGAAGAAGTTATGACTAGATTTGTTAGACGACGAGCACATCCTATAAGAAGGTGGTACGCAACTGGAGTCCCAGCAAAATCTTGTTCGTCAGCATTATGGACATACTACTACAATTGTGATTTAACCACGCCAGCAACACTAAACACATTCCATATTCCCTCTGAAGAGAAATGACCACACTCACCAAGAGTTAAAATAATTGGAATATGCAGGGAAATCAGTTTGTCTCTTCTCCACTGGTTGCGCACTAAACCCAGCCACCTCCAGCTGTTCAAATAGTAACGCTTTGCGGTAAGAAACATGCTGAAGCATCTTGGCAGCTGCTCATATGGCCACCCCCTGGTTTAATTTGTTGTTCCCTGCCTGTCAGTCTTGGGATCCTTGCGGTTCTTCTCTCCTTTTGAATCCCCCAAGAACACGAGAAAAAGATTTTATTAGAAGCAACCTTGTCATTACGCGGTGGCAGTAAATTACTCCATAGCTGCCGTGATTTAAAATTCCACCGTGTCAGGGCTGCCCGCAGTGGCAAGTGGAGGGCACCTCACTCGTTTTCAACGGTTGGTAAACAAAGCGCAAAACCGCGCAGCCGGGGGACAGCTCCACGGAAAAGCGAGTGACCCAAGCAAGCAAGCAAGCAAGGAGCAGGCAGAGAGGGCAATCTCTCTCTCTCTCCTCTCTTCTCTTCTTTTCTCTCTCATCGCGTGGTGTGTACAGTGTCCTGCTGTCCTGCAGGGAGCTCGCAGCTACTGTCGCAGCTCGGGAGCGTAGAGTCCAGGCTCCATAGCACCACCTCCACTACCGGGCACTACCCTCCATCCACCACCTGCTCATTCAAGAATCTTCCAGCTTTCCTCAAACAGCTCCAGCCTTTCTCGCTATGGCGGCTTCTTGATCTGTGCGTCGTAGTCTCAATCCAATCTATCTCGAGCGCTTTTTTCCCCATCGGTTCTACCAAAAAAAAATCTCGTCTTTTGACCGCGGAAGCTTGGGGAAATGGGTTTGCAGCAGCATGTTTCTTCACGGACATGATAATTTGATGCAAGGTTAGATTCTTTCTCTTCTACATTATTTATTGAATGACTGATGTGGTTCTGCTCATGAATTAGCGTGTAGTTTGCTCATAACTTTATTGAGTTCTATTGATGCATTCGTTCCTATCTGAGATTTATTTGGGATACCTGTTCTGTTAATGTATTCATTCCTATCTGAGATTTATTTGGATATCTGCTTCTTGCACTTATGGATCTCATGAGAACTCAGAGATTACGCGCTTAAATCCATTCTTCATATAACTATTCATTGTTATTCTAGTTGGATGTTACAACAGGTTCTTGATACTCCTATTGCAGATTCATAGAGCACGATATTACCAGCGAGATTTTTTTTTTCTTCCCAAGAAGCAAATTTTGAGCCAAGTGCAAGAAAAACTGCATCTTTCTTCAGAGCTCCTAGCTTTAGTAGTTGTACCAGATACATAAATCTGTGCTTTACTCAACTGAACAAATGGGTAGAGGAAGAGGCAGGGGAAGGAAGCTCACCAACGGCAGGACCCATGAGGATAAGGGTAGCAGCGGTGAAGAAGTCATTGTGCCTGCAAGGAAGAGGAGGGGAAGGCCCCAAAAGCGTGTAGCCGAGAAGATAAATCAAGCAGAGGTGAAGAATCTGGAGGAGGTTGACGATGGCGATGAGGACTATCAAGTGGGAGCAGGGGATGATGCCAAACTGAAAGCGTCAAGAGCAGAAAATCTTTCTGCTGGAGCTGGTACTAACAAGAGGAACAGGGTGCCCAAGGAAGAAGAGGGATCAAATATTGACATGGAGGAGAACAGTTCTGGTACTCGATCCAGCAACGATGAGTCGACCAAGTCCAATGGCTTCCGTCAAGTTGGAAGCCGCCGTAAGAGCACGCCGCGGCGAGCGGCGGAGGCGGGGCTATAGGTTGATTGGAATGCGATAGATTCTTGGGTATCAGTTAGGCATCTGCTCTTCAATTTTGTCACTTTCATAATTTAGTATTCAATTTTTGTCATCTTGGTGTTTGCTAGGCCCCTACGTGAGTGTAAACATATATGATTGCAATCTGCAAGCCATGAAAGTTTTGCTTATGTATGAGCTACTGGAGCTCCACATCTAGTTGATCCAGGTTCTTGTGGACAGGATGCATAGTAAGTTGATTGCTTGGCACCATTGTTTTGCTCCACATCCACAAACTGCTACCAGAAACATTGATATTCAACCAATGCATCTTTTATGTGTGATCTTATCACTCCTATGTCGTCTGTTTGCATTCTTAGGTGTTTCTGGTTCTTACTAAATCAGGATATCATGAGTTTCAGCTTTGTGGTCTATTGCGCCCTTAAGCATGTTCATCCTATTCACAGGTTGAACATGGAGAGATCGTGTATTTGATGAATTGTGTTCATGTTTGGCATTCATTGTGCAACTTGACGGCTCGGGATTGAACATGCGCATGAAAGTAATACTGAATTTCTAAACGCACTTTTGTTTACCAGTTGTTACAGTGAGTCAGCACTACCTTGATGATGCCTTCAGGTGATGCATATTAACAATTTGATTTGAAAATCCAGGTCTTGAAATTTGCAAGGTTATGATGTTGTCAAAGAATATTGCCTTACCTTTTTTCCGGTGGCATGAATTATATTGTAACACATTATTGCACTCCTTCAAAACGGAAGGAACAGTTAAACTAGCCACAAGGAACATAAACCTACAACAAGTGGTAACTGGTATTATTATCGTGCAATAACAAAGATAGCTTTAGACACCATGATAATGTTTCCACTACTAACTGATGTTTACCTGGTTTGTTCCCAAACTTGTCTCAGCAATATTCAGTCATATAAATATTATGATATGGTTGTAGTTGTCAAAGCAGGAGTTAGTAAAATGAAGGGGTATGAAAATAAGACCACTGCGATATATAGTTGCAAAGTTTTTTACCTCTAAATAATCTCTGTTGTTTTTTTTTTTTCTAAAAATCAAACCAACCTTATAGGAATTAGGTGGCTTTTAATTAAGAATAAATATGCACCAAAATTTGCATCTAAGAGCTAGTAGATTCAATTCTAAGCTCTAAATTCTTAAGGCTACCATAATTATGTGGAGGACCAACAAAACCCATAATTGCTTCACCATTCACGTACGTGACGGAATGCTTCTGACCACAAAAATCATACTTCCTCCGTTTCAAAATATATATGCAATATATTTTGAAACGGAGGGAGTATATGTTTTGGTGGTCTGTCTAGAAGAAAAGTAAGCGCAGAGCAAATTTTGAAATGTCATTTCAAAGTCCCATCAGTGCAAATGCAGTGCGCCTTGCCGGATTTGGTAAGTACGACGGACCTGAATCTACGCCGCGACCGTGGAATATGGCCGCCGGCGTCAGCGTTCCGATGGTAATTTGTGGTATTCTCCAGGGAGGGGACGGGGGAGCTCACTACTCCGGCAAGCCATGGTGCCGTAGCCCTACTCTAGGAAAAAAGAAGGATGCTTCGTTGACCTGCTCTTGCATCTGGATAGGTTTGATTGTGTTATTTATTGATTGGGAGATCATGGTTGGATAGTTGGATAGCGATGCCACTGGAGGCTCTCACTTTCTGCCTCCCACATCGTTGATTCCAATGTTTGAGAATGCTCTTTGTGAAGGAATCATATCCCCTGTCAAGAAGGGAACTTCAGAGGTGTTGCTTTCGAGACCAGAAAGTTTAGTGTTTGGTTCAAATTTGTGTGAATCTTTGGATCCCGAAACTCATTTCTGAGGCTGCCAATATAAAAGGGTTGGTTGGGATGTGTCACGTGTATGGTCATTCATGTACATGTAGATGAACTGCGTGGATGAATATAGTTATCGTTCTGAAACTCGTAACACCAAAGCACACACCAAATACAGGGATGGATAATAAACTAAACCAACCTAATCTGTGTATACACAGCCGTGGACGAACTGGACGAAGCTAGGCTTCTCCAGGCCACCAATCTGCATTATAATAGCATTTCAAGTGGGCTAGAGGCACCCTCCGTTCCATAGAAAAATTACTAAACAAATTATTGCGCTTTTATGACAAAAATGACATATAACTATAGAAAGATAGAGGGAGTATTAACTTATTAAATCAAACCAATACTAATCTAGACCTCTCTGCCCTCTAGCTATCTAGGCGCACAAGTTTTCGGACTGGGTCCCCCTTCATCCTCCGCCAAGTTTTGCCACTCAAGCTTCTTTATTTTTTCTATACTACCCACTTGACATCTTGTATGGCTAATTTTGGAGATTAAACAAAGAGGCCAAGAAAAAGCAAGATTCATCCATCTTTCTCGTACTCAATGGTCGTCTAACACTCTGACTTACCCTTTTAGCACAGAAAACCTTTGCAGTTTCTATGAACACATTTGCATACGGTTTATCCTATTAGAGTATAATTCACGGCACAACAACTTTTCCCCTTTGATTAAACACGCTATTCCTATACATACAAGAAAGTGCACTTTTTGCCTTAAGCACACAATCAGAGAGACACCTGAAAGTACACCCGAACAACTACACAGCAGGCCGGCCACCTGAGCATCTTTGTATAGTTGCGTGGAAAAGACAAGGGTTTCGCTGGTCCATCAGTGGCATCACTGGCAGAGCGGACTGCGTGAACGAGCTGGATGACATGACAAATTCTGTTTTCTTTTTTCACCACCAAGCTGCTTATCTCGAATCGGCTATAAATAGAGCGTCCTGGTGAACGCATTCACAGAGAGCAAGAACCAAACTGCAAGCGCAGCCATGCCACGGCTTGAGCTTCTGCTGCTCTTGTTCTTGCCGTTCTTCGCAGCGGCTTCAGCCGTGAAGCTGGGGAATGTTTCGAGGAGTCAGTTCCCCAAGGTCTTCCTCTTTGGCACAGCGTCCTCTGCGTATCAGGTAAGATCTAGAAACATCTGGAAAGTTGTGCAACTGTGGATGGCTCTGCTCTTATGAAGTGATTTTGCATGCTTGCTGCAGTATGAAGGAGCTGTAAGGGAAGGAGGCAGAGGACCCAGCATCTGGGACACCTTCACTCACAATCACCCAGGTCACTAGTTCTGTATTCAAGCTCTACCTACGCATTCGGGAATGCATTTGCTTCAAATTGTCCTTACAATCACCATCACACTAATCCAGCTATATCGCGGTGGCTGGCAACTTCACGCATTTCAGTTGGCTACTACTAGCATACCAATTATGTGTTAATTGCCTAGGGGGCATCTAAAGTCTTAACATGTTGACCAACTTGGAGCTGGTGCAAACAATACTAATGACAAACGTTGTCGGTATATTACTACCTACCATATTATCAGCTAATAATCAAAGGCTGAACCACGAGCCAATTTGCTGAGGTTCATGGCTACGCCAAAAGAGGATATTAACGAAATAAAATTATATACAATCACTCAACTTCCAAGCAATTAAGCATAGAAAATCATCATCTATAGTCTCGCAAAAAAAAAAAATCATCATCTATAGCTAGCAAACTAATGTAGCATACAACCTGCTTCGCTTGACATTGTTTAATAATTTACTCACTAACTTCTATGCAAAATATTTAGTCTTTGACCACGAATCATGTACGATCATGCAAAAGCATGTATGGTTAGACATACACCAGCAATTGGTCCGCTGATATATGAGAAATTAGAATGAACTCAACAGTTTTAAGATAACTTGAAACAAATGCATTATGAAGATGCTTATTTAGAAGTCAAAAGTCAAAATTAATTCAGTTAACTACATTTATAGACTCGAGTACTTGAGTTAACTATGTACAAAAAGACATGTTTCTGACAACTTACTTGATATATGTGGAACAAGATTCCAAATAGCAACCAAGGCGGTTTCTCCAAATCCAGAGCCTAAGTGTGATTTGGTGTTGTAAGCCCTATAATTTCATTGCAGAGAAGATAGCAAATGGAAGCAACGGTGATATAGCAATTGATTCCTACCACCGGTACCAGGTATTATTCTCTAAGTAATCATCCTACCTACTCGTCTAATTTACTTCTCCCAATACTTATCAGATTTCATTCACTTTTAATAAAGGAGGATGTCAAAATCATGAAGGACACAGGCTTTAACGCCTACAGATTTTCTATTTCTTGGACAAGAATTTTGCCTAGTAAGTTATTCCATTATAATCTCATGTACAAAGTTATTCTCAGCAAATGGTAGAAGAACCTTGCTGATCCTTAGATGTTCTGCATTGCCTAAATCCATCGCCTTTGAACATATCCCATTAGACCACTTGGAAGTGCTGATCTAGTAAAAATGAGGAAAATTTGTTTTTATCTGCAGAAAACAATAATACATTCTACCAGAGAAATATGAAGATTAAATAGAAATCACCCCCAGCCCCTTAGCTGTTGGAATGATGCATTCATGGATATGCAGATGGAAAACTGAGCGGAGGGATCAACACGGAAGGAATCAAATACTACAACAACCTAATCAACAAGCTAATATCAGAAGGTAAATGGCATATCTTTTCTTCTCAAACATACAAAGGTTATGTATAAACAAATAATTTCTCACTGCAACTTAATATCTGACCAATGTGCAGGTGTTGAACCATTCGTGACCCTTTTTCACTGGGACTCCCCACAAGCATTAGAACAGCAGTATGGTGGCTTCTTGAGCCATCTTATCGTGTAAGTAATTCGACCTATCAAGCACATAACTCTTTATAAATGGCACACCAAACTACCTACTTGAATCAATAATAAGTATTCTTCGTATTCTTGACATTAGAAGATATCTAAAAATGATCCGCTAATAGACTGAGCCACCATTATCAGGGAAGATTTCCGTGACTACGCCAATATCTGCTTTAGGGAGTTTGGTGACAGGGTAAAGAACTGGATAACATTCAATGAGCCTTGGAGTTTCAGTACTGGTGGCTACTCCAGTGGTATGTTAGCACCTGGTAGATGCTCCTCTTGGGAAAATTCAGGATGTACCATGGGAGACTCAGGAAGGGAACCTTATATTGTAGCTCATAACCAGCTTCTCGCTCATGCAGCAGCAGTAAAGGTGTACAAAGACAGATACCAGGTATAATTTCGATTGATTGTTATTACTCAGGTAACAAAAAACAGGTATCAATTTTCAATACCACAATGCAAATATATTCAACCATGCCCTACATAGTAAGTGGTGATTGAGCATCACAACACACAGTTTAAAAGCTCAAGTTGCTGCCTCCTACGAAACGATAAATGATAGCCTTTGCTGATAAATGTAAAATACCTACATCACAGCACAGGCCAGATATTGAGGTATCTTCTAGTTTTTTTCTTTTTGACCGAAATATCTTCTAGTTTTAGTTTTCCAGTTAAGGTATTAACAAAAGAACTGGCACATAAAAAGTGCCACAGACAAATACAGGAGACTGATAGTAAATTTAGGCACCAAAACACTAGACTTCAAATTCATTGAATCATTTGCAGATAGCTTAACAGATTTATTGCTCTTATTTGATGGTAATTATCATTAATCATGCAGCATGACCAAAAAGGAAAAATAGGAATTACTATAGTAAGCAATTGGATAATTCCCTACTCAAATTCCAAGAAAGACCAGGATGCTGCCAAGCGTGGATTGGAATTTATGTATGGCTGGTGAGTTTTCATTGAATCGAATCCTAGGAGGTTCTCACTCAAGTTTCACTACATTACAAATCAAAAGATTCTTGTAAATTGATCAACTACCCAGTTCCATGATATCATGAATGGATTCTTAAACATTTTTAGACGCATGATAATTTGGGCAGGTTCATGGATCCTTTAACTAAAGGAGATTATCCAGTCAGCATGAGAACATTGGTTGGTAACAGACTACCCAGATTCACAAAAGAACAATCGAAGGCCGTAAATGGGTCATTTGACTTCATCGGACTCAATTACTATACAGCAAGATATGCTCAGAACACCAAACACAATAGCAATGGCAACATAAACTACAGTACTGATTCACTTACTAATCAGACAGGTAACCATATAGGCCACATTATTTCTATTCCATATTCAAATTACTTGGGTGAACTAATAGTTATTTTTTCTACATGCAAAAACAGTGGAAAGAAACGGGGCCGCAATTGGTCCAAAGGTATGACTTTCTTATTAAACGAAAAAGGGGACAAATTATTTTGCCTCGTGTTTGATAGAAGTAACCTGGTCGACAATAAAGGACTAGTTTCATATACCCAGTGAATGCTAAAGGGATCATTGCATAGTTAGTCTAGTAACTCAGTATAGAAAGAGATCCACATAAAAATAACAAAATATATTCTTATCCAGGCTGGATCTCCTTGGCTCTACATCTATCCAAAAGGAATAGAAGAACTCTTGCTGTACACCAAGAAGACATACAACAATCCTACAATCTACATAACAGAAAATGGTACAATAGCCTAACTGCAGTTTTGATATCTTTGTTCTACTGCTTACCTAAGAAGCTAGCTGTACTGATAAAATTACCTATGCTGCAGGTGTTGATGAAGTTAACAATGAGCACCTATCACTTGAAGAAGCCTTAAATGACAATACCAGAATAGATTTCTACCGGCAACACCTATTCTACATTCAAAGAGCCATCAAGTAAGTTACGATTGCTTGTAGAATTGACAATTACTATCACAACGACGAAATTTGAATTGTGAAACTGATACAAGCCTATGTACAAAAACAAAATAATTATTCCGACATGGCAGGGAAGGGGTTGATGTACGAGGATACTTTGCATGGTCGCTATTCGATAACTTCGAGTGGATGGATGGTTATACAGTCAGATTTGGTATTAATTACATTGACTACAAGGACGGATTGAAAAGATATCCAAAGCGCTCCAGCCAATGGTTTCATAATTTCCTTCATGAATAAGGTTCTGTACTGTGTAAGTTTAAAGTATCTTTTATGGAGGAACATTATCATCAGTGTAACAAAGTATCTTGAACAATCCAGAAAAGATGGGATATATAATTGAATAAAGTCGTCTTGGACACTCGAATGTCTATAGTTATACTGAAGTAGCAGGTCATAAACTATTATAGTTGTATTCCTCACGTGCTACAGCTAAGTTCATAAATTCAAATGTCAGTCAATAAGCTCACCATTACAAGCATCTTTGATATGTTACACTCAATTGATACATATCACTGTGAGAAACAGTAAAATATTACAAATGAAAAATGAAACTTCATAAATCTGCCAGTTCAGGCTTATAACTGAGAATTTACAATAAACCTCTTTTTTTCCTAAATGGAATTAAACGCCGTTTAAACGTCTAAACGCTAGACGGGCACAATCGTCTATCCGTAAACTGTCCAAACACCAGACGGACGGGCATACTCGTCTTTGCGTAATCGTCCATTTAGCCCAATTAAACGGCCATTTAAACAGATTATAGCTAAACGATGGTCGACCGACTGTCTACCATTTACTGTCTATATTTTCACTGCAACAAACAGGTACAGGTTGTCTGCTTGCTGTCGTTTAACAGGTGAGTTAGTATGGGGACTGATTTATTATGGGCTCCTATCCTAGTCTGACGTTCCACATTAATTAGTGTCATAATCATACATATAAGATTGTTTGATATCCCCATTTCTGTTAAGTTTCAGTCATATAAAAGAAACACAAGAGCCACATATCGTAAGTCTCAAAAGCTTGTATTGTAAGATAATAACCTTCTTTGGATCTCATCTTATCTCGGTTCGGGAACAAGGTACAATCATCCAGCTAACTGACTAACACTTGAGCTCAGTAAAGTATTGATTTCTCCAATTATATGCACTGGCCTGCCATCAAAAACAGATGATAGTGTTGTCTCACACAACTTCTTTAGTTCCCTTGTTTTTGTAATTGCTGCCTCCTGTATGTAACAAAGATAAAATGTAAGTTTGATTTAAAAAAGCTCCATGTTTTTAGTAAATTAACAGATATTTCTAGTAGCAACTAGCTACATGAAGCTCCAAGAGGAACACAAACCAAATACGAAACCTTTGGAATAGTTAATGACACTGGAAGCATGCCCTATTTAATAAAAAATGTACGACTAGGGCCTAGGCAACTACTAAACATTTTTTACAGCATTTATGCATGAAGTGAAAAGATAACAGTCAGTAGCAATCTAAACTCTTGTAGGTGTAAGTCCTCAATTTACGAGGATTGTGATACGTCACATCAATAAAAAAATAGGAATTATACTGCTAAACAGAGGAGCAATATTTCAGTAATAAATGGTAGTAATAATATATGTTAGATCGAGAATTCATATGTCCACAACACTACATTTTCTGCTCTGAGTTTAGATGACAGCTTTTACATAGATGTTTTGTAGCCATTTGCTTGCTGGTAATATAGATATTCAGAAATAGTTGCAGTAGCTGCGGGGCAGTAGGACAGATCCACTTACTTGCTTTGGCCAGGATGATGATAGAGCGTTTTGTAGCTCCATACGTTTAACAGACAAATCACCTAAGCCTTCTCTTAGTTTCACCTCATGATGCTTCTTCTCTTCTAAGGATGATACCAATCTATCAAGAAACCTAGGGAAGAGGGCAACAAACAACATTCAGATAAAGAAAATATGGAAACATAATGCATTTGAGGGCCAGTATGCAAGTCTTGGCATTGCTCTGAGAGCTAGTAAGTGCACCACTGTATCAGCAATGAATACATAAATGAGAGCACGAAGCTTCATAACCTCTTACCTTTTAGAGTTAAGGATCATAATAAGGTCAAGGGTCTTCTGGTTAGTGAGCAAAGTGATTGCTGCAGAAATCTCTACAAGCATATTCTCCAAAGTATCTGGAGCATACTGTTGGAGAACAAATGGTGACACAGCTTGCACCTGATGCTGTAGAGATGATGTATCTGCATTCCTCATCTCCCCTAAACGTTGCACCAAAAATGATTTTACCTGTTCCAATAGTCATAAAAATACTAAGCTACAGAATAACAAAACTATCACTGATTATATGGCATTTGAACATAGGAAAAAGGGTAAAAAAAGGGAGGAATTCATGAAGTACCAGGAGAAAAAAAGGAGGAATTCATGACTTACGTATTGATAATTCTGTAGCATCATCTTAAGAGCACATTTAATTTTTGCATTTGAAAGGGTAGAAGGGGGCATCAAAATAATCAAAGCATACCTCAAGTAAATCATCCAGAATATCATTCCTGTATTCCTTCTCCAGCAACTGACTTCTGTCTTCATCTAACATTTGAGATTCTCCTAATTCAGTTGGCGCATTATTGATAGTAGCATTTTCTTCATAACTATCAGCAGAGACGTCCCAGCAAATCTCAGACTCTTTGTTCACAGTTGGGTTGTCTGAAACACTGACATCATAATTTTCGGAACCCGCCAACTCTATATTAGCGTCAATGATCTCATATGACCCAAAACCATTACCAGATTCTTCAATAGGTTGTTCTACAGCACCAATGTCCCAATCAATTTCATTGGCATCCACAGAAATGTCCCAATCGATATCAATTGCAGGAGTAGCAGAGTCATTCTGTCCTGCTGTGGTCAAAGTAGAACCATGAGAATTTGATGTCTCTTTAAGGGACCTTTCCACCTCAGTACATACTGAGACATGGAGAGAAGGAGGATTAGCCTGCAGCTGTTTTAGATTATGGAGCACAGAGTCACAGTTTCCCTGAATTTCAGAAGAACGAGATCATTAAGATTCAAACAAAGTTAATTGCTGCAGAAATTTCTTTTATTCATATCTCTATACCTTATCCTCAGTATGGCACTCCTTAACAAAAGCTGTATAGTACTCAATGGCCTTTGAGACAGGATCACTGTTCAGGGCTTCCAATATTTTGCTAAATGTAGATGGAAGTGTTTTTGCAGACTCTATTAATTCTTCCCTCACATTTATTCCCTGCAAATGCAGTAAGCCATGCGAATATGATGTAAGTAAACAACATAGTAATAACGAATACAGCCCAACCAATGGTAGTCAGATTGAGAGGTTCACCTGCAGACCAAGCTCCTGGCAAGCTTCTACATATCTTGTAGCTGACAACGCTGCAAGCCGCTTAATGTCAGCCTCCCTTCGATCGAGCTCTGCAAGCTGCTGCTGATTCTTCTGCATCTGCTTCCTCTGATATGGACTTGAGCCAGTAAAAAAAGAGCAAGCAAAATTAGCCATGGCATAGTTCAGCCTCAACATTAGCCATTTGTAAAATCCAAGGTCAAGGAAGAGAATCTGTACATGTCGTAGTTCACATTCTGGACCATGATCTGTGCCGCCTCACCAAGGAAGACATGGTCCTTCTCGTAAGCCTTAACGATGGACTCCCATTCACCCTGGACACAGCATTCGTAATCAAAACATATGTCGACGCTCATAGAAGCCAGCACAGTTATCTCATAGAAGAAAACACAATCTCACCGCTGATCCCGTGAGGCGCCCAAATATGTTGCGACTCTCTGTGTTGGACTCCAGAAGGATGCTGTATATCTTCTTTGCTTCAAGGTACCCAATTTCTGAACCAGAAAAAGGGGCAAACAAACAATTACATCCCACGCGCAGGGAAATCCACAACACGCCCGAGAAAGGAAAAGCTAACGAAAGGACGGATCCGGTGAAGGTTCAAGAGCGAGACGAACTCGCCAAATCACTACGCCACACGGGCAGGGACGGGGGCGTTACCTTCGGGCTCGAGCGCGAGGAGCGAGGGGTGCAGGTCCCGGGGAAGGGATGGGAAGGCCGTGGCGATCCGGGCGCGGATGCCGGCGAGTCGCTTCCTCCAGTCGTGCGGCACCCGCTTGCGGTCGACGAGCCACTCCTGGAGGCGGGCGAAGGCGATGTCGATGGGGAGATTCCGGATCTCCGACGCGTCGTGCATCGCGGCGGATCACGAGCCCGGCGGAGGTAGAGGCGGCGAGAAGGCGAGCGCCGGTGAGCAGTGGCGAGAGAGAGAACGGCGGGTGGATGGATGGACTCCGGTGGACTTGGGTTCGCGCACTCGACTTGGGCGTACGGATCTCTTGTTGGGCTCGAGCAGTTCTCTGAACGTACCCCTTGAAGCAGCCCAAGTTCAGGAAGCGTGTACATCTGGCCCGTCGATCCAACCACGACCCTCCAAGCCCACCAACTCCGCGAGGCCCAAGCTCGCGTAGGTGGCACGCAGGGTAACGATCCGGTCCCACCGGGCAGTGGTAACGGCACGCGCTCCCGTAAACAGCGGGGATAAAATGTCGGCGGTCGTGTCTTCTTCTTCCCCCAATCTGCTCGCCGCTGTTCGCTGCTCCGCGCAAGAGAAACCAAAGTGAGGGCGCGATGACGGTGGAGAAGGTGGATGCGACGCTCGCCGACTTCGACGCCCACTTCGAGCGCCTCTTCGGCCCGTCCGCCTCCGACGACGATGGCAAGGTGAAGCTGCTGCTCTTCCTCGCCGACCGCGAGCCGTCCTCCTCCCTCACCTGGTGCCCCGGTAAGACCTCCCCAACCTACTAAGCTTGTTCTTACCACTACCCGAGGTACGCGCGTGTGCTCACCTTCGTCTCGTTGTGCGGGTGCGGCGCAGACTGCAACGTGGCGGAGCCGGTGATCTACGAGAAGCTGGAGGCGCTGCAGGGGCGGGACGCGGTGCTCCTGCGCGCCTACGTCGGGGACAAGCCCACGTGGCGCGACCCGGCGCACCCGTGGAGGGTGGACCCCAGGTTCGGGCTCAAGGGCGTCCCCACGCTGATCCGGTGGGAGAAGGGCGCCGCCGCCGCCCGGCTCGAGGACGACGAGGCGCACCTCGGAGACAAGGTCGACGCCGTCCTCGGCGCTGCCGGCAACTGACTGACGACTCCCGGCTCCGGTAACGATCGCTCTAACTAGTAGTGCCGAATCGGAGAGGCAATAAGTTGTATCTGATTGTGGATGGTTTCCTGGTTCATGTTCATGAGGTTGAATGTGTCACTCCCTGTTCCTGAATGATGAATTTGCGAAGAAATAAAAGTTCAATGGATCGTTCTCTGGTACTTGTCTACTGTATTCCACAGCTCACAGCTACAAGCCTACAAGTGACTGATGATGAGCATGCTTGCCGCTCGAATTTCCAGGAATTATAACAATAAGCATATCACCTAAGAAATTATCAATAATCACCACATTAAATTCATGGCGATTGTTCGTTGAAATAGCAGTGCTCCTGCTCATTGTTCGAAAAAAAAAAACCATTCGTAGTAACAGCAGTTCAGCCCATGGTGCATCCTCCTTAGCCCACTTCATTTGGGATGGCTGCTGGCATGGGCGAAGTCAAAAACGGATGCAGGTAAATTTTGTTCGCATGCTTTTCTAAGGATCTTGGCGAGAAATGGATGCTAAGTAACAACAACATTTTAGATCAAATCCATGGGCAACATCAGAAATGGATGCTAAGTAACAACAACATTTAGTTCTCAGAAAACCCTTTTATTCTTATTTATTCCCATGCTTTTATTGGTGATTAATAGCAATAAAGTTCATCACCCAACCTTTGGGATTTGGACCACGATAGAGTTTGCATAGTCACATGTGTTCTTGCAATCCACGTAGATCCTAACACGATTGCAGCAGTACTCGTCAGTAACAATTGCATCTTGGGGAGCATAAATTGCCTGATTGACATAAGGATTCTCTTTCTCGATCACAGCCTTTGCTTCCTTGCCCTTCTTTCCCAACAGCTCAGGCCATGCCATCTTGCCGCCTACAGATGTAGAAGTTTTGAACGACTTATACAATAATACAAGAAACAATTTCAGCTTGGCACTGTAATTTTCATTGCGACGAAACAGAAAGTACGGATACCGAATAAAACATTATAATAGAATTAGTCTTACGGCAGTACGGGGGCGAAGGATTTAGGGACTTGCAGGTCCATTCAACATGGTATGACATGGTTACTAGTTTTTCTCTCTACACTGTGGAAGATGATGTGTGAAGCCTATATATACTCTCTAAAATCTCATGAGTAGTAAATGTACATTTACTCATCCATGAAGGATATATAAGTGAATTAATTTGATGATTTAACATCCAGGATAAATCCAGCTAATTTGGTTAAAAGAATGACACAAATGACACATTAAGTTATTAGCAAAATTGGATATTATATCAATGAATACTAATTATCTTGAAAAATTCAAAAATGCATGTTATAAATGTAAAGTAAGTACCTTGAAAATTTATTTTAACCCTAAAACAAACAAAATTGTATATCTGTTCTCTCCTTCAATTTCAACATTACATGTTAACTTTGATTAATTATTTAGGAATTAGCTAAAAGGATAACAATTTAGGAGATTTATGATATTATTAAATACAAATCTGATGCTTCAGTACCATGAAGCGAAATACATACATATTTTCAGAGGCTCTTATAACATTTTGGTTTGGTGTGTTTTGTTTACTATATGTTTCCAGTTTTTGAAAAGTTCACACTCAAGGAAATGATCAAGAAAAAAAATCCCCAAACAGACTTTTAGCAATTTTAGTACCCTTTTACTGACATATAGAATTTGCAACCTCTTAAACCAAATGATGACCATAAGAGTGAAGCAGTTTATTAATCATGATACCAACAACCTTTTAAGGTCATTTCCGCTAACAAAGAATTGGTACCTAGGCATATGGTTCAATAAGGTTCCCAAACAAACTTCAGTATGGGTCGCCAATAGGCAGAACCCAATTATAGATCCCACCATCACCGAGCTCACATTGTACTTAGATGGCAACCTTGTAATTTTAGACAAGGTCACAAGGGCCAAGGTCTGGTCTGATGAACTAGGAAACACGGCAACAAGCAACGATACAATTGTTGTTCTCTTGAACAGCGGAAACTGTTGGATTTAATTGGGTTTAACCCATTTATTTCTAATTAAATCAGTAATATTCTAGGCTCACGATTAATGTTATGAAGTTATAAAAGAAATGAATAGGGACGTTAAGAGGGCTGTTCATAAGGTTTGATGACAGCGAATTAACCTTGACCGTTACTAGTAACTAATGGTGTTTATTCTCCATACATTATGACCTGCATCAATACACATCAAGGATGATTCTATCCTCTCCCTTTCATGCCTATATACTCCTCACATTACGAGAGATAAGATACAACTCCACCTCCTCTGTTGTTGCTGCTACACAACCATTCCCATCGCAAGCTTCTGCGTGCACAGAGTTTGCGAGAGCAGGCCTCCGGAACCACGTCTCGCTGTGATATCTGCACGGATAGGCGGGCGATCAGGTTTTTGGGGAGCGCTAGCGCGGCTGCTCGCTGATCAACTACTTCTTTGGAGATTGCTACGTGAACAACTACTTCCCGGTGTCTGTTCGAGGGACTGCACAGTGTACATCTTCCTACATTAACTTAGATCGACTACTTCAAGCAGCCCATCATGACGACTGTTGGGAACGGTGTCGCCGGTGCCTCCGGCACTGGTCACGCCTCTGGGTACACCCTCAAACTACTCTTGTTTTCTATCTTGTTCTTGCTATTTTGTGAAATAGGCATGAACACGCAATTGGTTAACCTTGTCACAAGATCACTCATGCTACACACAATCTTGTTTTACCTTGAAAATATGCCGTAATTTGCCTAATTTTCTAACAGAAACTTAGTCCTGAGGAAAACATCAAACACATCTAGTATATTGTGGCAAAGCTTCGACTACCCAACAGATACTTTGCTCCCTGGTGTGAAGGCTGATCGGAACAAGGTCAGTGGTTTGCATTATAGCCGTACCTCCAATAGAAACATGTTTGATCTAGCTCCTGGCGTTTATTGCTCCGAGCTGGATCTAACCGGTGTACCTCAATTTGTCACAAAACTATGTAACTCATCCATTGCGTATTGGTCCTCCGGAGCTTGGAATGGGAAATACTTTAGCTCACTACCAGGGATGTCTGCTGTGATTGAAAGCCCCATGCTTATCGATTACAGATTTATTGATGATAACAAGAGGAGTATTTCATATATACTGTACAAGATGATACACCGACGACATTTAGTTTGTTGGATGTCTTTGGTTAGATTAAGCAAATGATATGGCACGAAGGTTCACAGGATTAGCTAGCCGTCGATGCTCAGCCTAAAGCACAATGTGATGTCGACGCTCTCTATGGACCTTTCACAATTTGCAGAGACAATATGTTCCCTCTCCAGCTGCATGAAAGGTTTCTCCATAGAGTCACAAAAGAGTTGGGACCTAGGTGATCAACAAGTGGATGCGCAAGAAATTTTGTGTTAGATTGTGAAAGCAAACAAAGGGGCCCCACCAGAATGACAGATAAGTTTTACTTGATATCTGGTGTCAGATTGCCCAGTAATGCAAACATCATAGAGGCTGCTGTGAATGCAGATGAATGTGCACAAGCTTGCCTAAGTCAATGTTCTTGCACTGCATACTCGTATGCCTCTAGATGCTCTATTTGGCAAAATGAATTGCTTAATGTGGTCAAGCAACATCAGTATGGCAATCTCGCAGAACTAACGGAGAAATTCTTTACTTTTGGCTTGCTGCCAAAGAGATGCAAAGTTCGAAACATAACATGAGAACCATCATATGTATATGTATTGCTAATTTGCTATTCTTGGGATGTCTTCAGCATTTATCTTATTTCTTTGTTGTTCTATAGGAACAAAAGGAAATCATTTCGTAGCATATTGAACAACACTCAAGGTGATGGTGGAATCATTACTTTTAGTTGCTCCGATCTAACTGAAAACAACACTCAAGGAGTTGGTGGTTTTGGTTCTGCAATCAAGTACAACCATAGCAGTTAAAAGACTTGATGGTGCATGTCAAGGAGAGAACCAATTCAGGGAAGAAGTGAGTTCTATTGGAATCATCCAACACATCAACTTGGTGAAACTAATTGGTTTCTGTTGTGAAGGAAGCAAAAGGTTACTAGTTTATGAACAATTGCCAAACGGCTCACTTGATGTCCATCTGTTTCATGGCAAAGCCACGGAGTTGAAATGGAGCACTAGGTATCGGATTTCCCTTGGAGTTGCAAAAGGATTGGCTTGCTTGCATCATAGCTGTCAGGAATGCATCTTCTTGATATACTTCTTGATGCATCATTTGTTCCCAACGTTGCAGACTTTGGGATAGCGAAGTTTCTTGGAAGGGATTTCAGTCGTGTTTTGACTACAGTCAGAGGTACCATAGGTTACCTTGCACCTGAATGGATTAGTGGACCTGCCATTACACCGAAGGTAGATGTATATAGCTACGGGATGATGCTGTTGGAAATTGTTTCAGGAAGGAGAAACTCAGCAGAAGGTTACACTAGTAATGGCGATCATGCTAGTAATTTTCCTATGCAGGTGGCGAGAAAGCTCCTTGAGGGTGATATTGAGAGTTTGGTGGATTAGGAATTATGCGGTGATGTTGATTTAGAGGAAGTGGAAACAATTTGCAAGCTTGCTTGTTGGTGCATTCAGGACAATAAGTTTGATCGACCAACTATAGCGGAAGTGGTCCAGATTCTTGAGGGAGTGTTAAAACTCAACACTCCCCCAATTCCAAGACTAATCCATGCTGTCTCGTAACCTCAGGTTGAGCAAGATCATAATACTTCTTAAAAATGGATTGTTGAAGTCGGTACACGATGCTTCATTATATGTATAGCACTAGATTTTATTTTATTTTTGGTTTACGAATGTGTACTTTCATAGATGTGATAACTATTTTATTTCTCATGCAGCATGCGCGTGCGTAACTAAAACAGCCCACTATGTGAAATCAAATGTTGGACCGCTTTGGCTCCTACACGTAGTTCGCAATCTTTGAACTAGTATCAGCACGAGCCAGAAAGATAGTAGACCACTGAACTGCGACGCAGTATCTTATTATTTGGCTAGAATCAGTCAGTGGTTTCATGCTACCCACGAGAAATCCTATTCAAACAAGGTAAAATGATGGACAAATATCACTGGTAATCCTGACTGGCCGTCGCTCACCTGCAAACAGATGAATTGCTGTGATAGTTTGAATCAGCCATGACACAAAAGGCTTCTCGACAATTGGGGGTCCATAAACCAATAAGTTCAGGTACTTGAAGAGTTCCAGTTGTGTACCAAAAGTAAGATCAAAGGCTCCCAAACCTATTCTCACAAGGGTACTGAACCTAGTGCTAACAAACTCAAAAACACCAAAATTTGCTTTGCTAGAGATCAGAATACTTGTGGATTTACTCGTCATCCTCAACAATCTTGGTTCCCAGACCCTTGAGACCTTCAGGAGGGATCTCAGCAACAGTGACAAGGGAGTAGAGTTCCTCCTTGGCATCTTCCTCATCGTTCCTCTTGCGGGCAATCCTGACACGGACACGCCTTGGCACACTCCGGATGCCGCTGCTCCAGATGTGCTTGTTGAGCTTCACATCGATCCTGACGTCCGTGGTGCCCATTGCCTTCTGTGCGAATTTCCTGATCTCCTTAATGGCGTTGGGTGCCTTCTTCTTGAAGGTGCTGCATTTCAGCACGAGCTGTCAGTTACTAATTGTTATTTCAAACAAATGCCATCTGTAGTTACTGAAGATAGCAAATCAGTTAGTAGAATGTAAATCATGGAACATTTGCTGAATACAAAAAACCTTATATAATACCGAGTTATTATCGCAAAATTTGAAAACTAGGTGACCAAAACAAAACGAGTAAGCGTCAAAGTCCAATTTTAAACTATTCCACTCCGCATCAGGACAGTAGGTGCCTAACACAATTTAGCTTTCATGCAGTTCAAATAGAATTTGCATTTAGAGACCAATCAGTAAATATCAATCCACAGGATGGGACACTAAAGCAAATTACGGTTCAAACACCACAAAACATAAGGTGTTTCCTTTGAAATTCCCCAAAAGCCCAAACTCAGTCTGAACTCTGAAACATTATGCAATGCAAAACCAATGACAGGGCATACTAATACCCAGATGCATAGGATACAATATTTAGGATGTTACCGTCAGAATAATCCACCTAGTAAGTTATCTGTAAACACTTGAAGTGCTTTTTTGTACTGGGATAGCCTATAACTGTTACATATATGGTATAAAATTAAGCAGTCACAATCATGGAAAATCACGCACCTACACACCACAAAGGCAACAGACAAACAATATCCCACTGTACTGTAAGCCTTGCTGCCAGTTCTGATCTGCAAAAGAATTCTGAAAACTGTAGAAATGCGAGAACTACATCGCCAGGGAAATCTTCTTGCATGGGGTGTTCAACTGCGGCATTATAAACACAACACAAAATACAACTTGAAACTCTAACGGAACATAGGGGCTAGCATTAGAATGGGCGAGACCCCAGAGGCAGTTCAATTTAGAGAAAATGTCCTGCCCAAATGGAACACATGGTAGCATGAAAATAAGCAACACGTGTAACGATGAGCAGATTCCATTCTGCCGGGCATGTAACTGTGCGAAGCCACATGGTCAAAAGACAAGCACCTGACTATACCCGGCAACAACTACACATTCCAACAAGAAACTACAACACAATTATAAGGGCACGCTAGATATTTGCAGCGTGCCAGTCCAAGATGTACGGATCAAGCCCAAGAAGATACAGGACAGTTCACAAGCTAAATCTACCAACCACAAGCACGAAATCAAGATCCATCCATGGATCATGGCTAGATCAGTGAGCACTGCCGCGAGCAATAGAATGATTTGTGCTTTCACGGAGAGCAGAGCAGCGTGGGGGCTGGCGAGGAGCTGGGGCCATACCATCCGTGGAGCCGCTTGTGGAGGTTGACGGTGTACTCGCGGGTGACCACCTCGTCCTTCCTGGCCCCCCCGGGACGCTGCTTCTTCTCCACCATCTTGCTCTCTGCCCTACCTCCGGCGGCTGCTGGCGGCGGCGAAGTGGGAAGTGGGAAACCCTAGGCTTAGCTCTCGCAGCATCTGTTGGACTGTGTAGTTATATCTGTGTCTAGTTAAGCATTGGGCCGGGCCGCTCTTTCTCGACGTCCGTATTTGGAGGCCCATTTATGGAGCACTTGCGGCGGGTTGGTTCAGTTTACGGTGTCTGCTCCAAAGAAAGACGCATTTGATGCCTTTGCAAGCTTCATATGTGTTCGGCTTCAAAAAAAAAACTTCACATGTGTTCATCTCAAAATTCCCTTAAAAAATCATATGTGTTGCCACGGCCGTACATTGGTATATGTGTGTGTGAGTTTAATTGGCTATTCTTTCTGGCTAGGTGTAAAAACTTTAAAACATCAACAACGACACAATGGAAAGTAGATCATCCTTTGCATATTTGGTCTTCCTGTATTACAGACTTGCGGTCTAGCTATTTTGTTGTTGTCCATAATTAAGCTTGTGTTTGGTTAGATGTATGAGGATATCTCATCTCTCTCTCTCTCTCTTTTTGCGAAAAGAGAATTTCATTAATATGGAAGCATATTACATCCCCTGATTACAGTAGCATCCCAATCAACGCCAACTCCATTGATGGAACTTTTTGTTGTTTATAGATGATGGACAAAGGTGAATGGAGACATCCAACTAGGAAATATTTGTTCTAGATCAGGTCGTCCTCTAGTCAATCCCGTCTAAGTGGCAATAACTCTGACAAAGCTTTGCATTTGGCTTCCATAACTATCTCACTGCCTCTCTGATCCATTCAACCTATCTTATTCTTGGAAGTATTCTCCAGCAGTGACACATTATTTATTAAAAATACCACGTTGCAAACAGTTTTATTTTCTTTAATTCCTACTTGCGAACATGAAGCTTGCAAGAGAATAGCTAGAAATTAAAGCTTCCTTAGCACACTAAAGTTTAAAGCATGTCTGTGCTCCATATGTACATGACTCGGTGCATTACTGTCAGACCCTATCCACCGCCTTTGGAGCCAATTTCTTCACCGCATCTCCGACCGTTAGGAATATCTTGTCTTCACCGATGAGCTCTATGAATTTTGCTGAATGGAGCTTCTGAACTACTGCCATCCCCGGATTGGCAACAATCAGCTGCAAGTGACAGGATTTCTTAGCGAAGCGTTTTGCTTTAATTAGTAGGATGTTTAATAGTTCTAGAATTCTAGCATTATTTTTTTTACCTGAATTTGGCTCTTTTTGAGTACTCTGAACAACTCTTCCAAGACATATATTCCACTTGTGTCGATGTCAACCACCGCTGTTGGAGCGTTATTAACAGTGTTACAAGCTGATAATTGATTGAAAGAAATAAAAAAAATCTCTTGCACTTTGTACAGAAAACAAATCCTCTTTGTTCTTACGAGATAACTCTACAATCAGAAACTGAATTTGGGGAAAGTTTTGCTCCTGTTGTCTTTCTTCTTCCTCTTTCAACCATCTCAGGATTCTGAAAATTGGAGTTAGTTTGCGAAGTATCATTTTCTTGGCTACTGAAATATTGAGGATGACCAACAATGCACCTTAGAGATTCACAGAATGTTCACTAACAAACTGCTGGTCTTGATTTTTTTTCAGCAGCTCTGGAGAATTTCTTCCTTTTACTAAGGAAACATGAATAGAAACATGCCAGGTTTAGATGACACTTTTTTTTAATAATGTATCTTATTTGTTCCCTTTTTTTTCTAACTCACATGTATACGTTTTTGACGGAAAAACTCACATGTATACTTCAAAGAAATAGCTGGTTCCACTTTTTGTCAAATGAAAATGTTGCAATGGAAATATTATTCCCACCAGTGACTCAAACGATACTATGTTTTCGGTATAGGACTTGTTACCTGTATTTGACATGATTGGAGTTAGTAAAGTAGATAGCCGAGTCCACTCTAACAATTACCATCCCTGGCACCATGGTAACTTCTGGATACTGTTCCATCTTCATGTATATAGTTGTTCCCGGAAGCTTACGAAGCAGCGCTGTTCTAGGCCGTGTTGCTTTGAGAACAATCTTGGCAAGTGATATTCCAACCTGTTTGACAACAAGTTTAATTATCATGTGGCCCTTTGTCTGTGCAAGGAGTTATAGTGCAAGGAATCCACACCGAAATTAGCAGTCCGTATTCGACTGAAGCAAATATGACGCCCAAAAATGCTCCCAAATGTGCCAAAAAGTCCATCTTATCAACCTTCCAGATACAATAGGATGACTTGTAGTCAATCAGCCCAATCACCGCCACGATAATGATGGAAGAAAGGATGGCATTGGGAGTGTACTTGAACAGTGGAGTAATGAACTCCAATGTAAATAGTACTACACTTGACAAAATTATATTGGATGCTGCTGTTTTGCAGGCAGCCTTGCTATTGACTGCTGATCGCCCGAAACCACCTACAGTGGACAGCTTCTGTCACAAAGAATGTTACATCTTTATGTGCTTATATGTTATTTATTTTAAGCTGAATAGAAGCTACCTGTGGTTATGTAGCACGAAGTTAATGAACCTACCACGTTCATAGTTCCTAGAGCCACCATTTCCTTGTTCCCATCTAGTTGGTAGTCCTTCAGGCCAGCAAATGTCCGTCCAATTGCAATAGACTCCTGGTAAAAGTTCAAATTAGTTTTCAGCACGTTGCTAGCTATCCAATCAGAATAAAATTGTTTCACCGTTAGCCCAATCAGTCCAGATACTACTCCAATTTTGAATCCTTTCAGCGCAAATGGGCCAGTGAAGTATATGAGGCTTGCTGAAGGTGGATTGATGCCCTTCTTTATATTTTTGACCTGAAATTTTTCAGTGGATAAGTAAACTACAACGTTAACTTCAACTATTATTTGCAGCGCTACACTAGTGTTTGTCGTCTATGGAGAAGTATGCAGCTTGGGAGTTGAGAGAGTAGTGAAATTAAGTTACCACTGCGACGCCGTGCTTGTCTGCACGAGTAATATACACAAATAAGGTTGATACGATCACTGAAATAAGTGGCGCAATTGCAGAGACCCAGAAGAGTTTCTTGTTCTTCTTTGCCTGGTTTATCCCAATGGAAGTGTGGTGATGATAAATAGCAAATATGAAGATGACGAAATGACGCAAATGCCATACTCGTTTATCTTACGATGTACTTGGTGACCAGAAGGAATCCCAAAAATGATATACTGATCAATATTGTCTGCCAGTTCCACTGTAGCAACCACCAAGAATAGGGTCATTTGCAAAACTGCCCTCGTTTTCAACCTCAATTGTATGTTTGCCCTCTTTTTTTAGACTTTGCAAAATTGGACCTGCTTTCACCCAAGTTGTTGCACGATTGCCCCTATTTTGATCGGAAAAATTACAATTTTTGCCATCAAAATAGGGGCAATCGTGCAACAACTTGGGTGAAAGCAGGTCCAATTTTGCAAAGTCTAAAAAAAGAGGCCAAACATACAGTTAAGGTTGAAAACGAGGGCAGTTATGCAATTGTGCCCCAAGAATAAGATCCCTCAAATATCATATTTCGTCTGAACAAAGAAAACGTCCAACTATATTATAGTAGTTACCTCATGGTGAGCACTCCTCCAGATTGATTCCATGACCGAGACTATGTCAGTGTTCGTAGTGAAGTTTTTTATGCCAAGGAAGCCTTTCAGCTGCTGAAGAGCGATGGTGATGGCTGCACCCGCCATGTAGCCAACGATGGCAGCATGAGAAAGGAACTCTATGATGAATCCTAATCTGCAGCAAGTCCAGCCATAGAATGCGTAATTTTTTTTATCAAGCAGAAAGAGCTGAGACCAGCCTAGTAATCACCTGAAAAACCAAGAGCTGCCTGAGTGATTCCTGCAAAGAATGTCGCGGTGAACGCTAGCCGTCTGTACTCTAGCGGATTCTTGTTCGGATCAACCTCATTCTGTAACAGAGTACCGAGCAACAGTGACACGACGGCCACCGGACCCATGGCTATGTCTCTGGAGCTCCCCATCAAAGGGTATATCAGAGGTGGGACAAAGCTACTGTCTGTTAAAAAACATTGTCTCAGATTGCGCAAAAAAGAAAATGTTTCAGATTCTTCGAAGAGAGTTGTTGTGGTGTGTACGAGTGATGCCTAAAGTAACATGAAGCCGTAAAAAGAAAGAATAATTACGTGCACTTACACAGCCCAATCTCTAGTGGCAAGTTAGCAAGCTTCGAGTACCCGATATCCTAGTTTGAAAATATTGTTCAGTTAGACCACATTGTCAGAAACCAAACTGTGTGCTGCTGATGATCAGGCAAAGAGAGTTAGTACCTGAGGTATGCTGAGGCTTGCTATGGTGAGCCCTGCGATGAGGTCCCCCTTGAACTTCTCAAGGGTGTAGTGCCTGCCCCAGTCGAGAATGGGGAACACGTATTGCAGGCCAAGCCAGATCTTCTTGGGCCTCGGCTGGTCCTTGTACTGCCGCAGTGGGTCGTCAGCGAAGAACATCTCCTTCGCCGCCTCCGAGAACTCGTCCATGAGGCTCTTCTTCGGCGGGAAGCGCACCTTGTAACTTTCCTGGGCGGTGCTGTCCATATACCAAGATCAAAAAGGGTTCTGTGGCTAGATTCTGTCTGATGGTGAACTGGAGGCATGCAGGCGCAGAGATGGTTATGTCCAAGGTAGCGTCGAAACAACTGAGTGCATACAGCATACATATAAGGTTGAGTGTAAGATCATAATGTGACGATGCCCAAGTGCTGGACGTTTGATTTTAGTGCTCGAATCTTGAAACACGTAGCAGGTTGTATGTTCTTTTTCCCCGCGGAGACACACTAAGACCTTGTTTGAATCTTCGGGACTAACAGTTAGTCCGAGGTTTGGATGTCTATAGGACTAAACATGAATTAATTAGAAAACTAATTGCAGCATATTTAGCTAATTTATGAGTAGAATCTAATGATCCCAACCAACCTATGATTAGCCCATGTTTACTACAACAAACATGGACTAATCATAAATTAACTAGGATAAATAGATTCTACTCACAAATTAGTCATGAATTATGTCATTATTTTTTAATTGATTCATATTTAGTCCTCTTAATTGGCATCTAAACGTTGGACTAACAGTTAGTCCGACCAGAGGGCTCCAAACACGCTCTAAAACAGCAGGGATTGGACGACATTTTTGGTGCTAGACGATGCCATGTGTTAAACTGTTGTAGCAGATGCCTTCTATATTGTTAACCGCCAAACATGAATTTGGTCCATGCCAGACGCAGCTTAGTAACAGATATCATATTGCATTGGTGGTTTGTTAAGTTGTCTCTTAAGGTTGTGTGGGAGCTTGTAGAAGCGTGCTGGTGCGCACCGAACCCAAACCGGACGGACATCACAAAGGAATGGCTCACAGAATTGAGGAATTTTTTACTACAACAGAAAATCCGATGAACTAGTGATCACTAAACATGGTGCACACTACTACTAACAGACAATGATACGCACCTCATGTTGCATTAATTCGAACAGCGACCTCCCGCTTTCCACAAAGTAGCGTGGAGTGGAGCTCATCAGTGCATGGCCCATAACTAATTAACGTACAGCTCAGTGGACAACCAGCCTCGGTTTGAATGCCTATCGGCATCGATGGCCTGGTGGCTGGTTGTGCGTGTGTTCATCATATGCGGATTCGAAAAAAAAAAAGAGAAGGTGTTCGACATATGCTGATAGAGATCAAGAATCAAGATTGAGACTCGCGTTCTGCAGACGCTGGGCTCTCCGAGAGATATTGATTGTGCTGGGTTTTTTTTTTACACGGGTTTTGCTGGTTTTACTCGGCCACTACATGTTTGGTTTATGACGTGAGTTCTTCCGGAATGATCCGAGCCAAAATAATAATCACACCATTTGGTTTGCATCATGGAACCAGTTCGTCCGTCATCAGCTGGTGATGCGCAACACATAAACAAGCTATAGCAGCTAAGGAGCCAAATCATTCCTCAAAAAAGCAGCGGATGACCCGATCCACATGCATGCCGGACGAATCCATGCTGGATGGAGCCACTCCTCAAATCAAATACGCTGTAAAGTCACCTTTACTTAGGTTTTTTTTTTTACTTATCTCAAAAAAAAAACCTTTACTTAGGTTTGTTCAATAATATATGGACAAGCTGTCAAGCTGTAGCCCGTAGGTCACGCATATACAACAACCCTTAGAATCTGTTTGTTGGATGGCCCGACTCGCAGCCCAATTTACTTGAACGGGCCAGGAATTTAGATTGAAATATGTGTGTCATGATGTGAACATTTTGTACGGTTGCAGCAACAAATTTTAGGAAACTGAACTCAAAACTTAATAGATTTAAGAAAAGTCATTGTCGTATTTCATATGCCCATTTTATCAGCCTATATATGTCAATCATTGTGTTATATATGAAACAGTATGCTAGAGTGTGATAATTTTCTTGCTACTTCAATTTTTTTTTAATGAAACAATAATCAGCATCAAACAGAATCGGTGGTAGTCTCGATATGATACACACATTGTGTTTGACGTTAATCGACCTAATTTCGTGGGAATTCGAATAAAGCCACAGCCCAACATAACAGTAGCTAGTCCCTTACTTTTAGGTAGCTAAAAGCTGACAGGAGATTGAAATCTCGAGACCGAAAACGCAAGGAATCTTGCGTTTGCAAAACATGCCATGATGCTCATATTATTGATCGAAGTCAGAAGGGTGTGCGTCTACTCCGCGAAATCAGATTGATCAATGATCAGAGATTGTAGCCTACTGTTCCATGTTTGTCGCTTCAGGTATTGCAGACATTCAATCCAGCTGCCTTGTCTCTGTGTGTAGCTAGCTAAGTAGTAACAGTATTTTTAATATAAAGGATTTGCATTTGGCATGGGTATGTTTGTCGGCTTCGATACAGTCACTGATCCACAGCAATCGAAATGAGATTCCACCTATCTGTAGTCCTTGCTACCAGTAACCTTTTCTCACCATTCCATTGGATGAACAGTATACATGATTCGAGGATGAAGTTTGTCGTCGCTCGAATAATCGAGAGAACGGCAAATATTTGGTTCGGGGAACAACGATCAATCGAGGTATCGATCTAGGGCACACAGAGAGTTTTTATACTGGTTCGGGCCTCCCGAAGGATAATAACCCTACGTCCAGTGTATGTCGTGTTGAATATGGTGGTGTGTATGATCTGCAATGCAATGTCCTCTCATCGGAAGGTTACATGTATATTTATAGCCCTTGTTACCGCCTCTAGGAATCCTTGCCTTGTTCTACAAGACTTCCGATCTGTAGTAATAGATTCGGAGTCTATCTGCAAGTTTCCTTTCGTGCGATACAAGTCTTCGGAAAATACCAAACTAAGTCTTCGGGAATATCTGAAAATATGGGTTACGACATAAGCCCCCGAACATGTCACTTGGCTGATTCGTCTTTGATACGAAGAGATCTTCATCTTCATGCGAACTTCTGACAAGGGATATGTTCTTCACTGAGCACACATACTTCAGATATTCTTGTCTTCAATCCTTGAGTCTTCGGAATAGTTCACCGAACCTAGTCTTCGGAACAACCGTACACACAGGTCTTCGGAATAACTGGCTGAACCGAGCCTTCGGAATAACTGTCTGAACCAGGTCTTCGGAATAACTGAACAAATCGGGTCTTCGGAATAATTAGGCCGAGCGATCGGAATACCTTCCTCCAAGTAACCTTGTCAACACCAGGTCTTTAAGAGAACCGTCAATCCAGAGAGCCTAGAAGAAATATTAATCAATTCCCATCCTTATCTCTTTCTCTTGGTCCAGCTATGGCATTGACTCCGCTTCAGAGTTGAAAAGACTTTGACACGACCCTTCAATTCTTGTCCTTATTCTCCAAACCAGGCCCACCAGGGTATCCTCTGGATTCACCGAGTCGCCACACGGTTCCCCAGAAAGAAACATAAAAAATCCACTTTGCACTTGACCTTTCGGTTTCCAAAGGGCCACCTTTTGGCTATAAATGATTAGGACGGCGGAGCCCCCAAGTATCACTTTCGCATCCACCATCCACCATGGGCAAGAAAAGAACCACCACCTCACAGTTCATGAAGTGGTTCGACGACGAACTCGCCGGCGGGTCGGGATCTTCCTCCACGCATCCCGCTGACGCTCCACCGCCGGTAGCTGCTGCTCCTCCTCCGCTCTCCGCGGAAGATTACGGGCTCCCTCCTCCAAGTCCTCCTCCAGATCCGTCTCAGGTCGTAGACCTAGAGGCGGACACGGCGGGAGATGAAGAGTTCGCGCGCCGCCTCCACGTCGCCCTGAACAAGGGGCCACGCGGGATTCCGGTGGACGCCAAACCCATCTTCTTCGACGACTCCGACGACGACAACGACAACAGCGACGACGACGAACCAAGCAAGAAGAAGGCCATGGTCCTGTACAATCCTGGTTGGGCTCCCTGGACGAGCGCTCAAGCCGGATCCAGTCAGGCGGGTGGCTCCATTCCCGTCGCCGCAGAAGATCCTCTCCTTCCTACCGGGGTCATCAACCCGGTCATGGCATTGAACGAGGGTTCTACCCTCTCCACCACCGAGGCGCCCCTCCCGCTTATCACTCTAAGTGAGGGCGGCGTAGGTGCAGGCTCTGCTGCTGCTGCTGCCGAAGCCTCCTCTCCCCTCATCACATATGAGGAGGACGAGGTTGATGCTGATGCTGCTATTGCAGTCCCTGAGGACGCCGATAATCGGCGGAACTAGGGATAAGGGGATGGCTATCATACCACTCTCCTTATAGTAGCCTAGGTTTCCTTGTTTTTTCTTCTTCTCCTGTTTTATTCTTCTGTCAAGCAGGTCGGAGAGTAAAACCTAGATAATTTTCTGCACGTCTTGCTTGTAATATCTTTTGACTACCTCCCGGTAGGCCTTCTTGAGGTCGTCCTGGGACGCGTCCTTGGACACATCAAGAGCTGCCTTCAATCCAAGATTATAATTTTTGAATGATATTGCATCTGTGATGTTGGCTCTTCTTTTTTCTCTTGACAATGTGTTTCACATGAGTCTTCGAGATATCTAAGCTTAGCTTCTCCGATGTGTCTTGATGAAATAAGTCTTCGTAACAACTAACAGATCACTTGGTCGAGAACTCTTCGGGAGTAGTACTCAACACGTTTTTCACGCACCGAAGGCTCTTTTCGATCCGGATCGTTAATCGAACATCGTTAATTATTCGGAGCAATTGATCCCAAAAAATATTCAACTTCTTACCTCACAACCAGGTAGTTATCCTCCCAAAAACCGAGCGCAAATCCAAACGCATTATTTTAATAACAGAAAAGAGCACCACCTCGGTATATTCCGCACGTAACCCAAGGAAGAGAAATCCCGCATTTACGGGGAGGCGAACCGTCACGCCGGGTTTTACTTAAGCCCTTCACGCCGTATTCTTTTTCCTCCATCCTTTAGTCTGCACTCTTTTCCATTTCCTCAAACCCTAAACATTTCACATGGCCGCCGCATCCTCGTCCGCCACAATCTCCGGCAATCCCAACGAGAATCAATCCTCCGACTCCCACGACTCCAATATTTCTCTTACCCAGGCGCAACAGAAGATGAAGAAGGGAGAAATCCCGAATCTCCAGGAGTACTGGAAGAAATCCTCTCTTTCCCTGGAATATTTGGATGAACTGGAGAGAAGGGGGATGATCTCGGCTTTCTTGACTCGACGAAACACCGGCGAAGAGGAGTACCATCATTGCAACACCACAGAACTCCCGGTATTTGAGGCTCATCTCATGTGTGGTTTCAATCTTCCGCCCTCCAAATTTCTTGAGCAGATCTGTAGATTTTACCATATCGAGCTTGTTCAACTCAAACCCAATGCTGTGATGATGCTTAGCATGTTTGCCATCTTGTGTGAATGTTGGTTGGGCGTAGCCCCCTGTTTGAATATGTGGCGCTATTATCACCAGCCCCGGTACTACAAGGGTCAGATGATGGTGTTTTCAGTAGGCTTCGTACTTAGGAACAAAGCTGAGTTCATCCCGTATCAGTACAAGTCTTCCTGGAGCGGATATGACACCAAATATCTGATCTTGGACATGGGGAAAAAGAACACCGTGATCAAGCTGGACGGCTTAATGCCAAACCATGAGAAATGGGACAAGGGTCTTCCGACCTATGTTCCTCGATTGAATAAGATGATAGCCAGGGTCAACGAGTTGATCAAGTTGGGCCTGAGAGGAGAACATGTTGTGGAAGAATTCATCCGAAGACGCATCTTCCCTCTTCAGAAGCGTGATCCACTGGCTATGTATTATACAAGTCCTGGCGAACCTAATTGGTTACCAGCTGGAGGTAGATGTCCATCACTCATCAACATACCAGTATATACTTGATATCTGATTTCTGTTTGATGAGCATGTCATCTTTTTCTCTCCTTTGCAGCTGTCGAACTCTCCGAAGACGATGTCTTCAAGAGAGTGTACGATATCATGGGTACTGGACCAAAGGTTAAGCCTTCGACAGTACCTCTTCCTTATAGTGCAGAAAATCCACCTCCCGAGGTATGTCGATTGTAGATCTCCTCGATTTTCTTGAAGACATATTTTCCGCCATACTAATCTTGTGTTCTGTAGAACCTTTACGAACCTGGCCCCGACGATGTCCAACCTGATGTTGATATAGGGGACAGTGATGAAGAAGACAACGGTGATCGGGAGAAGGATACTGCCGTTGCCGATGACGCCACCAGCTCTCTTGAGCGAAAGGTGGCTGCTGTTGCCGCTGTCGAGCAGTCTGAGGCACCAGGAGATACCGAGAGGGCTGGACCTGCTACCGATCCCACGTCCGGTAATACTCCGGTGGGTGTCGAAGCCACTAGTCCTCCTCCACCTGCCGTCGAGTCTTCGAAGCCCCCAGCTGGGGCGAAGACAAAGACAACGACTCGCAAGCGCTTCCGAGCGGCAACTCCTGCAACTCCAGCAGCTCCAGCAGCTCCATCAGCTCCAGCAATTGTCGCTCCCGATGTCCCTGAACTGCCTCCGACTCGCGTCGCCAATCCTCGTACCGGCGATCAGGTACCCATCGAAATAGTTTTCGGCAGTCTCTTTAAAGGGTTTTCCAAAATCTCTCAAGTCTTGTCTTCCCAGGCGACATCTGCTTCTAGCCCTGCTGCCAAGAGAAGACGCTTCCGCACCAAGAGGTATACTTCATGAATATTCTTACTAAATTCCCTTGCTGCTTGAAATATTTTCATCCGATCTTCTGATATGTGATCATGCTGTAGTGTTCTATCCTCTTCTGCTGAACCTGCTCCTGCTGTCAACCCTCCGGCCCCGAATGTACAATCAGCGCCCGAACAAGCCCTAATTGTTTCTACCTCCGCATCCGAGACAGTTGGGGAGAACTTAGTGTTTGACAAGCTGAGCCAGGAGGTCGTTGCTGCCAGGCAGTGGCATCTGCGAACTTGCAAGCGCCTTACTGACAGAATCAAACAGAAGGATGGAGAACTTGTTGCTCTTCAGAAGAAACTTTATGATGTTGAGGCTGCCTATGCTTCATCTGGGAAAGATGATAGAATTCGAGAACTCGAGGCGGCTCTCATTGCTTTGAACAAGACCCATGACGAAGCAAAGGAAGCTCATGCCAAGGAGATCACAGATCTAAAAGCTGAACTTAAGGAGTACCTCAAGGATCTGCATGTGGAAAGAGAGGCTTTATCGAAAACAGCGGAGGGTAATTCTTCCTGTCATATGCTGTTAGCTTTTTGCCTTTCGCATATTCCTGAAGTAATCTGATATCGTCTGTTGTAGATTTGAACTCCAAAAATGAAGCCCTACGCACCGAGAACACAGCCAAGACCCAAGTGATCCAAACTCTGCAGACGGAGGTGAAGAAGCTGAAGGATGCCAACAAGATCCTGTCCGCAGAGAAGGCCAAACTTGCTGACAAGGTTGCTGATAGTTTAGTCAATGGCTGTGCCTTTGCTTTGGCTGCTTTGAAGAACCGTCATCCTGAATTGGATGTGAAGGTTGTAGAGCAAGGCTTTACTTGTAGTGTAGGTGAACGTGATGCACTTGTTGATGGTCTGATGGAATCAGCCGACAAGTTCATCATGGACTTTAACTTGGAAGCACCTCTTTCTGATGAGGAGAGGCCTTGAAATACTTGTTCAGCCCTGCAATAAAACAATATTTTGTTGTAATATTGGAGCTCAAGCTCCTGTTAATTTGACTTAGATATGCATAGTAGCCCAGCCCCCTGCTTTGGTGGATACAGTTTTGACTGTATGCAGGAAAGCATTATCACTAATATGCAATATCTAAATAACATAGAAGAATGCACATTAATTCATTGACGCGTAGCTTTGCTTTTGACAAGCGGCGTTTGAACTAATGCTCTGAAGTGGCTCCATATCTGGAACTCATAATAGCTATACAACATTTGACTTTGCACATGGCAAGTTATGTTTCAAGCTAAGTAGTGGGGGTGTTGATCTTGCAACGTGGTCTGAAGTTGGCACTTATAACTCGATGGCTAAGGCTCTTACTTCAGACACTCGGGAAGACTTACGAAACTTATGAACCATTGGCCAAGCTATCATGTAGCACCATATGGCATAACACTTGCAGTCTGTTGGGTGGTTGATCGTGCAACCGGCCTAGGGAGAGCCACTTATTAACCTCATGGGCTAAGGGTCCCTCGCTAGAACATCATGGGGGTCAATTAACTTATGAACCACAGTGTGGCTAAGCCTTATGACCAATCTTGCCTGAAGAGGCTGTTCGTACCGATGCCTTATAACCCTCATGTGGCTAAGACACCAGCCAAACTTTGTAGACCGACCTTTGGTCAGCCTTTGGAACCTTGCACAGTAGTTGGAGAAACTGAACACACTTTATTCATCAAACAATGGATTACACATAAAACTTTCTAAGCTGATCAGTGTTCCATGTTCCGGGCAATATATCACCGTCAATATGGGCTAAGATATAAGCCCCCATGCCAGCATCCTCAACTATTATGTATGGTCCTTCCCATGGAGAAGACAACTTGTGCTTATCCTTGGTTTTGATATCCTTCTTGATCACCAGATCTCCCACATATAAATGTCGACCGACCACTTTGCGACTGTACTGCTTCTTCAGAACCTCCTGATAATGTTCCACATTATGGAGTGCTGTGTTGCGTTCTTCTTCGAGGAGCAGTAGATCAACCTCACGAGAGATTTGCTGGTCGTCTTCATAGAAATTGGTGACCCGATGAGCCCCCAAGTGAATCTCGGGTGGTAGTACTGCATCAGCGCCGTAGACTAGGAAGAACGGAGTTTCCTTTGTAGCCCGACTTGTAGATGTTCGTGCTGCCACAGAACGGTCGGTAACTATTCGATCCAATTCTTGCCTTTAGCTGCTAGCTTCTCGTAGACTCGTGCACGCATCCCCTGCATAAGGATCCCGTTGGCTCGCTCAACAGCACCATTGGTTTGAGCATGAGCCACCGAAGATGTCGGGTGAAGTATACCATGATCGGCACAAAATTTCTCAAACCGGCGACCGATGAACTGTCGACCATTGTCTGATATCAGCTTTCTGGGAACTCCAAACCTTGCGACTATACTCCTCATGAACTTGACAGAAGCAACCTCAGTGATGTTCACAACCGCCTCTGCCTCGATCCAATATGTCTACCCTCCAGATAGCAAAAGGCCATGTAATTGGAATTGTATGCAACTCTTGAGCATGCCTTGTACTTTGCCTACTGAAGAATTGACAGGACTTACATGTCTGCACGAGGTGAATAGCGTCTTGCTTTGCCGTGGGACAGTAGAATCCGTGCCTGAAGGCTTTGCCGATGAGAGTGCGATAGACTGCATGTGCACCGCAGATCCCACCGTGTATATCATGCAGTAATCGAATACCATCTTCCGTAGAGACACACCTCAGCAGAATCCCATTGAGACCTCTTTTGTAGAGTACGTTGTCAATCAATACGTAATGCTTGGACTTGCGGGCCAGCCGCTCCGTGGCCGCATCATCATCTGGGATAGGACTGTTTTCGAGAAACAGGCGAATCGGTATGCGCCAGTCTTCGACAGAGCCTTCTCCCGAATCGATAACCATCATTTCCACTGCATCATGCGTGCTTGCCGCCGATGGCTTGTGGAGCTTTTCTAAGAACACATCATCTGGGACTGGAGATCGTGATGAAGCAATGCAGGCTAAATGATCAGCGTCACGATTGTCCAGCCGTGGTACGTACCGCACTTCGAGACCATCGAACCCTTTCTCCAGCTTCCGAACTTCTTCAAGATAATCGGCCATCTTCGGATCAGAGCATTGATACTCTTTCTGTACCTGCCTGTGAATCCCCTTTCACGAGCAGTCGGCTGATACCGAGAGATTTGGCAATGCGGAGACCTGTCACGAGGCCCTCATATTCTGCAACATTGTTCGTAGCTTGGAAGAGCAACTGGATGGCGTACTTCAATACTTTTCCTACCGGAGATATGAAGACAACTCCGGAACCGGCACCTTTCAACGTGAAGGAACCATCAAAATACATGACCCAGTGATCTGGATCTTTCTTGTCATCATCACCATCATCTGTCCACTCTGCTATAAAATCCGCCAGAGCTTGTCCTTTGATGGCTGTTCGAGGGACATATTCTGGTATTGACCAAGCTCTACAGACCATTGAGCAATTCTGCCGATGGCATCCTTGCCATGCAGAACAGTCTGGAGCGGTCTATCCGAGACCACCTTGATTGGATGAGCTAAGAAGTAATGCTTCAGCTTTCTGGATGTCATCAATACTGCGTACAAGAGCTTCTGCACAATCGGGTAACGTGTCTGGGCATCTTTCAATATCTCACTGACGAAATAAACAGCAAACTGTTTGGGCCCAGTGTCTGTTTCCCGTTCAACTGTCAGCGCAGCGCTAACAACTGAATCTGTGGCAGCAACATATAAGAGCAGTTCTTCATTGGGCTGTGGGGGTTTCAGGGTGGGCATATTTTTGAGATAAGCTTTGAGCTCCTTGAACGCCTCTTCTGCCTGGTCATCCCACTGAGAGCCATCTTGATTGCGTAATAACTTGTAGAATGGCATACCTCGTTCTCCCGATCTTGAGATGAACCGGTTCAGGGCCGCCATCATGCCTGCTAGCTTCTGGACTTCTCGCCTGGTCTTCGGAGGCTTCAACTTTTCTAGAGCCGCAACTTTTACTGGGTTGGCATCAATCCCTCGCTCGGAAATCATGTACCCCAGTAGTTTTCCAGACTTCACCCCGAAGACACACTTGGCAGGGTTGAGTTTCATCTTGTACTTTCTCAGATTGTCGAAGGTTTGCTTCAGGTCTGCCAGGAGATCATCGGACTTCTTGGTCTTGACAACAATGTCGTCAATGTAGGCTTCCACGTTCTTCCCGATCTGATCCTCGAAGACTATGTTGACACACTTCTGATAAGTACACCCCGCATTCTTCAGCCCGAAGGGCATCGTGATGTAACAGAATATTCCGAACGGCGTGATGAAGGCCGTCCTTTCTTGATCGTCGACATTGAGGCTAATTTGATGATATCCAGAATAAGCATCAAGAAAACTTAATAACTCACTAGTGGACGTAGAGTCTACAATCTGATCTATCCTCGGAAGAGGGTACTCATCTTTAGGACAAGCTTTATTCAAACTAGTGTAATCGACGCACATGCGCCAGGACTTGTCTGGCTTAGGAACTAGTACAGGATTTGCTAGCCATTCAGGATAGTCTACCGTTCTAATGAACCCGGCTTTGAGAAGCCTAGTGACCTCCTCAATTTGTCCGGCGTGTACCTTCGCTGCTTTTGCTTGATCGGCTTGAAAGCCGGGTCGATCCCCAATTTGTGCTCGATCACCTCCCTGGGGATCCCGGGCATATCAGATGGCTGCCATGCAAACACATCGATATTCTCCCGGAGGAAGGCTACGAGCGCGTCTTCCTATTTAGGGTCGAGATTGTCCCCGACGTTGGTCTTTTTGCCGGGGTCGATGAAGCTGAGGCCAATCGGCTTGCTGCCCTTTTTAGCAGGCTCATCTCCTTTCGCGCTTGGCCCGTCGACAGTCTTTGTTGGCGCTTGGGCGACCGCTGTCGACGGAGATGCCGCATCTGAAGCCTTCGTGTCGGCAACTGCTGCTATCTGCCTTTGATCTTCTCGAGGAGTTTTTGGCTGGCGCTGCGAGTCAAGATCTTTCGAGTCAAAGTGGCCAGCGATGATCAGCGCATTAACATCGCATCTCACGGCCTGGTCTTGATCGGCGCACAGCATGATAACACCCGCAGGTCCTGGGATCTTGAGCATGGCGTAGGCGAAGTGCGCAGCCGCCATGAACCTAAACAGGAACGGTCTTCCCAGGATGCAGTTGTAGGCAGATTCGAAGTCAGCCACCTCGAATGTCAGGACTTCAGTTCTTCTATTTTCTCTCGGGCCCACTGTCACTGCTAACTCTATCTTCCCAAGAGGACGCGAAGACACCCCAGGCAAGATGCCATTGAATGATTCCTCAACTGGTCGGAGAGCGGTGATCGGCAGGCCCATCTGATCGTACGTCGTCTTCATCAACAGGTTGAGACCGCTTCCGTTGTCGATCAACGTCTTCGCGACCTTGTTCCTGTGGATAATGATTTTGGCGACTGTTGGTATTTCTTAACGATCACAGATAAATCCGCAAGCGCACGGAGAATACCGCTGTAGCATTTCACCCAGGAGTATTCCAAGGTATCGTAATTTATATTTTCCACAGGGAAGACAATGGTTAAGAGAGTACTATGCTCATAGTTAATATCTACATTTAAATGGATCACAGTCCATGCATAGCTAAACAATAATATATGGGTAGTGTGACACACAAGAAAAGGATCAACTCGAATATACATCCAAAGCCAAGTGGAGAAAGAACAAAGAAAAGAGCTAAGTTCCTGATGTACTTCATTATACAGTCGCATAGTATACAACATACACATGCATGCACATCAACTAAGGTTTAGGCATATGCACTCAAGCAAATTGGGCACCGGCTTACCCCTGGTCTGCCAGGCGACTCCGGTCTACAGCTCTACGCCGTACCCGAACGTGGAGGGATACCGAGGACGAATAGGGCTGTCACCACCTACCGTCTACCTCAAACAATCCGTGGGGCACGAGGGATCCAATGTATTCTACCAATCCAAGCACCATGCTTGCATTGCTAAAACATTACTCTAAATCCCCGGCGATGATATGGATCTAGAGCATAATCATAAGGACCATTGGACTCATGCTTGGATATGCAAATGCATGTAAACCTAAGTATAAACATGGTACGGTATACTATGTTCTAGGACACGTGACAGTACGGCAATTATGTCCATACTGCCAGCCCTCTAGGCGATACCCACATAACAGGCATATGAATATCACACTAGCACTATATAAGAAGATTATGATTACTCTATCACATAAGCAAGCCAAGGGTCCACAACCAAACAAGGAACGCTTAACCGAAGCTAGACTATATGAAAAGAATAATATTATTAAATAGAATAAAGTCGCAAAAAGAGAAAATGATACAAGAGCCATACCAAAATCTCCAAGAGGACTTGGGAACTAGAGTAGCTCTACTCTAAGCCTAACTCCACTAGAGCTTGGAGACTACATCTAATGCAAATGAGTGATTTCTCTCTTGGTGTGTGTTGTTTCGAAGCCGGCCAGGGGTACTTATAGCCTACTTAGGACCAGGGGACTCTTATAGCGCGAGGAGGAGTGGCGCAGCCGCCAAGTCAGGCCGGCCGGCCAGATAGGGAGGCCGGCCGGCCGTCCACAGTGTCGGTTCGCCACCGTCTTCACTCTGGACGCTCCTGATTGCTTGATGAAGTCGGTCCCGAAGTCGGTTTTCTCCTGGGGTCGGCAGAACTGGAGTAAGAGCCAAGTTTAGGCCCATTGTGGCCCATCTTCTAGAAAGTCTTCATTAAGTTCGAGTCGGGCTTCAATATTCTGGTTTTGTGGGCTTCTCGTGGCCCACTGGTGGAGGCCTGCAGGCTGTGGCCGCTGGGTGTGGCCGGCCGGCCTGGGATGTAGGCCGGCCGGCCTGTGATTTCTCTCACAGAGGCCCATTTTCTCCAGAAATACTCCTGCACTCATAAATCATCCAAAACTCGTGGAAATTTATTAGTTGAAATAAATATGCGTATAAGAAATGCTAATTCTCCTTTATGTGTAGGAATATTGGCGGTCGAAGTTGGTACTTAACGACCGTCAACAAACCCCCCAAGCTTAAACCTTTGCTCGTCCCGAGCAAACCTAAAGACTTGGTTCTGTTGATCAGGAGTTGCTACCATGTCTTACTCCGCAGAAGTACTATGCATACAACAAAATATTCTCCCTTGAATTGAATAAGCTGGCATGACAACTTACTCTTCCCCTTAGTCCTCATGGGGCTGATTGCTTCTCCTTGTCTTGAGCAGTTGAGAGACAGAACGGTTTGTAGAGTACTATTTACTCATTCTTTGTTAACTTTCATTCCAGAGGTTTTCAAAAGATTTTGCAAATAAAAACAAAGCTCCTCAATGATTCTCTCATCGCTCAATGTGTATGATTCCTTACCAAGGCATTATGTTGCCTCTTTTCCACCTACTTCTAATAGGTTTATATATGTGGGCTTGGTAGGGGTAAAGTGAGGCAAACTTGTATCACATATATTGCTAAATCAAAAGACCAGATCCAGGGAGAAAAACAAGTCATACAATCTGATCAAGATGTGCATGTGTGTGGAAATGTGAATGATGAAGAAAAAAATGATTACTCCTTTTTGTATACCTTCTCTCTCTTTTTGTTAATTTTGAGGGAATGGCAATCTCTCTTTTTTTTTTCTTTTTCTTTTTTTGATCATGCTCTACTTCGGTGAGCAAGATTTTTTTTTTAATAGCCATTCCTCTTTTGCAAGGGTACTTGGGGAGAGAGAGAGGTACAAAACATGTGGAGTATTTATTTTGTGGAATGATGGAAAATGTGATGCTAACTTCCAGTGTAGAAGTTAAGCACATTGTTGGGTATTCTTCATTGTCGCAACAAAGAATCCCGACACGGACGATCAAAGGACACTCAGGGAACAACGGAGCAGCATCTCATTACAGGGGTGAAGCCTCTCCTGTTCCGTCCCGTCCCACGGAGCCCGGGGACGGGTATTTATAGGGGAGACCAAGGGTTATTTCGGCTTGCCCAAATTACCCTTGGCCACCCACTATATTCGTGGAATATTCTGTACAACATTGTCACAAGGGCACAAATGACATTTCCGTTAAATGACGGAAACCCTAACTAGGTGACGTCATTCGCCGGCCTGACTCCCGGATGTTATCATGTCGGGCTTCATCTCCTTCAGGGGTTGCCGCCATTATCTGTCGCCGCCATTTCCGGACGCAGCGACAGGGGAGACAGCGTCCTCCTCGATCAATGTCGGCAACCCGATGGTGCAGCTCCCGGGGTTGTCGCCAATTCTCGGCCGGGAGCTCAAAACGTCGGCAGTTAGGTTACCTGCAGTCAAAATCCCAAGACAAAAAAGGGGTGTCGTTATTATCGCAAATACCGATCCCCAACAGTAGCCCCTCGCGGTCGAGGGCCAACCTTGATGGGCAGAAACCGCGACACAGGATGAGGAATTTGAGAACGTCACCCAACGTCACCCCCCTCGAAGTTTCCCGAGGAAAGTTTTTTTTTTTACGAGGATCGAGGCGACCTCGAAAAATGCGGCGCCGAGGCCTATATATACGGAGGGAGAGGGGGGCCGGAAAGCTTCGTGCGTTCGTTGATCGAGTGGAATTGCTGCCGCGTTTTCTGCTGAAAACTTTGCGTCGCAATTGTTGCCTTTCGGATTTTTTGCTGATCTGCAGCGAGTTCTTTGTTGTCGCTGATTCGGCTCGTCGCACTTTCTCTGCTGAAAGGTTAGTTCGTCTATGTGCCCTCAGCTATGAATCTGTGTTCGCGATTGATTGTAACATCATAGTTTGCATTCTAGATGGCTCGCGTTAAGGAGACCGCTCATCTTGTTGAATCTGACGAGGAGTTCCTTGCCGACTCGCCTGCCGCTAATGTTGAGGGAGACGCCGACCTTGGCGGTGCGAGCAAACCGGTTGAGGTTGACTCTGATGTTGCTGCGACTCCCAAGGGCTCCCAGGAGGAGGCCAACCCCGCCGCAGATCTGGAGGTTTTGGCGGCAGCTGCCTCCAAAGCAGCTGGTACTTCGGGCGCCCGCGGAGGTACTAAATCTGCCGCTTTTTTAGGTAAGGGTTTGGGGGAGTCGTGTTATTTTCCTGCATATCGTGAGTATACTCTTGCTGGGTGTGCAGCCAAAAGAGTGAGAGGCGCAGTAGATACTGGCTCTAGCGAAAGGGAAACCTTTGCTAACACCGACGACGAAGGCGAGGATCTTTCTGGTGTGCCGGCCTCTCCTAGTGAGCTGGTAGGGGAAGACTCCTGGGAGAAAAGCGGCGTTGAGCCAACTTTTCGATTTGGGCCTTCTAAAGTCACTCCCGCAGATATCGAGAGGTTTGTTGCCCTGGGTTATTTTGAATCCGGAAAAGCTCGTGCTCCTGGCGGAGAGCAGATTCCTCGGCCCGAGAACAATGAGGCTATAGTTTATCGTGACTTCTATGAAGCTGGCCTTAGGCTGCCGTGTTTTGGCTTTTTAGTCCGTGTACTGGACAGGTATGGACTGGATCTGCACCACTTAACTCCCAACGCCGTCGCGACGGTGTCGAAGTTTATATGGGCTGTCCGCAGCTATGGCTCGGCTCTACACTCTGATGCTTTCTGCCGCTATTACGATCTAAGGCATGATGTGAAACCCGTGAGTTTCGATGGGGTGCAGTATTATCCCCAGTATGGCTGTTGCAGCTTTCAGCCCCGCACTTTCGTGAAGAAATCTAAGTATGAAAATGTTGAGCTTGTTGGTGGTCGCCGGAATAAATGGCCTGGGGATTGGCGGAACCATTGGTTTTATGCAGAGGTTCCCGAGGAGAAGAAAGACGACGGTAGCTCGCACTTTCCTCTATTCAGTCGCTCTTGTGCCCTACGGCCGGTGTTGTCGCCGGAATTCGTTGAATCGGAAGGTTTTACCAAGTGCTGCGACGCCTTTGAGACCGCGGTCAAGATGAGCAGCGCTAGAGATTTGGTGGAGGAGTTCGTGGCCTGCCGCATTTGGCCCATTCGGAAAGGTTGGAGTCCGCTGAGGATGAAGAATAAGCGGATTTCCAAACTAAACCTTAACTACCAGGTGCCGTCTTTTGGAGTGAAGAAACCTGAAGAGCTATCAGACAAGGACTTTGTTCGCTACGTTGAGCTGACTGCCGCAGTTATTTGCGGACCTTATACCGTGCTGGAAAAACAAGAGTGCGAGACCATGCTGATTTTCCCCCAGCGAGTGAATCGCATTTTTGATGAGATGCAAGTGAAATATGGTCGTCGAGCTGTGATGTCCGTCAAGAAAGGGCGGCGAAAGAAAGGCGAGCTTGTTTATGGTGCGACATTCGTTGATAAACGCGGCTGGGAAGCAGCTAACGCCCATTATTATATACCTGATGCGCCAGCCCCAACAGCTGCGGTCGTCCCTTCAGCCGCGGCTACTGCCAAGAGATCTGCGGCGGCACCAGAGAAAGTGGCTGGTTCCTCGTCCAAGGGTGCCGCCAAAAAATCTGCGGCTTCCGGCAAGGCTGCCGGGACAATGAAGACACCAGCCGGTACTTCGAAGGCTGCGGAGAAAGCTAAACGGCAGAGCTTGCGGAAGATGCCTGCTTCTCGAGCTGCCGTTGCGCAGCAAGCCGGTGCCGCCGTAAAACGGCGGCGAGAAGACACAGAACAAGGCCGAGCTGCTGAGCAGATGGAAACTGGTTCCAGCGCGGCGGGTGCCGCTGATTTTGCTGAAGAGGTATCAGTTCGGGAAGAGTGCAAACGACGCCGGAAATTACTAGCTTCAGCCGTTGACGATTCTGATGATGAATTTCTCGAAGACGAGCCTGAAGAGCATGACTCGGGGAACACACAAGAGCGGCGTTCGCTATTTCTAGAAGCTGAAGTTGATAGCACTGCGGCTCCCTCCGGCGGATTTGATTTGCCGCAGGACGCTGCTGCGACTGCTACACCAATGAAGCGGAAACCACTCCTGCCGGCTTTATCGGATGATGAAGAACTTGAGTTGCTGGACGACCCCGTGGATTCGCGTGCCGAGCTTGGTCATGAGCTAGATGCCGCATTTGCGGGAATGAGTGGCTCTGATGAAGGTGCCGACCTTTTCTTGTACAAGAAAGAAACTGCGGCAACTTTTTCTCCTTTGACTGGGATTGATGATAATATTTCTAGTTCATCAGTTGACGGGAGTACGTCTAGCGGTTCTTCTGAGTCTAGCTCCTCTGACGCAGGTGGCAAATCTCCTGGTGCGGGGTCGCCAGAAGGCGAGGCCAGCGAACCGTCATTGGCCGCTTTTGTCGAAATGACGAGGGCGGTGGACCCTCAAGGTTTTTTAATCTTGCCGCTGTTTCTTCTTATGCAATATTAGATCACATTCTGACCGTTTTGTTTTTGCAGAACTGTACCACTTCTTGACTAGGGCCGACAATGCTTCGGTGGCCGAGATTTTTGATAAAAATGCGACGATGGTAACGAGTTCTTTGAATTTGTGTCGCAATTGTTTCGCCTTTGAAATGATCTGCGGCTAATCGTGCCCTTATGGTTTTATACAGGCTCTTGCGGCGGCGCGAGCTCTGAGCCGGCGCTTTTATGGGTCCGAAGCCGCCTCTTCATCTGGTGATGTATCGGAACTGCGGCAGGCGCTGAAGGATGAACGCGCGTCTTTCGACGCTGTCAAGGCTGATCTCAATGACCAATTCAAAAGAAAAATGAAGCGTTGGGAGTGCTCCAGGAAGTTATCCAGAGCAACGAGGATGAGATCGCCCGCTTGAAGCAGGAATTGAAAAATGCGAGAGATAAGCTTACTGCGTCGGAGGCGACTGCCAAGAGTGCCAAAGAAACTGCCCGCAACTTTGCCCGCAGTTTCTCCAGCGGCGCTAGAAGTGCACACGCTTCTTTTGGATCAGCCTAATTGGCGGCGAGCCTAATCCTCTTCCAGCCACCGAAGGTTCACTGACACCGGAAGTGTTCTTCAATTTCCTGAAAGGGGAGTTTGGCGACCTCCCTGAGGCCTTTGAGCGGTTCGGCCAATTTGCGGCTCGCACGGCGTGTTCTGCCCTTCTAGATCTGCTTGAAAAACAGGGCTGCAAGCACTTCGCCGATCTCGCGCGCACCACCTACCCCGACTCAAATTTTGATGGAGCAAACGCGGCGAGTGACAGCAAAGGCGTTCGCTTAGCTGTGAAACGCTTCGCGAAAAGATATTGGGGGGTGCACGGAATGGAAGCTTGCCGCCGATATGCAAAGAGCAAGCTCGAGGAGGTAAAGCATACTTTTGTTTCATCGGGGACTTTGTCTTGTGAAAAATGATTTGCTAAACTTTTGTTTGCTTTAGATGAAGGCGGCGGCTGGCGCCGAAACTGCGGCGGAGAGCTCAAAGAAGCGAGCGGCTACTCCTGCCAGTGAGACGCCGCCGGCGAAGGTTGCCCGCGTCGAAGTTGTTGCGGGAGCTGAGAAGACTGCCGCTAAAGCTGGTGTGCCTGCCGCGATTGAAGCTCCTGCACCCACCGCGGCTACCGCGGCTGCTGCGCCTTCTGCGGCGGCCGAACCGGAAAGTACGACGGGTGCCGCCGTTCCTGGTGCTGCCACTGCCACTGCTTCTGCTGCTGCGCCGACAATTGAAGAGGTTTAGACTCTTAGGCGTGAGAGAGAGTGTTGCAAACTTGGCCTGTAATAATATGCGTTCTGGTACGCTTTGTGCGCAGGATTGTTTTCGCGGCGCCGCGTTGAACATTGCGCCTTTGAAGTATGAACGTGACGGGTTACGCGTTTCTGGCGAAGCGCACTTGTGTTATGTTTCACGATATCCGCGTGATAATTTCGGGCGTTTCTGGAGGGAGATGATGGCTCAGTACTTTCAAGGGCGGGAGTGCTTAATTCGATGTTTTCACCGCCGGCATTCTTCTTCCGTAGCGGTCGTGAAAACCGAAAGCGTTGAAGACATTAGTTTTGATCCTTATTTGGATCGTTTTAGGTGTGTGTACGATAGAGCAGGCCCTGAAAGCGGTCCCGGATTTGTAGTAGAAGTTGACTTTGATTTGTAGCTGGGGTGTCGACATTTTGACGAAGTACGCCCGAATAATACGGCGTGTTTTTTGATTCGCGAAAGATGTTTCAGCGATAACTCTTGTCAATTTTTACAAGTTGAATCCTCTTCCACTTTTTTTGTTTGATGGAAAGCGCTTGCCGTTACTCGGTCGTCGGAATTAAACGAACGTCACCCCCCCCCCCTGGCGATCGAGGGACGGAAGGCGCGCCGAAACTGCGACGCACGGTTTATACGACGCGTATTTGCGTAAATTGCTGAAGGCCACAGATCGTATTGCGTTCTTTTATGAAAAATTGCGGAGCGTGCACCAGGTGCCGCTATTGTTGGTTGGCTCTTGTGCCTGTCAGATGTTTCGTGGTTGCCGTTAATTTGGCTTAAAAGATGTCGTTTGACGATATGGGTCCTTGGTTGCCGTTAAAATCATTTTCGCTTTTTGTTTATTTCACGGCGCTCGTCGAGACTCGATTGTTTGAGCGAACGAACGTCACCCCCCTCCCCCTAGCAATCGAGGGATGAGGAGCGCGTTGAAATTGCGAGGCGCGGCTCGCGCGCCATTATTTTTAGAGAATTGCGAATGGAGCGTGTGGTTGCCGCAATTATTTGGTTCTCTCCGAAATTTGTCGGATATTGAACATTTGTCGCTATTCTTGCAGAAAGAGCGGCATTTGAGAATATGTTGCCTTTTGGCCTCTCGCTTTTGCTTTTGCAATATTATGCTACCACCATGGTTTTGAGTCCCGTCCTTGGATGGGTGTTTGTATTGAGTCCCTTAAGACTTCGATCTTAATGATCTATTTTTGATGTGTCGGATTTTGTCCGAAGCCCCTTGGGGGTTGAAGTCTATTTCCTTTAAGGAAATGGATGACTGAGCCCTTGGGCCGTTAGCGTTCCACACTTTCTCAATTTTATGAGAAAGATTGAAGAGATGGCCCCTTGAGGCGCTTTTTTCTCAAACGCCGCCGTTTCTCAGTTTAATGAGAAGGATTCGAGAGATGGCCCCTTGGGCGCTTTTTTCTCAAAGTGCTTAAAGGAGAATGAAGCCTGGGAGAAAGGAGCAGAATTTTTTCTTCCTTTCGAGTGGCTTTGGCTCAGGAGTCAATTCCTCCTGCGTCGATGTGGCGATATTTTTGAGAATATAGCATCGACTACTTAAGAAATGAAGAGTTTAGTTTTTCTGGGGAATATAGCATTATATTGAACTGCTAGGGTTACAAAGGTCCCACCTCATTAAAAACCTCACCCCCGATGTGGGGTTCCCCTGTGAGGAAAAGAGTATGGGCCTCGAAGGCTAAGAAAGAAAAATTACAACTTAGGTGCCGACTAAAAGCGCCGCTTATAACTGCGCGTCGCTATTAGCCCTTACATTTTAGGTGAAGTACCTCTTGAGGTTGTCCACATTCCAGGCATGTGGAAGCTCGTTTCCTTCACTGTCTGCCAAGTGATAAGATCCCGAGCGATTGCTCCTGACGACAATGAAAGGGCCCTGCCACTTGGAGTTGAGTTTTCCAGTGCTTTCTGTCTTTGGGCTTCGCAGGAGGACAAGGTCGCCGGTCTTAAATGCTCTTGGCACCACTCTGGCATCTCGCCATTTTCTTGTTTCTTCCTGATACCTCTCCAAGTTAAGGATGGCTTGGTCTTTGTCTAATTCCGACATGTCCTTTGAAACGGCGTCAAACTCATGGCAATTTCGCCCGAGAGTTGCCCTCATGCTGCGGTATTTTATCTCTTCGGGAGACATTGCTTCTTCGCCGTACAAGAGCCTGAAAGGCGTGAACTTGGTGGTTCTTGAAACTGTGGTGTTATGTGACCAGATCACTTTATGTAACTCATCCATCCATTTTCCTTTTTTCTGGCCTTCTAGGCATTTCTTGATGCCTTCGAAGATTTGCTTGTTCGCATTCTCGACGGCGCCATTTGACTCTGGATGATAAACAGATGCAAAATTCACTTTGGTGCCTAAGGAGTGACAGAATTCGCGGAACTCTTGGTTGTCAAACTGTTTTCCATTGTCCACCGTAATTTCGGCAGGTACTCCGAATCTGCATACTATGTTCTGCCAGAAAAATTTCTTGATTGCTGGGCCAGTGATATTGATCAACGGCTTAGCCTCTATCCATTTGGTGAAATAGTCGAGAGCGACAACGGCATGTGTGTAATTTCCGGCAGCCGTAGGTAGGGGTCCGACTATGTCAATTCCCCACCGCTGAAGTGGCCACACTGGCTGGATGAGCTGTGTGAGCTGAGCTGGGTTGTTGATTTTCCTTGAGAATTTCTGACATGCTTCGCATGTTTTGACAAGGTGTTGGGCGTCCTGAAGTGCGGAGGGCCAATAAAAACCTTGCCGAAAGGCTTTGCCGACTAAAGCTCTGCTGGATATGTGAGAGCCGCAGATTCCCTCGTGGATCTCGCTGAGGAGCTTTTTCCCTTCTTCTTGACCAATGCATCTCAAAAATGGAGTGGATGTGCCGAATTTGTAAAGGAACTCATCGACAAACGCGTAGTTTCTTGCTCTTTGTTTCATGCGCTTGGCCTCTAATTCCGACTCTGGCTCATAAAAATCTCGGAGATACGCCATGATGGGGGCGCGCCAGTCTTCGCTTGAGATGGCGTGTATCATCTTGGGTTCTTTCTCTGCCGCTTTTATGGAGGGCGAACTCAGTGTTTCAAAAAAGACGTCGGGTGGCAAAGGATCTTTCCTAGCTGCCGCTTTTGCTAGCTGATCTGCTTCACTATTTAGGTTTCTGTCAATATATTGACAAGTGAAACCCTTGAAGTATTTTTCCAATCCCCGTACATGTTCCAGGTATCTGGCCAATAGTTCATCTCTTGCTTTATAAGTTTTATCAACATGCCCGGCAATGACCTGAGAGTCCGTCTTGACAATGAAGTTTTTCACTCCTAATGCTCTTAACTTTCTTATGGCTAGCAAAAGGCCCTCATACTCTGCAACATTGTTTGTGCACTTGTCAGTGTCGTGATTAAACTGCAATCTGATTGCGTACCGCAATTTGATACCAGATGGTGAGGTCAGAATTGCGGCAGCTCCAGCACCGAGATGGCACCACGCGCCGTCGCAATTGATCTCCCATGGGACTTCGAAGACTGGACCCTCGGTGTACGATGAAGGCTCAGTCCAATCTGCGATAAAATCCGCCAGCACCTGAGAATTTGCGGCACTTCTTGACTCGAAGTCAACAACGTGCTCTGATAATTCCGAAGCCCATTTGGTGATTCTTCCAGATGCTTCTCTATTTCTGAACATGTCATTCAGTGGTTGATTTGTCAGCACTCGGATGGTGTGAGCTTCAAAGTAATGCCTCAATTTTCTTGATGCCATTAAGACTGCATAGGCTATCTTTTCCAGTTCGGAATAGAATCTTTTTGACCCTGAGAGCGCTTCAGACACATAATATACTGGCACTTGAACTTTCAACACTTTGCCCTTCTTCTCAATTTGCTGTTCTTGCACAAGTGCGGCACATACTGCTGAGTGCGATGCCGATACATACATTAGCAGAGTTTCATTTTGTTTCGGGCTTGCGAAGGCAGTCATTTCTTTGAGATACTCTTTTAATTCTGCGAAAGCTTTTTTCTGCTCTTGGCCCCATTGAAAGTTGCTTGCATTTCTGAGGACTTTGAAGAAAGGAAGGCTTCTTTCGGCTGATCTGGAAATAAACCTGTTAAGTGCCGCAATTCTACCGGTGAGCTTCTGCACATCTTTGAGGCATTGGGGCTCTCGCATATTGATAAGTGCACTTATCTTGTCAGGATTGGCTTCGATGCCTTTGATTGACACAAGGCATCCCAAAACCTTTCCCTTGCGAATTCCAAAGACACATTTTTCAGGGTTGAGCTTAAGGTTTGCCTTCCTGAGGTTTGCAAATGTTTCGGCCAAGTCAGAAGTATGATCTTCTTTCTTGCCGCTTTTTACCACTATGTCGTCGACGTAGGCTGACAGATTCTTGCCTAACTGATTCTCAAAAGCGATAGATGTCATTCTGCAGAAAGTCGGTCCCGCATTTTTTAGACCTTCCGGCATTCTGACAAAACAATAAGTTCCGAAAGGAGTGATGAAACTTGTTTTCTCTTCATCATCTTTGTACATGAAGATTTGGTGATACCCGGAGAAACAATCCAGCAGTGATAAGAGTTCTGAGCATGCCGCTGCGTCGACAATTTTGTCAATTCTGGGCAATGGGAAATCATCTTTGGGGCAGGCCTTGTTGAGATCAGTGAAATCAATGCACATCCGCCACTTTCCGTTCTTTTTCTTTACTGGTACAGTGTTAGCCAACCAGGTTGGATATTTCACCTCCCTGATAACATTTGCGTCAAGCAACCTCTGTACCTCAGCCTTGACTGCTTCGACCCGATCGTCGGACATTTTTCGGAGTTTCTGCTTCTTTGGTCTGATGCTTTTATCGATTCGCAACTTGTGCTCTATGATGTCTCGGCTGACGCCTTTTAGGTCACTTGCAGACCAGGCAAAAACATCCTTGTTTTTACGAAGGAACTGGACGAAAGCTTTTTCCATGTCCTTCGGCATACCTGCCGCAATTATCACTTCCTGTCCTAAGACATGCTTGTCCAATGGAACTCTCTTTGTTTCCTCGTTAGCCGCAATTGCTGGTTCTTCCTTGTCCATTTCTTTTTCCAACTGGAGGACTTCTTTCCCTGGCTTTTTTCCTGCCGGGTACAAGACGTGCACATTTGGGTGAGCATACAAAAAGTGAACATTCTTCTGGCCCGGGGCTGCCGCCCTTTCAATATTTCTGGCTTCTTGCTGATCGCCAAAGACCGAGATGACCTCCTTATGTGCCGGTATTTTCATACAGAGGTAAGAGCTGTGCAAAACTGCTTCAAATGCATTGAGGACTCCTCGTCCAAAGATTGCGTTGTAGGGGTAAGGCATGTCGACCACATCAAATGTGATGTGCTCAGTCCTTGCATTGTCAAGAGTACCAAAGGATACTGGTAGGCTTATTTTGCCGAGGGCACGGACTTCTCTGCCGCCAAAACCATACAGAGGATACTCAGAAGGCTGAAGTAGAGATGAATCAAGGTTGAGCTGGTCAAATGTTCTCTTGAAGAGGATGTCTGCCGAGCTTCCATTGTCCACAAGTATTTTGGTGATTGACCAACCATAGGTGTTTGCCTGGATGACCATGGCATCTGTATGAGGGTAGCAGCGGAGGTTTAGATCGGCTTCAGTGAACATGATTGGGATATGCGACCACCGTGATTTTACCACAGGTCCGTTACACACCGCATTGACGGCTCGGAAGTAATTTTTCTTTTGCTTCTTACTTTCAAACTCGGATGAAGATCCCCCAGTAATTGGTAGGATGACTCCATAAGTGGGAAGGCTCTGAGAGGAATTATTTTGGTTTGACTGTTTTGGAAATGGCGGCGGAGGAGGTAAAGGAGGCTCCTCCGAGGCGGTGATTCTAGGAATTTGCGGCTGGGGCAAGTGTGAACTTGTTTGGGAAGTCGCCAAATGCTGAATCTGCGGCGAGGGTGGTGGATGTGGTTGGTATGGGCTTTGGAAGTGGTGGTGGGGGTTGTAAGAATTCTGGAAGTATTGGAATGGGTAGGAAGCACCGAAAGGCGAGTTGTTCCAAGAATTGGCGGCAGACGTGTGATTGACACTTCTCTGTGTTTCGCTTCTTTGCTCCTTGGCTTTCATTCTTTCCATGGCATCTTTTGTTTCTGGGCATTCCTTGGAGGTGTGACCCTTGTCAAGTCCGTGAAACAGACAGTATGGCTTTTTTGGCTCTTGGTTTCGCGAGTTGTGCGAATTGCCGCGACCCCTTCCTCGAGAGCGATTGTTTCTTCCTCCTCTGTGCTGAAAATTGCCGGCGGAGCTGCTTGTGTCGGCTTTTTCTTCCTGGTTGTCGATATGATTGACAAGGTTGGAGTTCTGGCTCTGATTGTTGTTGCCACCTCTCCTAGACGAATTCCAATCCTGCTGCCTCTGGCTCGATTGGTTTTTCTTCGCCTGGCGCAGCGCGTTCTGCTGCTCTAATCTTCTTCTATGGTCATTGTCGGCTCTACAGAACTGATCGACCGTTGAGAAAAGCTCTTCGAGTGTTGAGGGGCGGTGCATGGAAAAATGAGTGGCACAAGGGCCGGCTCGCAACCCTCCAATTGCGGCATCAATGACAATTTGGTCTGAAATATCATCTGTTCGGGCTTTGAGCTTGACAAATCTCTGAAAATAGTCTTGCAAGGGCTCTTTTTCTTGCTGAACACATGCTCTCAGTTCATCTGCAGATATAGATGTTCTGTGAAAACCTTGAAAGTTTGTCGTCAATTTGTCCCTTAGGTTCTCCCATGAATATATTGATCCGGGCTTCAGCCTAGAGTACCACTCGAGGGCTTGATGCTCAATTGCGGTGACAAAGGTCTTGGCCAATACAGTATCATCTCCTCCGGCAGACGCTACTGCAGCTTCAAATGACATCAAAAATTGTCTTGGGTCGGTTGAGCCATTGTACTTTGATAGAGAGATAGGCTTGTATTTTGCTGGCCATGGGGTCAACTGAAGGCCTTCTGACAAGGGGGAGTTCTTGTCGAATTTGCTCACGAAAGGTACGTATTGGCGGTATACATTCTGAGGCCTATGATGGCCTTCGCCATTGTTGTTTGTTTCAAAGTCGGGAGTCACTTGATAATGCTTTCTTTTTGCTTCGCTATTTTGCTCTGTCGCGCTTGTCAACTCATTGAGCTCCTTTTGTAGTTCAGCAACTGCCGCCTTTGCTTGTTCAATCTGTAGCCGGAGCCTTTCCTTCTCTCTGGCCCTCTCTTCGGAGATAATCTTCTCCTTTGTTAGCTTGAGCCTTTTTCCAAGTTGTTGCAAGTTGGAAAGCTGACGTATTTGCTTGTCAACTTCATCTTCCTCTGGATCACTTTCTTCAGGGTTGATTGTCGACGGTGGTTCCGCCCATTGCTTGCCGGCTTTTGCTTGCTTCGACTTTTCTGCTTCTTCATTGAGAGTGAGGTCGATAGAGTTTTTGGCGGCGATGTCCCCATCACTTGGCCGAATTCCGGCGGCTAAGCTTGCTTTCGCCGCGTCGGAAATTCGGTTGGCCTCGTCGGCCATTTGCCTTGCTTGAATGAATGCCCAACGAATTTCTTCTTCCGAGAATGCCGGGTTGGGAGGGAGAATTTCTTCCTCTAAATCCGGCGGGTGGGAGCAGATGGCGGTTTTTGGACTAGGTGCTTTTTTCTTTCTTTGTGGCATCACGGGTGGTATCTACGAGCAACACAAACGGTGGGCGCCAATGTTGGGTATTCTTCATTGTCGCAACAAAGAATCCCGACACGGACGATCAAATGACACTCAGGGAACAACGGAGCAGCATCTCATTACAGGGGTGAAGCCTCTCCTGTTCCGTCCCGTCCCACGGAGCCCGGGGACGGGTATTTATAGGGGAGGCCAAGGGTTATTTCGGCTTGCCCAAATTACCCTTGGCCACCCACTATATTCGTGGAATATTCTGTACAACATTGTCACAAGGGCACAAATGACATTTCCGTTAAATGACGGAAACCCTAACTAGGTGACGTCATTCGCCGGCCTGACTCCCGGATGTTATCATGTCGGGCTTCATCTCCTTCAGGGGTTGCCGCCATTATCTGTCGCCGCCATTTCCGGACGCAGCGACAGGGGAGACAGCGTCCTCCTCGATCAATGTCGGCAACCCGATGGTGCAGCTCCCGGGGTTGTCGCCAATTCCCGGCCGGGAGCTCAAACGTCGGCAGTTAGGTTACCTGCAGTCAAAATCCCAAGACAAAAAGGGGTGTCGTTATTATCGCAAATACCGATCCCCACACACATGTATATGGTGAGTGTACGTGATCTTGATCATATAAGTATGACAAGCATCTCACAAGGGTCACAACAATTTTGAAAAAGCTCAATGTAATGCAAGCAACACATGTACGAAGGTTTTGCATAAAATCGACATATGGCTTTGGTAGGATTTTCATCATTGAGGAACTTTTGGTTTTATAATTTTGAAAAAAAATTCTCTGGAATTTAAGTCTTACTTAGAAAGAGATCTTAGCAGCTCTATTATATCGTATCATATCTCACAACAACCTTGGATCATGCATTTTGCTACCCACGAGTTTAAGGTTCAAGAATAAGAGTGCATCCATCAAACTCAAAACTCGGGAGAGTACTAAGTTGCAAACAGAACAAGAGAGGGATAAAACAGAGCAACTATTCATCATTTCAACATGGAGAATTAAACATACTTATCGCGCATAGAAAACAAAAACTACTTTATTTTATTTATTTGTTTTTAGCTTTTTTTTTGAATGCAGAAAACAAAGGAAAGATACAAGTTACCTCAGTGGGGAGTGATCTCCCCAAGCTTAGTTCTTGCTTGAGTGCGCCAATAACTGCTTGGTTCCTTTCTTCATGGCTGCAAACAAAAAGCAAAACAACAAGAACAAACTCGAAACGGGTTATATTAGTGTAATCAAAATGAGCACGCCCGTCGGTTGATCTTGCCAGCTTGAGCATAACTTGCAGATGCAAAACAAAGAAGAGGGAAACCTTTTTGTTGAATTTGAGAAATTTGGAGAAATGAGAGTAAAGAAGATGAGGAGGGCATTTGGGTGGTGAATGAAATGGATTTGGTATGAAAACATCACCACTCGGCATTTTTGTAAACTTGAAGTTCGATGGCCATATTTGGGGAGGAACAATGACAAGTGGCCGTTAGAAAAATAAGGCAAAGTGCGAACAATGGCCATGTCATGTTAGGTGACCCATTGACGGGGACTCTCCCCCCAAGCTTGGCTCAAGCCTCCATCGATTCTTTGTTTTTTTTTTTTTTTTGGATAGTGGAGGTTTTGGCCAAAGCTCAAGTAGAATTTATGCCCAAAAATTTATTTTCTCCAAAAACAAATGTCCCAAATTCTTTTTTTTATTTTTGAAAAAAAGGTTGGAGAAAATCCAACATGTAAAATGATTTTGGAAAAATCAAACATGCAAATGCATTTTAATTCAAATCAAATGAAAACCAAATACGCAATTAGAAAAATCAAATATGAGATAACTACCGATTTTCCTGTCGGCAAGGGCGTCATCGTTTTATGTCCGATGAGCAAGACATTATGACGAGTTCGATTGCCAAGGGTCTCACACTTGAGGAAAAACGACAAGAAGTCGGGCTATCTCAAGATTGAATATGGATTTTTAACGCACTGTCAGCATATCGAAGCCATCATGCACTACCCTGTTTTCACATGAAGAGAAAACAAGCAAGTGATAGCCTGTACGGGCTGTGACCAGGTATTTACAGATATAACTAAGAGCATTTGTAAACTCCTAAACCAATTGTCTTCCCCGGCAACGGCGCCAGAAATGCTTGTTGGTATTTCTTAACGATCACAGATAAATCCGCAAGCGCACGGAGAATACCGCTGTAGCATTTCACCCAGGAGTATTCCAAGGTATCGTAATTTATATTTTCCACAGGGAAGACGATGGTTAAGAGAGTACTATGCTCATAGTTAATATCTACATTTAAATGGATCACAGTCCATGCATAGCTAAACAATAATATATGGGTAGTGTGACACACAAGAAAAGGATCAACTCGAATATACATCCAAAGCCAAGTGGAGAAAGAACAAAGAAAAGAGCTAAGTTCCTGATGTACTTCATTATACAGTCGCATAGTATACAACATACACATGCATGCACATCAACTAAGGTTTAGGCATATGCACTCAAGCAAATTGGGCACCGGCTTACCCCTGGTCTGCCAGGCGACTCCGGTCTACAGCTCTACGCCGTACCCGAACGTGGAGGGATACCGAGGACGAATAGGGCTGTCACCACCTACCGTCTACCTCAAACAATCCGTGGGGCACGAGGCATCCAATGTATTCTACCAATCCAAGCACCATGCTTGCATTGCTAAAACATTACTCTAAATCCCCGGCGATGATATGGATCTAGAGCATAATCATAGGACCATTGGACTCATGCTTGGATATGCAAATGCATGTAAACCTAAGTATAAACATGGCACGGTATACTATGTTCTAGGACACGTGACAGTACGGCAATTATGTCCATACTGCCAGCCCTCTAGGCGATACCCACATAACAGGCATATGAATATCACACTAGCACTATATAAGAAGATTATGATTACTCTATCACATAGCAAGCCTAGGGTCCACAACCAACAAGGAACGCTTAACCGAAGCTAGACTATATGAAAAGAATAATATTATTAAATAGAATAAAGTCGCAAAAGAGAAAATGATACAAGAGCCATACCAAAATCTCCAAGAGGACTTGGGAACTAGAGTAGCTCTACTCTAAGCCTAATTCCACTAGAGCTTGGAGACTACATCTAATGCAAATGAGTGATTTCTCTCTTGGTGTGTGTTGTTTCGAAGCCGTCCAGGGGTACTTATAGCCTACTTAGGACCAGGGGACTCTTATAGCGCGAGGAGGAGTGGCGCAGCCGCCAAGTCAGGCCGCCGGCCAGATAGGGAGGCCGGCCGGCCGTCCACAGTGTCGGTTCGCCACCGTCTTCACTCTGGACGCTCCTGATTGCTTGATGAAGTCGGTCCCGAAGTCGGTTTTCTCCTGGGGTCGGCAGAACTGGAGTAAGAGCCAAGTTTAGGCCCATTGTGGCCCATCTTCAAGAAAGTCTTCATTAAGTTCGAGTTGGGCTTCAATATTCTGGTTTTGTAGGCTTCTCGTGGCCCACTGGTGGAGGCCTGCAGGCTGTGGCCGCTGGGTGTGGCCGGCCGCCTGGGATGTAGGCCGGCCGGCCTGTGATTTCTCTCACAGAGGCCCATTTTCTCCAGAAATACTCCTGCATTCATAAATCATCCAAAACTCGTGGAAATTTATTAGTTGAAATAAATATGCGTATAAGAAATGCTAATTCTCCTTTATGTGTAGGAATATTGGCGGTCGAAGTTGGTACTTAACGACCGTCAACAGCGACGAAGGGCAACTCTGGGTTGCTCAGCAGGGTCTTCGGGTGGTCATCGGCATTGAAAGCGATCGGGGTATCCGACCACTCTAGTCTTCTAGAACAGGGTTCTGCCATAGCCACCTCTATCTGCAGCTTCTTGTATTGGCTCCTGGACGACAGAGCGGAGCTTTCTCCGAAGATCATGTTGATCTCTGGGTACCTCTCCTCCTCGTCATCGTCATGATCTCTGCGACTTCTGTAGCGTGGGCGTTCATCCCGGTCATCGCGCTCCCTGAGCTCTCGATCTCGGTACTCTCGATCACGGCGCCCACGATCCTGATTCTCCCGATCTCGGTGCTCCCGATCTCGGTGTTCTCGATCTTGGCTTTCGCGGCCCCGATCCTCTTCTCTGGTCGTCCGTGAGGTCTTGCCCTCTTCTAGACGCTTCTTTTCAAGCTTGAGGTAATCGAAGCACTCTTCTAGTTCGTGGTTTGGGGAGCGACGAATCGGACACCACTTAGCCACGCCTTCGGGACGACCTCGCTTCTTACGGAAGTGATTACGATCCGATCCCGACCGATCGACCGCATTCACCTCCCTGTCTTCTGACTTCTTCTTCGGAGCCTTGCCCCGGCCATCGGAGAGGCGAGCACGAGCATCAGCAGCCTTGGCACAGATTTCTGCCAATCGGAACAGCTCTGCAGTAGTCTTTGGCTCGTTCTCCGCTATGGTCTCCACCATCTTCACATCCAAACACCCTTCTTGGAAGGCGAGGACTACTTCTATATCGGAGATGTCTGCAATTGTGTTCTTCATTAGGCAGAAGCGCTTGATGTAGTCTTGAAGATTCTCATCAGCCTTCTGTTTAACACCTCGGAGCTGCTCTGGTGTTGCGTTGCGGTTGTACGATCCAAGGAAATTTCCCTTGAAGACCTCGCACAGTTCTGCCCAGGAGTCGAAGTGATATGCCGGGAGGTTTAGCAACCACGACCGCGCTGCTCCGGTCAGGGCGGTGGGTAGATAGGCGCACTTGATTCTTTCGTCTCCTCCTGCGGCATCTATCGTCGTGGAGTATATCGACAAGAACTCTTCTGGGTTGATAGTGCCGTCGTACTTGTCGATAGACCCCACTTTGAACTTGGCTGGCCACTCAACAGTTCGGAGATAACTACCCAGAGCCCTATACGGGGGCGGCTTAGGAGCCGTCTCTGGGCGCGTCACTCTGCGAGCTGGAGCGCCTGGGGTTTGTTGGTCTGGTTCCCCCCTTGGGGGATTGCCAGTTTGGTTCCTCCGCTGGTTTATCTGATGTCTTGCATTCGAAGGCTCCAGATGACGCCGATGTCGCCTGGGGTGATCGGAGGATGATCCATGTGAGGATGAATCGGCCCTCTGATCGTTGGTAGCCCCCAGGCGTCTGTGTACTGGAGTCCTAGCCAGTGCAGCAACCTCCTGATCTTGCAGTGGGATCACGCGGCCGGCAAGTTCCACGACTTGTTGTACCATCGGAGCCAGTGGTGTTCCGTCAGGGGCCATACGCGCGAGGGAATCCAACGCGGTTTGGAACCGGACGGCGTCGAAGTCGGTGTTGAGATTTCTTGGCGTCACATTGGATGGCGCACCGATCGAGATCTGATCGAGTCGATGGTGCGCAAATCGCTGGATGCCTCGTCGTCACATCTCGCCATGAAGACTTCTCTGGCCGGGTTGTGACCCTGGTTTGGATCTCCGATCTCAGGGCAGTCATCGTCGCTGAAGTCGGACTCGTAATTAGGATAACCGAGTCCGAACCCAGGAAAATACCGCCCCTCGGTGATGTCGAGAGCGATCTTTTGCATTCTCGCTTCTAGGGCAGAGCTAGGTGGCGGATCCAAGGTGGATCCGTCTTCTAGGCGGGTTCCAAACGGAGAGCCCGATACCCGCGAAGCGATCTGGAACTCGGCTGCGGAATTTCGCAGTCCGAACGTAGTACATAGGGCCGCCGGCGACACACGTGGCGCCGCCGACGAGCTCTTTTCAGCAGATCGGTACGAGGACGGAGCTTTCATGGTCGCCGGGGACGCCTCCTGTGCCACCGACGACGTCTTTTCCTGGAGATTTCCTTCCTTGTCCGCGACGAACGTGAAAAACCCGAACTTGAATTCGGCGCCCGCCGGGAACTTCATCTTGTTCGCCAATGCCATCTGATGATCTAGATGGATCCTCAGCACTGCCCCCCTACCTGGCGCGCCTCTGTCGTCGCTCGAATAATCGAGAGAACGGCAAATATTTGGTTCGGGGAACAACGATCAATCGAGGTATCGATCTAGGGCACACAGAGAGTTTTTATACTGGTCCGGGCCTCCCGAAAGATAATAACCCTACGTCCAGTGTATGTCGTGTTGAATATGGTGGTGTGTATGATCTGCAATGCAATGTCCTCTCATCGGAGTTTACATGTATATTTATAGCCTTTGTTACCGCTTCTAGGAATCCTTGCCTTGTTCTACAAGACTTCCGATCTGTAGTAATAGATTCGGAGTCTATCTGCAAGTTTCCTTTCGTGCGATACAAGTCTTCGGAAAATACCAAACTAAGTCTTCGGGAATATCTGAAAATATGGGTTACGACTAGGGCTGGACGAAAAGCTCGCAGCTTGCAAGCTGGCTCAGCTCGCTCCTAGCTCGGCTCGGCTCGGCTCGGCTCGAAAGCAAATATTAACCAAGCTAAAGATCTAGCTCGTCTGGTTAACAAGCTAGCTCGAGCCAGCTCGTGAGCTGCTCGTGAGCCAAATGAGCTGAGAAGATCTAGTTCTAAGTCCTATTTTTAATAATCTTAGTTCTCAAGACTATTGTGTGAATGTTCCAAATACTAAAGTGAGACGTTAATTTCTATTTGTAGCATAACTATGATTATTTGCATCTTAACCAACAAGAATTTAAATATAACATATATAATTTTACACTGATCATCTACAATGCCCAGCTCGTTGAGCCAAACAAGCTGGCTCGTAAGCTTAATGAGCCAAGCCAAGCTAAGTTTTCAGCTCGCTTCGATAACAAGCCAAGCCAAGCTAGCTCGCTAGACAAACAAGCTAGACCAAGCCAAGCCAAGCCGAGCTCGGCTCGCTCGACGTCCAGCCCTAGTTACGACAAAGTTAATTAAGAAGTTTTTACTCTAAGCATACAAATAGTGTTATCAGTAGTACCAGGACCCCCTTCTCTATAAATAGCAACCGGCACTTGGATGAGAATACAAAGAGTCAGTAGTCGTGCCATTTCTCTGCCCATGAAGTTCCAGAGCCCTCTTCCGTCTTCCCCTTTACTCCTCAGGGTACCCGAATAGACTGCCGATTATGATGATGAACAAGGAAATCCCCTGTGGTCTCTAAACCCTTGTACGGCGCTATCCCACATGAGCTTTTTGATCGAGTCTATGTGTTTCCTGCCATGCATGTAAATGGGTATTTCTTCATCTTCTTAATGGAGGATGGGGAAATCCTTATGTTACGGGCGGTCCGATTCTTGACCTTGTAAGGCCAAGGTTCTGACTTCCTGCTTGGCAGGCAGAGCTGCTGATCAATGATGATAGGCTCGTTTCTTATATGAACTATCCCTTCTGAGCTTGTAATTTTATTTAATGTATTCCATTCCCTTTGGCTATAGATCAATTGGTTGTTGGCACCGCATGATCTTCTCTTCTTTTTGTTTCGACTGCCTCTTGTTCTTACTCTTTTTCTACACAGTTTTTCCCCGAATGATTCTGCAGAGAAATTTAACATATATTAGTTTTGATTTCGAGTTTAGATATTCTTGTAACTCTCTTCACTATTTGCGGTTTATCGATAAAGTGGACATGAATTTCCAATAGGAAGTTCACTGGATTTATAAATTTTAATAATGCTTGCTGCCCATGGGTGCTTTTTCAAGAGATCTTTTTCTTTGTAAGCTTTAGGGCTCCTTTGGAACGTAGGAATAGGAAAAAAAACAAAGGAATAGGATAGGATGGCATATGCAAAAAAGAGGATTGAAAAACACAGGAATTTTGTTCGAGTGGTTGTTTGAATAGACCACATGAAAACGTAGGAATCTTCAAAAAGAGGTCTGGCTCGAGGCTTCCTTTCCTACATTTTCCCTATGAAATCGGTTTCATAGGAATTTTTCTTTCAAAATTCCTACGCCTCATTCCTTTTTTTTTGATAATACGTATCTGTATTTCTAGATAAGGAAAACATACAAGTACACATACACATACAGGTACGTACTGAAAGGATACGGGGACAGAAGCCCCTCAAGAAAACACAAATTACAACCAGGCCCCTGGGCACTGTGCGAGCCGAATTCTCCAGAGCTCTCTACCGCCGGGCGCCGCCGTCGATGAGGAAGCCGAGGAAGACCACGAGTCGGAGAAGCCCCATCGCACGAAGGCTTTGAAGTGAGTCGCAATCCAAAGAGGCAGAGCCGCAAGTACATCGGCCGGGGACGCACCCCGAGCCTCGCCGACCCTGGACCGGAACTCGCCATCGACGTCGACCGCCGAGGGGAAGCCGAGCCCGATCCATCCTCCTTGCCACTGGAACCGCAGTCGTCGCCGTACCCTTGACCAAAAGCGCCGCCGGCGTCGCCCCGTCGCCGAGACAAGACGAGACCGAGCCGCGCGGACTCCTACAGAGGAGCCGGTTGAAGCCGACTCCACCTCCACATGCCCGCCGCCGGCACCGGAGCTGAGCACCAGCGAGACGAGGTTGAGCAGGGGAGGACCGAAACCAGACCAACGCCGACGCCATCGCCTCGCCACCGTCAGCCGGAACCCTAACCCTAGATATACTAGGACCTAATCTAGACAACTACCCTACTAACAGCTAGACCACTCGCCGGACGTCGGCTCCGCCGATCTCCCGACCCACCAGAGCCCAACGGGCCGCCGGGGGAGGGGGAGAGCGAGGGGAGCCGCCGCCGGACCGCGGGCGCCTGAGATTCGCCTCTCTCTCCTGTAGCTGGTGGAAAACGGAGAGGCAGCAGCTCGGTTTCTGGTCTGCGCGCCGATCCTACGCCTCATTCCTACAAACCAAAGGATGCTACACTGTCAATTCCTATAGGAACGAGATTCCTATGTTTTTCCTACAAAATTCCTTTGAACCAAAGGAGCCATGTAGTTATATCTCAGGAACCATGCTTACTCACATGCATGCTGCCTTCCATTCATACAAAAAAACTGATGGTCGTCTTTGCGAAAATTGCAATGCACAGCGCATGGTACAGAGAAACCTATGACATTCCTTCTTTTTCATTTCTGTTTGAACAACAATGGCTAGCAAAAAAACAGGTTTGTCTATCTGAATTCTGGCCATTATTATGGAACTGCAAATTGGCACATGCTAGCTAGAAGCATATAGTTTCTTTATTGGGAGTTTGGGACAACCATGCATGATCGGCAAAGAATTAATATATTGTGTTCTCATACTGACAGTAGGTTCTTTGTTCTTCTACAAACCCATTGTCTAAAAATTCAATATATCAGCTAAACATATGACAGGCTTCGTTTGCCAAAAAAAATAACGTATGACAGGCTTATCAGAAGAAAACCAGGGTTCTCGAACTGTTGAAATCGGGACCAAATAGTCTCACTCCAACGCATAATAATCGAAACTTAGAAGCAAATGCTAGAAATTAAAACAAAAGGCAGTATCAACATATATAGTCCAAACAAATGGGTACTGATTAATTTTCAAACTCTCGTGCCCAAACAACAGCGCCACCCATTGTGCCCTCTTTACAGATTGAAGTTGACATATACAAAGGGAGAAACGGTAATCAAATCAAAGGAATGGATGAATCAACAGGGTATAATTAGATAGAAATCAATGCAGGCAACAGTAGCCGGCAAGCCAGCTTCTGGTCTCCTCCTATCTGCTTTACTGGAGGTAGTAGGCGAAGAAGGAGAGCACAGACGCGCCGAGCACGGTGCCGACGGCCGGGAAGGCGGCGGCCGAGGCGCTGGTGGGGGCAGGGGCCGGGGCCTCAGCAGCCATGGCCACGGTGGCCGATGCGGCGACAAGGACGGCGCAGGCGACCTTCTTCATCTCCATGACTTCTTGAGGATTGTGGAACGGATCGGGTAAGCCGGAGACGAGGAAGAAGGGCTGATTAATTAGCAAGCTGGATCGTCGCTTGCTGTTATCTGTGGTGCCCTTGTTGCTTGCCTGGGGAAGGAGGTGAGGGGAGAGGATACTTATAGCTTGGGTTAGCGGGCTAATCATGGTGTGGAGACGAGCGAGAGGTAGGTGGTGGTCTCCATGTGGTGGAGTCTACGCGTGCTACGTGCGAGCATGTGCTGGAGATGAGTGGGCGGGAAGTTCGTTGAGGATGATCAAGTTTTGGTTGGGTTTGAATGTGTCTCCTTGCGTGTAAAATTAGCGAGCTTAATAACTTAGGAAAATTAAATTTGCTTGGAAGCGCGTGGTAGTTGTTCTCTCAGTTTGAAATTTGAATGCTTCGGAAGCCAGGTATCAATAATACAAATTAAAAAAATTTCCATCTTCCAAATAGTAAAACTATTATCTCTTTAAATCAAAGAGCGTTTTTTTTAATGTGTACTAGGTTAATTGCTAATTCAGGAACAAAAAGGTCTTGAGTATCTGTGATTCTAGAAATATGGTTACTGAGGGATGACATCAAACTCATGAGAATTTGTTGAAATGTTACGCAATTCAAACTCTAGTCACATTTTGTGATAATTCAAGACCATTTCATTCAGACCAGCACAAATTTTTAGATACTTTGATAAAAGAACAATTTTGAAATTATGCTAATCAAATTCATAATTTCTTCATCAATTAATTTATAATCAATGGATGTATGGTCGCAAAAATATGTTAAATAAATATTAAAACAAGTAGACCGACAAGCTTGCTAGGAAGACAAAGGGGATTCTTAAACTGGGGCATGATGTAAACCACTCACCAGATTTTAAATGTTTGACAATTACAATATACTTTGAGTTTGACTGTACCGACAAGCTTGCTATGAAGACAACGGAGATTCTTAAACATTTGTGGTTTCTTACTTTTTCATAACAATTACAATATAGTTTGAGTTTGACTGTACAGTTTTAATAATAGATTTTATAATGAAGCATATCGAACCACCAATGTATTCTTAGTCGGAAAATGATTGTGTTGTTACAACTTGTCATTCTTACTTGTTTGTGCAGGCCAGCACAGAGATAGCACATAGCTAGATCAAACTAGCAGCTGAATTAACGATAATGATGTCCAACGACTTTAGTAACTGTAAGTCATGGTGCACATATAATTGATCAAAGTCAGAAGGTGTGCATCTACTCCGCGAAATCAGATTGATCAGAGATTGTAGCCTACTGTTATGTTTGGTCGCTTCAGGTAGTGCAAAGTGAAAACATTCAGTCTAGCTGCAAGCAAATTAAAATTGATTGGAAGCTCATAGTAGCTGTTCCCTCAATATGATTGTTTCGGAAGACAGGTATGAATAATACAAATTAAACTACTTTTTTCATATTCCAAATAGTAAATCAACGAGTGATTTTTTTTTTGTGGGTGTGTACTAGGTTAGTTGCTAGTTCAGGAACAAGGCCTTAAATATTTGAGTTTCTTAAAATATGGTTACTGAGGGATGACATCAAACTTACGATAATTTGTTGAAATGTTACACAATTCAAACTGCAGTCACAATTTGAAGCAAAACAGAAATGCGAGAATGTTGATCGTATTTCATTTGGAAGTAATTCAAGACCATTTCTTGCAGGCCCACATATATTTTAAGACATTTTGATAAAAGATAATTTTGAAATGCTAATCGAACTTCACAATTTCTCCAACGATTAATCAATCTATATGGTTAAAAAAATGTAAAACAAATGATGAAGAAATAGACCGACAGGCTCGCTAGGAAGACAAAGGAACTCTTAAAGTGGGGCATGGTGTAAACCCTCACCAGCTTTTAAATAATGTCGGTCCACTAACTACATTTGTGGTTTCTTACTTCTTCTTAACAATTATTATAGTTTGAGTTTGACTATATAGTTGTAATAATATATTTTGTTAGCAATCATATCCAAGCAACGTGTTCTTAGTTGGAAAATGATTGTATTGTTACAACTTGTCATTCCTATATATTTGTTTGTGCAGGCCAGCAAAGGGATTCCACATAACTTGATCAAACAAGCAGCTTAATTGACAATTAATAATGATGTCCAATGACCATTATTGGCATCCCCATGATCTTACCTCTTCTTTTACTGATATCAATCAAAGATTACAACTTGGTTTTCCAAACTATAATACTTGTGCTAAGGTTCTATTAGCTCGAAAACAAAAGACCGAGTCGAAATCAAATTTATTGCTAACTTTTGAATATGAATGGCCACAAATGCAATTTGATTGCAAATATTGAGGCAATAGCTAGTGAACATGGTGTAGTAATTTAATTCGCCCAAAAGATAGGCAACTCTACGTAGCGTAATTGTTTAAGCATATCAGGCCCCTTTTGGAACACAGAAATTTAACAAAATCATTCAATTTAAGAAAAAAAACGTAGGATTAGGAAAATTTCCTCGTGTTTCAATAAGGGGGCCTTCAATCTACGAAACCCTAACCAGACAGGGCAGCTAACTGTGGACGGCAGCAGCCATTTGCAACCATTTTTTCCTCCGAAATATAGCACCCCAAAGACTGCGTCCCTACCTGCTTCTCCGGCGTCAGTTCGCGTCTTTGCAGGCTGTTGGGAGTGTTTCTTATGGATGGCATTTCTCTCGAGCGTCATAGTTGGCGTGTCCATTCACGCATGTGCAGGTTGTCCCGTTTCCTGAACAGCGAAACACACTGGTACGTTCGGTTGCATTGTTAATTGCTCCGAGTAAACTAATCGATCAGTTCCATATGTGATTAATCATCACGGCAGCTAGCAGCGCAGGGAAGAAGACATTGGCATTTTCTTCTCCATGACAAGAATAACAGGTAGGGGAGCAAACAAGATGGTACAGGGCCAGGGCACAGGCACTCCCATCTCCTTTTTAGTATAGTAGAAAAACTGATTGACATGCATTTGGAACTGGAAGCGATAGGAAATGAAGCACACCTGTCGAACCTAATCAATTATCAGCTTTCAGTTTGGATTCATAAATCGGGCCAGGCCCAGGGTGGTTCAAGTTGTGTTCAATGATGCTTATAATGATTAAGATGCCGAGCTTGGGTGAAAACGTTGAAAGAATTGGTAAAGCGTGGTACCTCATCCGTACCCGCCTACGTGTTTATATAGATGAGAAAAACCCTCATCGTGGTGATTACAACAGAACCGATCACGGTGGTTCAACCGTTTACATCTTGAAGTACAAGTCAAGTCAACAACTAACTACAGATTCTAATCTATCTATCTGTTACAAGTTTATCTCTATCTCTAATTCTAACACCCTCCGTCAATCACAACGTCGTACACAAGTTGAGATTGTGCTTAAATAACTCCAATAACCGTGTCGACAGAGGTTTGGTAAAACCATCAGCAACCTGATCTCTTGTAGAGATAAACCGAATCTCCAGTAATCCTCTAGCAACTCTCTCTCGAACAAAGTGATAATCGACTTCTATATGCTTTGTTCTTGCATGAAATACCGGATTTGCCGAGAGGTAGGTCGCTCCAATGTTGTCGCACCACAAGCGCGCTGCCACTGGACTTACAATATGAAGTTCTTGTAACAATTTCTGCAACCAGATGACTTCAGCCGTGGCATTAGCTAGACTCTTATACTCAGCCTCTGTGCTGGATCTTGAAACGGTAGCTTGCTTCCTCGCACTCCACGAGATCAAATTGCTACCAAAGAAAACAGCAAAACCCCCTGTAGAACGTCTATCATCAGGGCAGCCTGCCCAATCCGCGTCTGAGAAAGCACTCACCAGAGATGACCTTGATTTACTCAATTTCAGTCCAAGACTCAAAGTTCCTCGGAGATATCTGAGTATCCTCTTGACTGCAGCCCAATGTAGAGTGGTAGGAGAATGCAGGTATTGACACACTTTATTAACCGAATAGGAAATATCTGGACGTGTCAAGGTTAGATATTGTAAGGCTCCAACAATACTCCTATACCTGGTCGCATCATCTGTACCTAACAAATCTCCTTCTCTAGCTGACAACTTTTCAGTGGTAGATAAAGGAGTGCTCACAGATTTACAATTGCTCATATTTAACCGCTTTACTATATCTGTTGCATACCTTTCTTGAGTCAAGAGTAAACTTTCACTTGACCGTTTTACTTCAATGCCGAGGAAGTAATGTAAATCACCAAGGTCCTTTAGTGCAAACTCCTTCTCTAGGTTCTTGAGCAGCGCCTCTGTAGCTGTTACTGAAGAGCTAGCAACAATTATGTCATCAACATATACTAACACAAAAATTCGATGCTTGCCCTTATTAAGGAAGAACAAGGACGTGTCTGCTTTAGAAGGAGTAAAACCAAGCTGTTGTAACTTGCTACTCAGCCTAGAATACCATGCCCGAGGGGCCTGTTTAAGACCATATAACGCCTTGTCAAGTTTGCACAAATAATGAGGAGAAGACTTGTCTTCATAACCTGGAGGTTGTCTCATGTACACTTCTTCCTCTAAAACTCCATGGAGGAATGCATTTTGTACATCCAATTGGCGAAGACTCCATCCATGTGACACTGCAACAGATAAAACCAGACGAATGGTTGCTGCCTTAACTACGGGACTAACGTGTCCTCATAGTCTATGCCATACCTTTGTTTGAAGCCTTTTGCAACTAACCTTGCCTTGTACCTGTCAATGGAACCATCAGCTCTTCTCTTTACTTTATATACCCATTTACAATCTATAACATTAACTCCCTTCTTTGGTGGAACTAAGTGCCACGTTTGGTTTTTGATCAAAGCTGAGAACTCACTGTCCATTGCACCCTTCCAGTTCTTATTACCTAGGGCTTCTTTCAAACTAGTAGGTTCTTCAACAGTAGCAAGATGAGCATACCTGATAGTTCCATCGGTATAGGTCTTTGGTTTGCGAATACCTTGTTGTAACCTTGTAACTGGCCGTTGTTGTTCAGGAGGAGGCGGCGCAGAGGATCCGGATGAGGCTGCCGCCGAATCAGCTCCGGAAGGCGCACCTGAGCTGCTTTGCTCGTCCGAGGTTGCCGGTGTAGGTACCGGACTCCGCGCTGGGCTGCTTGGGCCAGCCAGCGTCGACAACGTGGCAGCACCACCTCCACATGACGGTGGCGAAGCGCGTGGAGTGGAGACAGGCGGGGGCCCACCTGGACCCCGCGACGCACTGCCGCTCCCACCTGGAGCGACCGGAGAGGCTGGATCGACCGGAGCGGGACCCAGCGTATCCACTTCGCGGGCGCGCGTCTGCGTGGCGGCCGCAGGAAGTAGCACCCGATCCGAGGAGCGATCTTCTTCCTGTCTCGCGCCCACGCCCGGCTGCAAAAGGAAAGGTGCTGGTGCACCGTTTTCTCCATTGTTTGCTTCCCTGTTTTCTCCTGAACCATCTGATGACTGAGAGTTAATCAAACATTGATCAGCTATTATACTAGCACCCCCATGATCAATAGGTTGGAGACTAGAGGGAAGAAGATTGACTTCAGAACGAAGACGAGCGCCGGCGTTTGAGTGCATGGAAAGGATAGATGTTCTCATCAAAAACGACATCTCGAGAAATATAAACGCGCCCAGAAGAAATATCCAAGCACTTAAAGCCTTTATGTAAATTGCTGTAGCCAAGAAACACACACCGAGTGGATCTAAACTGAAGCTTGTGCTTGTTATATGGGCGAAGATTAGGCCAACATGCACACCCAAACGTTCTAAGAGCAAGGTAGTTTGGTTTTTCACCGAATAGCTTTTCTAGTGGAGTAAGATAGCCAAGAACTTTACTGGGAGTACGATTAATAAGATATGTAGCGGTAAGAAAAGCTTCATCCCAGAATTTCAGAGGCATGGATGCATGAGCAAGCAATGAGAGGCCAACTTCAACAATATGTCGATGCTTGCGTTCTGCAGAGCCATTTTGTTGATGTGCATGTGGACAAGAGACATGATGAGAGATGCCTATGCGTTGAAAGAAAGAGTTTAGCTTCTCATATTCGCCTCCCCAATCTGTTTGCATGGCAATTATTTTCCTATCAAACATTCTTTCAACAAGGTTTTGAAAATCTTTGAATTTTGCAAAGACTTCAGATTTGTGCTTAAGAAGAAAGATCCATGTGAACTTGCTAAAATCATCAATAAAGCTAACGTAATACTTTTGTCTGCCCACGGATTCGGGAGCAGCACCCCAAACATCGGAAAAAACAAGTTCAAGAGGAAACTTGGATACACTTGTAGACTTAGGATACGGAAGTTGATGACTCTTCCCTTTTTGACAAGCATCACACACAAAATCACTACTACTTTCTCCAGAAACCGGGAGTTTATTTTGGCTAAGGACCTGCTGAACGACAACTGACGAAGGGTGACCTAAACGGCTGTGCCATCTCGTCGTGGAGGGCTTGATGACACCAAGAGCTTGCCTACTTGGGGAAGACTTCAGCGGGTAAAGGCCCCCTTCACACCTGCCGTGATGGAGGACCCTCCTCGTGTCCAGATCCTTAATCAAGAAATGCCAAGGATAAAGTTCAAGGTAAACATGATTGTCAAGAGCAAAACGATGAATAGAAGCAAGATTCTTGTCAGATTCCGGAACGTGTAGAACATTATTCAGTTTTAGATCTCTTGTGGGAGTGTGTATAACAGCATGACCAACATGATTAATTCTCATACCTGATCCGCTGGCAGTATGAACTTGATCAGTGCCCGAGTACTTGTCACGCACGTTGAGCTTATCCAGCTCACCTGTGATATGATCTGTAGCGCCGGAGTCCATCAGCCAGTTGGTGTCGACGCCATAGGAGGTTGTGGCCGATGCAGCGCTCTTCTCTTCACCGGTGTACGAGCGATCGAAACGCTTGTAGCACTTGACGACGGTGTGGCCCTTGCGACCACAGAGTTGGCACTTGATCTTCTTGTAGGAGTCATCGCGCTCGCGGTTGTTCACGTCACCGCCAGCACCGCGACCGAAACCACCGCGGCCTTGTCCACTGCGTCCACGCGGCGCGCCACCACGGCCGCCGCGAACAGCGGCATTAGCAGACGAAGAACTGCCGCCATTGCGTAGATCAACGCGCTGCTCAAAAGCAGAGAGCTGCGCGTAGAGTTCTCCCATGGAGATAGGCTCTACACGGGCAGCAACAGTAGAAACCACAGGATCGAAGTCCGCATCCAGTCCAGCAAGGACGTAGGACACGAGCTCCTCATCATCCAGCTTCTTCCCGGCGGCTGCCATATCATCCGCCAAGGACTTCATCCTGCCGACGTATTCGCCGACGGAGAGGGACCCCTTCTGGGTCGTAGCCAGTGCCATCCGGGTGTTGATGGAGCGCGCCCGGGATGTCGAGGCAAACATGGCTTCGATGTAGGTCCAAACGGCTTTGGGCGTCTCAAACGCCGCCACTTGCGAGAAGATCTCTCGCGAAAGTGAAGACAACAGGTAGCTGAGAACCTGCTGCTCTTGAGCCACCGCCGTTGCATAGGCGGGATTGAGCTCCTCCTTGGTGGTCTTGTCATCGAGGGTCACGGTCAGTTTTTCAGATGGCATCTGAACCGTGCCGTCGAGGTGGCCTGCCAGCTGCGCTCCTCGCAGGGCAGACAGAACTTGCGCCCTCCACATGGAATGATTGTTGCGGGCGAGTTTCTCAGAGACCGGGTAGGTCAGAGAGAGAGACGAGGACGAGGACATGTTGGAGGAGGACGCCATGAGAGGAAACCGTGAGGTGTATAGCTCTGATTACCATGAAAGAATTGGTAAAGCGTGGTACCTCGTCCGTACCCGCCTACGTGTTTATATAGATGAGAAAAACCCTCATCGTGGTGATTACAAAAGAACCGATCACGGTGGTTCAACCGTTTACATCTTGAAGTACAAGTCAAGTCAACAACTAACTATAGATTCTAATCTATCTATCTGTTACAAGTTTATCTCTATCTCTAATTCTAACAAACGTACGCGCCGAAATTTGTTTCTCCACCGAAACTCGGTTGTTTCTCCAGGCTCCAGCTGGTTGATGATGGATCGGTTGGGTTGGTACGTAAGGCTGGCGAGAGCCATGGGTTGTGCATATTTCATACAATGCAGAATGCTATCAAACATTTGTCCAACGGAAAGAAGAAGAGTCTCAAGTGTTTTGTCTGATTTTAGTGCGGCATGTTTGAGTATGAGGACAAGGAAAACTTTGAGATGGAATTCTCCATCATGAGGAACAATTAAAGTGCAAATAAAGCAAACTTGGTTTGGATAGTATCCACAAGCTGAAGCTGACATGCATGGTCGTTCTTGTGTATATAATACCGGAAGAATCGAGCAGCTGTGTACCAATATGTGTGGCATTTTTATACTTGGTCCGGGTTTTCGCATTTTTATTTATTTGCCAGCCAGCGGAGACACGCCTCGTGATCGGGTCACCAGGCCGGGTGTTTTGAAACGCTGTTTAATTTCAGCCCAGCTGGGTGGCGCAGCGTCGCCACCTTGCGGATCGGAATGGCCACGATGCGCGAGTGTTTGTTTTTTTAGATAAGGGAAGTTCTATTTCATCAAGCAAATGAAAGTGTCCTGACCTCTACATCATGTGATGTATTTGGTCAGTTTATTATTACAAACCATCACTATGTGTAGACTCCGTCTACAACATAGGACACACACTAAAGCGCCAAACAAATGACGACAAGCAAATAAGCCTAACATGAGGCGGAAATATAACAAACAGTTCATCAATTGCATAACCTATTGCTAAACTTCCACCCATGCTTGGCGAAGATCTCCATTGTCACGGTCTCCAAGAGGCGGCATGCATGCTGCATATGTGTTCGCCTCTCCTCCTTTTGGAAGATTGACCATGTCCTTATCCAGTGGGTACCTCTGTATATTACCTGCATAGGAGTCAAAGAAGATGTTTTATCAAATACCACATCGTTCCGGCTTAACCATATGGCCCAGCACATGGCGCCCGCACCCACAAGAATTTGGTTCTTGATACTGTTGTCAAAATTAATTAGCCAACCATTAAACATATCCGATACACTAGTTGGTGCTCTAAAACCATAAGCGATCTCAACAATGCGCCAAACAAACTTAGCAAAGTAACAATCAAAGAAGAGATGTTGTATTGTTTCGTTTTTACTACAATAACAACATTTTGGTTTCCATGCCAGTTCCTTCTAGCTAAGTTGTCTTTTGTCAGGATCACTTCTTTATGCAAGAACCATAGAAAGATCTTAATTTTGAGAGGCAACTTTAATCTCCACAAATATTTGTTATAAGCAATGACACTATTTTCTAGAATTGCATTGTACATTGATTGAGTAGAAAAAACACCACTGGATAAAAGAGACCATCTAAAAATATCATCTTCAATCGTTAAATGCACATTCACAATTCTTAGCACAAGATTATTCCAGTCAATAAGTTTTTGTCCTACTAAAGCTCTTCTGAAAGAGATATTTAGAGGGTTAGAACTTAAGACTGTAGCAACTGTATCATGCTTATTTCTTACAATATTAAATAGTGTAGGATATTGTTCCCTTAAAGTACTATTCCCCAGCCATTTATCCTCCTAAAACCTCACTTGAGTGCCATTTTTTAAAACAAAGTTTCCATAGTTCAGAAACTGTTCTTTCACACTCATGAGGCCACACCAAAATTGAGAATCGCCGGGTTTCTTATATACTTGGGTTAATGTTTTATCTCCCAAATACTTATTCCTAATCACTTGTTGCCACTGACCTTCCTCATTTAATAATTTAAACACCATTTACTTAATAGGCTCTTATTCTGCACATCAAGATCTAGTATCCCCAAACCCCCTTGTTCCTTGGATGACACAAGATACTCCATTTAGTCAATCTATATTTCTTTTTATGCCCATCTCCTTGCCAAAAAAATCTGGACCTATAGTAATCCAGTCTTTTGAGTACCTTTTGGTACTTCAAAGAAAGATAGCATAAAAAGTGCAAGACTACTTAAAACAGAGTTTATTAAAACAAGTCTTCCGCCATAAGAAAGATGTTTGCCTTTCCAACTACTTAACTTCTTCTCAAATTTGTCCTCAATGATTTTCCAATCTCTATTACTAATTCTTTTATGATGCATAGGAATTCCCAGATATCTAAAGGGGTATTCACCCATACCGCATCCAAAGAGCTGTGTATATTCGTTTTCATGATCCTTTGCATCCCCATAACAGAATAGCTCACTCTTATGGAAATTTATCTTCAAGCCAGATAGTTGTTCAAAGGCGCATAACAACAGCTTCATATTCTTAGCTTGTTCAAGATTGTGATCCATAAATATAATAGTGTCATCTGCATATTGTAGAATGGAGAGACCTCCATCTACCAAATGAGGAATCAGGCCGCTTATTTGTCCATCGTCCTTCGCTCTTGTTATCAAGATGGCCAGCATATCCACAACTAAGTTAAAAAGGATTGGTGACAGAGGGTCACCCTGCCTTAATCCTTTCTTAGTTTGGAAGTATCTACCAACATCATCATTTACTTTTATAGCTACACTCCCTTTAGATACATAATGTTCTACCCATTGACACCATTTCTCCGAAAAGCCCTTCATTTTAAGTGTTTGCTGTAAAAACGGCCACTTAACCTTGTCATAAGCTTTCTCAAAGTCTAACTTTAAAATTACTCCATTTAGTTTCTTTCTATGCAGTTCATGTATGGTCTCATGAAGGATGACCACCCCTTCCATAATATTCCTTCCTGGCATAAATGCTGTTAATGAGTGTTTGTAGTGTAACACGCGCGTCGTCGCGTCTGCCGGCGAGACTAGCGGCGGAGTCTGCCGCACGCACTGGATGGTTCGCGAGTACTGAATCCCCCGCGTTCCTGACGCTAGAGTTGTCCCAGTCCCGTGGCGGCATTGACATATATATGGAGGCCGAGGAATTCAACGGAGACTTTTGGCAAGAGGGAACTCTGCATTCCTGCCGAACCTTGGGCCGTCCTGGGGTATAACCACACGTATTCACAGAAGAATTTCACGTGTACTGAAACTAATGTGGTACGCGCGTGAGGTCGAGTTAGTTGGTCTTGTAATTTGACCACGACATTAAAAATCTGTTAGCTGTACGTATCTTACAGTTCTTCTTCCAGTCGATGTCGATGCCCTGCCGGACATGAAAGCCTGTAGGGCTTCCTTTCTGACCGTGCAGGTGGTGGTAGTACTCCTTCTAATCACGCCAGCCAGGTGCTTCATCCCTCAGAAATCTACTAATAAAATGCACTTGGAACGTAACGAACAGATAAATGAGTGCAAAAGCATTTCAAGTTTTCAGTCGGAACGAACTGATAATGTCAGAGTGGGTCCAGCTAGCTGTGCACATTATTATGACCCCAAATTGCAATCACGCATGCACCGATCGACAGACATGTTCGTTCGTTCCTGTGTATACACGCTGCACGTACGTACGTACCGGAAAGAATCGACTTTTCCTTCGAGTTTTATCGTTTTTATTTGACAGGTCAATCGAGCCGGCACACCTCGTGGTCAGGAGGCCATCGTTGTCTTGTCCCGGGCGTGTTTGAAGGCGTTGTTTTCAGCCCAGCTGCTGCATGCGTGCACGCACGGCACCACCTGCGGAATGGCCGCGACCGACGCGCGACACCTGCATGTAATGCACGACGACACGAACTAGCAGCAGGGGTATATGCAGAGGAGTCGTCGCGTTTGCCGGCGGGACTAGCGGCGGATAGACTCTGATGAGACTGTGCCAACCGATCGCGAGTTTTCGGACTCCCTGAATCCCGTACGTGCCTCACGCTGGCTGGATCAAGTTAGTCCTTCCACCCCACAGGGCCAGGGACCTGCCAGCGGCGGCATTGACAACATGTGGTGTGGAGGAGGAGGAAATTCCACGGGGACTTTGAACCAACGAACGACGGGTGGCGAGGGGAAACTCTGCGTTTCTGCCGAACCTTCGCTGTAGAATTTCTTTCACGTGTCCGTGCTTCCGGTCGAGTTAGTTAACAGGCAAATTAATGGACACGTAATTTGACCATAAGATTGAGTTTGCAACTAGCAGTACGTATCTTACACAGTTCCAATTCAATGCGAGGTGCTCCATTAAAAAGCCCGTAGAGCTTTCCTTTTGACCATCATACATCTCATTCAGCCTAGCTAGTAGTACCCATTTTTTCCTCTCTCTCTCTTTTTTTGATTTATCATTTGAAAAGTTGTTTACTATTTATTTAATCTTATCACCCCTCAAACGTGTACTTATTTTTAGGGAATGTGACATAAACGAAACCAAAAACAAGTAGGAAGGAAAGCACCGAATGTGCTCCCTTTGTTTGTCAGACATGCATGATCTGCTAGCGAAGAGAGCACAAAGGCACCAAGAAAATCATACGGATGGCAACACCTCAACTTTGACGATAAGCGAAGTATAGTGCCCAACGGCATGTATGCACCCTTTTTGTACCCAAGGTAAGCGACTTTGGACCCCTTTTTCAGCGTCGTTGGACTTTTAACCTCACTCCTTTTTTAAAAAAGAAGAAGAAGAAGAAGAAGAAAGCGAAGCTAGTGAGGTTAATCCCGACTCCCGCCCCGGAGCACTCAAGCGTTCGGCCAGAAGGCACCACCCCAACACGGGCAGAGCTGAAGCCACGACGCGCGCGTCACAGACCAAACCAAACCAAACCGAACTGAACCAAACCAAACCAGGCCACGCGACCGAGCGAGAGAGAGAGAGCCGTGTGCGCGTGAAGCCGTCACGCGGAAACTCCCGCGCGCGCCGACCAGATCGGTCGCCCGCCGGAACCGCCTCACGCGCGTTCCCACGCGTCGTGGCGCGCGCACGCACGTACTTTGGGGGCGGCGCGGGGGAGTCTTGCACCCCGTGGGACGCAACGCGAGGAAGGAAACCAACGACCGCGACCGCCGAACCGAACCGGAGGCCGCAGCTAGGTGTCCTCCTGTCATCTCACCCTCCTCCTTCCCGCGTGCCGCCACCTATATAAACCTCGCCATGCCACCACCCAGCCAGTCCTCCATCGCATCGCACCGCAAACAGAATCCTCGAGCAAAGCAGAGCACCACCCCCAGCTCCCACTTCCAGCCCCTCCATCCGCCGGCAAGTTCTCCCAAGAAGAACAAAAAAACAACAAGGTCCCCGATCGATGGCTCCCCGCGCCGCCGTGCTGCTCGTGGCCGTGCTGGCCGTCCTCGTCGCCACCGCCTCGGCGCAGGACTTCACCACGGCGCCCTCGTCGGCGCCCGCGCCCGCGCCGGACTCCGGGGCGGCCGCGGCTCCGGCCTCGGCGGCGCTCGCCGTGGCGTGCTCCGCGCTCGTGTCCCTGGGACTCGCCGCGTCCCTGATGATGCACTAAATGATCGGTGATACTTAGGTTGTGTGCGAGAGATGATGTAGCTTCACGGAGTGCTCCTGAGTCGTCACATTCTTTTTGTACCATATTATACTTGTACCGTATACTATGTGCCTTTATTTATATATATATGAATAAATAAAGCGGGATGATCATGCATCTCGTCCCCTTGTATGAAATGGTCCTCCGTTTTTTTTTTTTTTTTTGAACGAAATGATCCTCCCTCCGTTTTGTGCGTCGTTAATAAGCAGCATCAAGTCATCAGAAGCGTTCTCTTGTTCTCTTCCCCACTTACTGCGCTTGCTCGACATGGATCTAGAATAGAGCCCGAATCTTCCCCGATGTCCTGCTGCAGGAAAACGGGACCGAACTCATGGTTTTCATAGCATGTGATCTTAGAATAGGGGTCCAAATGGTGCAGACTGCCACACTTTTCATATTTTCTGTCTTGCCACTGACTTGTTTCGTAAAAGAAAGCAATCTATTCTCTGTTCTAATTGGAAAAATTATTTCTTGGGGCCTCATAATTTTTCATCACGGAGAAGCAAGGAGTATCAAAACTATTACCTGAGAGCAACTCCAAGAATTTCCAAAAAAATTGCTCCCAAAACACTGCTATTGGGAGCTTCCAAAAATTTTTGGAAGCAAAGAAACAATCCGTCCACCAACAGTTTCTAATACTCAGTTTCCAATAATATTAAAAATCATCATTTCGGGCTTGGCCTTCCGGACCATGATCATCTCTCTCACGTTTTTTATTATTTGGCTGAACCATCTCACTCCCGTTCGTTTGTTGCTGCCGATCGCATTTAGCTGAGTAGTGCATGTACATGAAGACGAATGCGCTCGTCGCGATTGTGTACGTGGAGGCAAGCAGCAGCAGCAGCAGATCGAGCTAGAATTGTACGGCGGCGCCGCCGCATAGAGGAAGTTGCAAGGGGCAGGGGCTCAGGAGGAGGAGGAGGTCAGGCGAGGTGGCGGATGTGACGCCGCGGTCAAGCGCTCGACCTGCTTCAGGGGCGCGCGGCGGTGACGATTGCAACCGTGATTTGGAACTGCAGTCGTGGGAGGAGAGGAGGAAGGGGAAGAGAATTGCTGCCCGCGGGAGATAGCAGCAGGCGCCGGAGATTGCGAGAGGAGCGATTGGGAGTGCTAGGCGGGGCGGAAAGAAGGCAAGCAAACCCATCCGGATTGGAAGCGCGAGGAAATCGGGAGTCTGTTGGAGGCCAGTTTTTCCACTTAGTTCTCAAAATCAAGTTTGGAGAGTGTGTATTAGAAACTCTTGGAGATGGTCTGAGTGCGGGACGGGACGACCCTCCCAAAAAATCGTTCACACGCCACAACACTACCGAGTGAGAGTGACTGATCCAACAAGGAAATTGATCATCTGAGTCTGAAACATGGGCGACCGTGTAATTAATCTACCAAGCATTCACGTGCTAATTAGAGGAGCTAAATACAGCTATAGTAGTAGTTGCATATAATTCGTGTCAACTTTGGTGAAATACGTATGTGCCGGCTAATTGCATTAACCGCGACATAAAGAACATTCCAAACGAACACTCTGGACTGACATACTTGTCACGGACTCGCGATTATGTCCCACAATTCCGTACAAACTTAACCTAAACGTAACATCAAATTTCACGTTGTTGTAAGACGACTAAGATGTTCACTGCAGAGCATGAAAAGTCGAACCAGAACAGTGGTTAATCCATCTGCAAGCACTCTGTGCAATGGCATGGAGGTGGTGAATCACGCAAACATACTTTCCATGTAAAACTTTACTACAGCAGGTTAACCCATGTCGGTCCCTTATCCTTCTGTGCCATTCATTATCTCCCACTTTTCTTGCCGTACTTTAAGTTATGTAATACAGCCAAATGACCCCAGTTGACCTGTTGGTGTGGGACTCTTCCTCAACAGGGAAAGAAGGTTGCCAAGGCAAGTATTTTACAGAGCACCTTTTGCACGATAGCCACGTAATGTTCTACTGAATCACTGGTAGCCCAGATGGCCAGCAACGTATGGCAAAGTTTCTAAATAATTTAAGTTCTGTTTCAGCATCCTACCACTGCTGCGATGGATTTCTTTTCCATCTTCATCATGGTCAATGGTGCTTCTTGTATAGGGTCATCCAGGTGTCTTGCAAGTCCCCAGAGAACCCCCAAAATTTCTGCATCGAAGTGCATGTCAATGTCAGAAATTTGGCTAACATAAAAAGATTATGCCTGTAAATTTATGCAGCACGCAAAAAGGAATGGCAAGACTTTTAGCAAACAATTATTGCCTTTGTTCAACTGGAGACAACACAACCACCACTAAATGGAGACAAGACTGCAGTTTCCGAAGATGCCTCAAGGTAATGTGCTTTCTTCAGAATTTGCAAATAACTGGTAGAAACGATATCCCAGAATGCCTGGTTGCAAATGTTCCAGCTCACATGGTCAAATGATGAAGACAATGATTTTGTATGGGCGAAACACTGAGAGCCAAAAAGAAAGGAAGAATAAAAGGGATGCAAAATCATTCACATACGAATGGATAGTGAGCAGTTCTAGTCATAGTAATTGTATTTCATCTCCACTACATCTATACCAATTGTAAATTTCGTCTTTCGTCTTCACAAAATGACAACTGCCATAAAACTCCCTAAAGCATAAAACGGAATGACATATCTAGATGTGTTTGTATGATAGTGCGAGTTGTCTGGCCAGAACTAGAATCATAATGCGAACTGTGTACTAAAAATAGATCTTACATTTGATATATATACAGGTGCTGGTCCCTAAAGATGCAACCGACTGAGGAAGTCCGATAGTCTGATAGGCAAGCAGGAAAAGTAAGACAGGGTGAGTGAGGCGAAAAATACAAGAGTGCATAGAAGCATAGAAGACAACATGTACCTAATATTTTTGGCAATTACTGTACTTCCATCATCAGCATCAAGATGACGCAACACCACCTCTTCCAAGCGCCCATCTCTGTAAGCATGCTGAAAAAAAAAATACAAGCCACAAGGTGAATTCAATATCAAACATATGATGGGAACGACCAGCCAGTCAACAAAATAGTGGCCCTACCAAATTACCAAGGTGAACTGTTCAGGATTTTTTTTTCAAGAAATCAAGTGTTCTGTCCCGTAAAAACAGCTATACAAATACATCTAACAGTCAGCACACTACTGACATCGAACTAGAACAAAGAAGTATTGAGTAATTTTCTTGACACAACGCTTTACGAAGGAGAACAATTAAAGTTTTGAAGTCCATGTAAATGTGCCCCGACATCAACACAATCATTGATAAAAAAAAAAAGTATCATGAACCATCATTCAGATCTTCTGCAATTTGCCTCACTGTAGTAAAATGCATCCAAAGGGTCAATGACAAAAAAATACATCCAAAGGATATTGACTCATTGAAAGATACTGCATCTGAATTTGCCTTACTGTACTAAAATACATCCAAAGGATATTGACTCATTGACACTATAAAAAAGGGTGTTTGAGTTGGTTTTTCGTCTAATGCTTATGCCTTGTAGGCCTATCGAATTCTGAGGTGCCCAAGTAAATTAACCAAAGAAAAGGAGCAGATTTGGCTACAGACACCGTATTAGTCGGGTGCCAGCCAACCAAGAACAAGATATGCCGAACCCAGCCAGTTTAATGACTCCAACAGCTCCCCACTGATGCAACATGAGGCACCAAAGCTACTTGGAGCACACAATTATTAACTGTTCAGGAAATCGGAACAGACTTGTAAACAGGGAGAGCACACAGAGCAATAGAGCAAGTACAACGTTTCCAGACTGAATTTATATTATACTAGACCTGTTTCTGCAGAAGCGATAAATTTTCATTGACAGGCCCCAAAAGAACAGCAGCTGCTTACAGTTTACATATTATTAGCATGCAAATTTTATAGGTAACGGTACTGGACTCAAACTCTACATAACCTATAAATTTTCATTGACAGGCCCCAATAATTAAATACATCAGCAGCTTACAATTTACATACTATTAGCATACAAAATTCTTACCCTGTAGAAACAGCTTGTTCCGAAGGGACAAGAGCCAGTTCCAAAATCAAAGTACTTGCAATCAATAGACCTGCAACATTAGATTGCAGATTAGATATCCCTTAAGAAAATAATGGAACACTAACGTAAACGACTACATCTTGAATTGCTTGTCATGAAACATATTTCGTTGCCTTACATTGCTGCTATCAATCAACTGAGTAATAACAAGGAATATGCGTAACCATGAATGCATAAATATTTGTAACCTTCTAATTTAATTTAAAAGTTCAGGACACTGAAAAATGTAAGGTACATGCTAAAGAATCAGCTACAGATGGAAGCATAAACCTTACTTGAGCTTGGATTTGTAGCTTTCAGTGATCTCCTGTTTTTCTTCTTTGGAGAAGTACCAAAGAACACTTGGAATGACATAATATGAAAGTTTGCGACATATAGGACAGGCCCGCAACGCTGAGTTCACATCCATACCAGATGAAGGAGAATTGTTGCGCCAATTTCTAATGCATGCAATACAGAAGGGATGATCACATTCAGATAACAATCCAAACTTCCTTTCAGCAGCAGTAGGCTTAGAGAGCACGCGATCCAAGCAGACACTGCATTCTATCTCTTGGCTGCGTTTCAAAGCTTCAAGACGTTTGTGGTTTTTCTCACATAACTTGATGTGCTCCTCCCTCTCATCAGGACGATAAGGATGCAAGCACATTTTTCCACAGGTTGTGCACAAATCTCCATGCATTTGAAGGCAACTTTCCCCATAAGGACAGTTGCCAGCAGCAGCAAAAGAGCAAATAGGAAGGTCAGCGGGCTTCATTGATGTCTGGTTTTGCTCAGTTGGATTGGACGACCAGTCAATCCCATCCTCAGCAGCAGTGGCCTTCTGAAAATCATTTCTCCATGCAGGCTTACTTGCAGAATGTGGCAGCATATTCATAGATACCTGCTGTGTTTCATTGCTAGTATCTGTTTGGTGTACCATGTGAGGAGGATGACTGGAACCTAAAAGTTGAAGAGAAGTAGACGCAACACGTCTTGCACTGCTTGAAGATGGTGGTGGTGGCATCACTGTGGGGTTACGAGAAACTTTGACGTGATCGTATCTGCAACGGCTCCCGTATGAGCATGCACCTTTTTGGTAAAATGTGCAGACCTGAGAAAAAATATACATGAGAAATACTAAAGGAAATGCATTGTAACTACCAATATGGGACTAAACTGTATCTAATATCAGTAATGCATTACATTGTTTGCTTGATCACTCCAGTCATGGGAGAATTCACAGTACTCTCCTTTCAAGCAGGCTCCATGCATGTAGAACTTGCAAAGAACCCTGATCGACAAACGACATAATAAAAAGACATGTAAGTAAGCTGTCAAATTTTTTGGTTCCATCTTGGCAGAAAATTATTAGTGAGATAAAATGGGTGCGTGCCATCTTTTCTTTTCACAATGTTTATCATCAAATAAAAGAAAACGTGAAGTTGAGATGTTTCAAAACAAAGGACCTTATATATAGCAATTTGAAGTTGTAGATCCTTCTTTATGTAAAAATTTTCCAAATAGTTTTAACCTTCGACATAGATCGCAGGAATAAGTTTCTGTTATGCAGGATGAGGAGAAAGTTGAATGCTTTTAACAAATTAGATAAGAGTCTGAAGAAATAGGCCACAAGGAGAATAACATCACAATAATTGATGCCCTACCTACACAAACACATTATTTTCGGTTCCAACTTCCAATAGAGTTTTGTTTAGGCTTAAAGTTTTCATGCTTACCCCTCCATTCAGAAATAGTAGCTTTATTGTATTTTGTTAGGTGCCGTTTGGCAACTGGGAAATGAAGAGTGGGATTGGGATAGGGAAATGGAATGGAAAATCTACACCATTCATTTATCTATCATATCAAATCTCAACCATTCATTCCTTCAAGAATCATTTCCCAATCCCAATCCCACCTCTCATTTCCCATTTGCCAAACGCCACCTTAGGGTAAGCCTATCCAATTTTGTGCCAAAAAAATTATGCATCAACATTTCTGAGCGGAAATAATTCTACTATTTCTGAACGGAGGGAGTACCATTCTCAGCAAATCTATAAACCACTATTTTCATAAGATATATCAGTGTCAGCATTTCCATCTGTGATTCAGCTTAAAGTACAACCATACACAAACAGAAGTTTCAAGTCTCCAATCCATGTGAGGCCAAGCATGAAGTAGCAATCATAGTACCAAATAAACAACATACGCCACAAAAAAAACTGAAACTGATTAGGGCTATTTAACTTAACAGAACATAACATACAGAACCATCTAACTGTAAATTTGTTATGGGCAGCCAGCTGGGTCTTATGGGCCGGCGGCGCAGCTACGGTTTGCGTTCTTAGGTCTATATAAAGAGGGTAGATGTGTGCTGTAGAGGTAGGCAAGGAAGAAGACTAGGTCCCTTTCTTCTTGTGCCCGTGGGATGAGGCCCCGGCGCCATTCTACAGCAATTGGGTTATCCTAAATTATGTTTTGTGACTGGTTTCTAGTAAACAGAAGGCATTAGACCCAATATCAATATTATCCCACTCGGCCTAGAGAGGACATACCGCAAAGCATCGCACTACAAGGTTAAAGAAATGCAAATAATCCCCTCGTCTCCCCTACCAATTCAGCCCACAAGCAGCATGGCTAGCATGAACCAATTGTAGAACCAAGCAGCCACAAAGATTCAACAATACATCAATTCCCACGTCTGCTTTACGCAGGGCTAGGACGCTCCCAAGCGCACAAATTCACCACCAAATTCAAACGTACCCCATTTGCCATTTGGCCACCCCACCCGCCTCTGCGACGAAGGCAAGAAACAAGTGGCGCCAGGGCTCGAGGCTGGCCCACCCCGTACTGTGCCGCCGAATCCAATTCTCGAGCCCGTCGCACTAAAAGTCCCAATCGGAAACGATTTTTGTCAGCTCCGAGCACCAATCCTACGGCACAAACAGCGCTCTTCAAACCCTAACGCTCGCGCAGCTACGCTGCCCCCAAAATCGCTCGGAACAGGGAGGGGAAAAGGACCGAATCGAAGCAAATTACCTCTTGGTCGACATGGCCGAGCGAGCTGCGTGCGCCGTGCCACGCCGCGCCGCCGAGCCGATCGGATGAACAGAGATTTCGCGGGGGGCCCGGAGAGAGCAGCAGGCGCCCCAACACAGGACGGGGATCGAATCCTTCTTTCGCCGCCGCCGCCGCCCTCGAGGGCTAGGGCTTGCTTGGAGCCGCGGTGGCGCGCTTCCCCTCCTCCCTCGCTCGCGTCTCGACGTCTCAGCTTTTTTGGGCTTGGCTTTTGCGGGGGGTATCGTGTCTGGGCACGATTCCTAAAAACGGGAGGTGCGAAGTGACAAGAATGCCCCTCATCTTGAAAATTAGAGGCATGGGCACGAGGGTAATTCGACCCACCGGTTCATGTGGACTGCTGTTGACTGACAGACTTGACTCGATGCTTGTTTTTTGCAAACTCGTTTTATGACTGAGACAAGGAGCAGGTTTTACGGGAATTTAGGTTCGTGTCGTGTACCCGTATCATCTCCCGATGTGCGCGATCAAGAAAGCGGGAAACGCATTTGCCAAAGCCTCGCAGTGTCATGATCAGTGAGCAAATCCAGGGAGATAGGACATGTGGGCTCTGGTAGAGAAAGCAACGATTGCATTTTCTGAAGATAAGAGAGTCCTGTGCGACGACCGAACCTTTTTGTTATTTGCTAAGCGAATTTCTTTCTAAAAATTGAATCATATACATCCTCTTTTTTTCTTGCATTCTCGTGTTGCAACAAATGCTCCACCCTTTTTGTGCCAATTTTTTGTTCGGAAATGTAAAGTAGTGACAAATCGTACAAATAATAAGTCATCGAAGTCACTAGCTTTATAGCGTGAAACCTCTACGATGGTGTGCTGCCATTTGGTATTTAGAATAAGCTGAGTGTCGATCATGGATCCACTTTTTTTTTCTGAATAAAAAACATGTATTACGTATTATTAAAGGGACAATTGCAAAAAAAAAAGAAAGAAAAGAAAACACACTCTTAGACTAATCCTTGTCTTCTTCTTCTTCTTTTTTGGCGATTAATCCTTGTCTAGTTACGAATGTAATATCAGAAAAATACGGGTGTGTTTGGTGTGTGGTGTAACGGGCTCTTGTCCCTTTTTCGTCTTCATATACTGAGGCGCAGTTCTCTTGAGTTTCGAGCGAAAAAAAATTAGCACCCAAATATACATCAAGCAAGGCCAAATATGCACCACCGAGTACCTAACTCCAGTATCGTCACCTAGAATCGAACTTTTCAGGATCAGCCTATGTATATCTGCACATCACTATTTCAATCTCTATATCAGCTATACAATCTAATGTTGAATACAATATACAGAGAACTAAGAAGCTGAATCCCACCTTTTCTGCCACCAATCTGAGCAACCCACGAAGAGAAGCAGGGTTTAGTTCATGTCTTCGAGTAGTGGTCCATCTATGAAGCGGACCCCTTGGTTTGCTCAATTTCCAGCGCTTGCTCCGCAACCATGATACATGAATCCGTCTCCAAACTTGAGGCCTCATTGTTTTCACTTAGCGAAGGAGCTCTCGGCAAAGATAGAACATCAGGGCTGCATTGTATGTCAGGCTGGATTCCCACTTGATCGATTTCATGCAGTGCTGGAGAGAGGTATTTTGCCACCGTGATAAACAAAGCAGATCCATCATCCAACTCAGTCACACTCTGCACAATTACACAAAACTGTGAAGCAGAACAAGCATTTTACATGAAAAAATAGTATGAATGCATAGTGAAATTGGCCTTGCCTGAATTTTTCCTTTGCCAAAGGTTCTGTGGCCAACCAGAATAGCACGTCCATTGTCATGTAGTGCCCCTGCCAGAATTTCGCTTGCACTGGCACTTCCTTCGTTGACCTATGTACACATGAACATAGAGTAGAAATCAAGTAAATTGAACAATGACTTCTTTATCTTTAATAAATGAAACCTGTCACAGACATACATGCATGGCAAAATGAAATGAAAAATATCTGTACATACTACATATTGTTTTGTCAGAGAAAATAAACGTTCGGATCCCTATGAAGAATATAATCTTAAAAGCATTGAACCAGTAAAGTTCGCATATGACATCTTGAGCTAGTTAACGATCGAGTTTCTAGTTCCTAGGATAAGTTCACAAAGAGTGATATTTAGACTCGGGCAAGGGCGCTTAAATCATTTAGAAGAGCCGTAACATGATTAAAGAATGTCACATGGACAGTATTTCATAAGTAGACCAAGCCACATAATGGATTAGCGTAGCAGTTTAGTAATTTTAGACAAATTGTGTAGCCGTACAAATTGGAAAATAAACATAGGTAGGCACACGGAATGAAGAACTCACAAGCACAACAAGAGGGTCATGTGTCAAAGAATGGCCTTGGCTCATATTTATCGGTAGAACATCTCCGTTGCGGTCAACAGTGTTGACAAGAGTTTCATCTCCATCCAGCCACATTTGAGCTACATCAAGACCAGCTTTTACTAAACCCCCCTGTTCGAAACAGCAAAGTAAATAAAACAAAGTATATCCATCGTACATCTAAAGACCATTCATGAAAAAAGTACACTAACTGGATTGTTTCGCAGATCTAGAATATATGACTGAACACCCTCATCTTCCATCCTTTTTATTGCATTTTCCATTTCAGCTGCAGCAGTCTGGTTTGAAAGAAGAGAGAATAATATGAATAGGTTTGAAAAGAAAAAACTGCAGAAATACTTCAGTGTCAAGATAAAGATAAAAAATACTCCGTCCTTTCTTAAATTGATGTCGCCATTGACTTTTTGAGTTACGTTTGACCATTCGTCTTATTCAAAAAAGTTTTTAAATTATCATATATTTGTTACGATTTGTTTTATCACTAAAGAAAATTTAAGCTTAACTTATAAGTTTTCAAATTTGAACTAATATTTTGAATAAGACGAGCGGTCAAACGTAACTCAAATAGTCAACAGCGACATCAATTTAAGAACGGAGGTAGTAACAAGATAAACAAGTCCTTGGGGTTTCCAATCCTGAAGAGTAGATAAAGTTGTCTGACTGAAAACGGAACGTGTAGCATGACCAAATATATGCATGTACTCAAGTTTCAACAAATTTCATTAGTTAGCAAAGCCGGCAGATGGAAGCCTCAAGATATTTGCAAGCCCTTAATATAATCATGTCACAGGATATTTATGAAAGCAAAATATCATTATTTACCTGCGAAAAGGCAGCTAGTCTGACATACCCAGTCTTGCATTCTTTACCATCATAGGATCTATGAGAGATAATTGAAGTTGAAAGAGGTGAAAGGTTGATAACCTCACGAGATATTTGGACCTGTCAGTTAGAAAAGATGGAGATTATAATTAGGGCATACCTGATCGTATTCTTAAACAATTTTTTGTGGATAATGCTAACTGAACATGGAAATGAACTTCACACTGGACAGAGGTAAAAATCAACTTTTGAAGCTGTGCAGACAATTGCTTAAGCATTTACCTCTTTTGTCTAATTTTGCCAGTCCTTCCATTCTCAGTGCCCTGGAGACAGAATTATGCATTAGTTCCAAAACATAAACAGTAAAATCAGGAACCGATGTTTCAACCACTCATGTTTCTGTTGACTAAAGGATAATAAGAGAATAAATGATTTAAGGATAGGGAACTACATCTAACAGTTTCACTTTCACTGTCGTCCCAACACGACCTCTAAGCCTCTGAGCTGCAGCCTCTCCATCCAACCCAGAAACACTCTTACCTGAAAAATCATACAATATCATCATCAGCACCAATCCTCTTGGGTACGGAACCTAATTCTAGAATAATTTGCTGGCTCAATGATATGGGAAAAAATGAATAGATATTGCATATATTTCTTTTCTCGAGGAGATAGCACGTAGCTGGCATAGTTTCAGTCGCAATTAGCTCTCACTTATGACACTATAAGAAGGATAAATTGCAAACCATAGTCAATTCAATGTAGACCAACAATAACCCAATCAAATAAATATCTCATAAAGCTATAGTCAACAATAATAGGTCTGCAAATTGCAAACACACTATATGAAATTAGATTTATGGAGGTGTGCCTTGTCCACTCAAGAAAAAGATTCATAGAAGGGCAAGTAAGCAAGTAACATACCATCTATCTCAACTAGCTCGTCGCCTTCATGTACACCTGCTCGATCTGCTGGGCCTCCCTCAATGCAGTCCATAACAAGCTGCAGCAGTCATGGGAGTTAGAAACTGTGACACTTAGTATAATGTCACCTTGCAGAAAACGTCAACTTACCAAGCGTCCAGAGCTTGGCTCCTTGTTTATGAACACCCCAACTCCTTGGACGTTACCATCGCTTCCAATCCTGAAACTCTGATACTCCTGCATATCAACAATCATGCAACGGCTTGTCAAAGCTGAGATAGGGCTCATGCAGGTTGTCGTTTAGTAACAGCAGTTGAAGTCCCAATTCATGCGCACCTTTGGGGTGATGATCTTCGTAAATGGGTCGCCAAGCGTGGACAGCATCCCTCTAAGCTTACCGTAGGCAGCATCCTCTGATTTGAGTGGAAACATCTCCACCATGGTTTGCTGCAGTTTCTGGTCCCAGTCTGCACATCGAGCAACATCATGTAAAACTAAAAAATAATGTTTCCTATTATGTTAACTTGGGTAGCCATTACGGTGTTGTGAGAGCTATGGTCCCTCACATTTTGACCCTTGTCAATGCAAACACGATATAATCACAGCACTAAGCACTTTCAATTTCACTTGATTTCTATCAAAGTTCTCACTTAAAAACCGCACCATTTCGCCACTAAAAGCTGAAATTTGGTTATACCTTGGTGGTTGAAGGTGGGATCGACGAAGGTTTCCCGGATCAGCCCCCACGCCTCCACCAGAGTCTTCTGCACCCGGTTCACCTGCCAACAACCAAACAAACTCACCAAAAGTTTCCCCTTTTCTTGGAACATGGCGTCAGCACTGGGATGCCTCGTGTAGGGGAACAAACCTCGCGCGCCTTGGACACGGGGAAGGCGACGGTGAGCGACTCAGCTGTGCAGGTGCCGGCGGCAGCGGGGACAGGTCCCCGGCGAACCCGGTCAGGGACACCACGGCCGCGGCCGCGAGCCCCGCCGCCGCCCGCCCCAGCGACCGGCCGCCGTGCTCCGGCCCGGAAGCCCGGACCGCCGGCGGCTGCTCCCGCCTCTCCGACCGCACTTGCAACCTCGCTCTACCCGCAAGAACCGCCGCCGTCGCGGGCCTGCGGACCCGGCGGGGAAGAGGGCGCGGGGCTCGCGCGGCAGCGACGGAGCAGTCCACCATTTCCATGGACGCGGTGTGGTGTTGGAGGGGGGGGACAGTAGTGAGCTCGCGGTTCTTGCGCGCGCGCGCCGGATATAAGTGCACGGGCAAGTGGCCGCCGGAGACGTCCACGGGGAATCTGCTGGCTGTGGAGTCCTCAGTCTGATGAGCTGCCGGGGCGCTGGTGGACGGGAGGAGATCCGTGCGGGGGGATCTTCCCGCGCGTCCACGTCGCGGATTCATGCTCGCAGCCTCGCACACGTATCTCGGTCGGGTGGTGCTGGGGCGAACAGATACTACCGAAGTATCCGGTCTTTTTTGTTTGGTTTTAAATGGAACCATATCCTAGTCAGTTCGTACACGCCTTCCACGGCCCACGGCTATATTCTCCATGGAAAAAAAATAATTGCAAACTTAAAGAACGGAAATGAGGACGCCACAGCAGCCAGCAGATTCCCCTCGGTAAGGCAAAACGTTTTCAATCGAGAAGTCATGACAATATGATAGAGTTTCGAAAAACGGGAAAAAACAGTTTATGAGAAATATAATTGTCACAACAAGCTATGACGTTTTGGTGAGTCGTCATAAAAATTTATGACAGTTTTGGCAGAAAATGTTAAATTTGTAGAAGGTAATTAGCATTGTTATATGACAGAGTGATTTCTGTCGTAAGACAGTCATAACTCACAAAAATTATTTATGATGAATATTTTTGGTTTTGTAACATAATTAAAGTCATCATAAAATGCCATAATTGTTGTAGTAATATCTGCATGTTTCACCCAAAAAAAAGTATAAACAGGAAAACATTAGCTTATTTGTATGTTATTTTTCCTTTTTCATACTCTCAAAGGCTCAAATCAAACATTATGGGGATTGCTAAACTTTACCCATGCATTCCAGAGCAGCCCAACACCCGAATTTCTTTGTTACAGCGACCCGTCCTCTATCTCCTTCTCCAACTCTGGCGAGGCCTTCCGAGCTCCTTCCCTAACTCCGGTGACCTCTCCGATGAGATTAGTGACCGGGATTGGGGTTAGGGTTCCGGGTTTGGAGGTCACCGGTGTCCGCCGGACTTAGAAGAGGGGGGGGGGGGGGGGGGGGGGGGGGCGGGGGGGGGGGGGGGGGGCAGGCCGGCCCGGCGGTTGTGGCGGGAGAGACGGCGGATGCGGAGGCGACGGGGGCGCCGCCGGAGCGGGCGGCGGGAGATGGCGGTTGGGCCAGGGTCGGGGGGGGCGAGGTCGACGACGGCGGGGCGGGAGGCGGTGGAGGGCGGTGCCTCGGCGGGCTAGGGGAGCTCTGGACTTGGCGGCGCGCGCCTGGAGGCATTGGCGGTGGGCAGAGGCGAGCATCGGAAGGTTGAAGAAAACTGTTGTCCGTTGGATGAGCAGATCGGATGGCCACAATTCGGGTGCTGGGTAGGCAGGATGCGGGCGTCGTACAGAGCCCTAGCATGATAGTCCCAGAATATAGCTAGGTGTTGAGTCAATCAGGCAATGAGCATAGATAAAAAAAATATTTAAATATGGAGTGCATATTAGGATAGATTCACGATGATCCCCGGAGTGCTACTTATAGCGTTAAGGAAGCGACTTGCCCCTAGAATGCATGACGGTTTATGATGAGGCGCAATGCAAGCACCGCTCGCAATAAGGTGCAAATACACGAGGATCCTCCGGTTTCTGTGAAGCTTCACTTAAATTTACGAGCACGTAACTGAAGCTGTCCACTTCTAATTCAGTCGCCTACCCTCTTCCGTTGGACCATCACCATTCAAAGTTTGTAATCATTTATTGAAAAATGAAAAGTATGTATAGTTTGTATTGTCTAGCAACGGAAGAGAAGTGCACGCATGTACCATCGATCGGACCAGTCTCTACTAGTATCTCTTTTACCCTCTTCCGTTTGACGACTCGACGACGACGACGCTCTGCCCTCCCCCCAGTCCGCACCGCCCGACCGATCCAGGTGCTTGCTGAGGCCGTGACGGCGTGACCTCATCGCTTGCGCTCCTTACTCGCGCGCGGCGGAGAAAAATCAACGCGCGCCAAGTTTCCCGGAAAAAGAGCTCCTTCCTCCGCGCGCAGCACGCGCGCGCCGTTGAGGCGTTGACGATGATCCGTTCTACTTCTCGATGTGTTTTTGCCTCTCCACCCTTCCTCCATGTCGCCGTATATAAAGAAGTCCCTCTTGTCCAGCTTGTTATTATTGTTATCAACTGTGTAAAGAGAAAAGCCACAAGTAATTCCTTCCACTCTCGAAGGCAGCAAATACCAATCTTCAAGCTCGTTGCGCTTGTTTCCAACTCAAATTAAAACCAAAAGCCTCCTTGGTTTTGATCAGTTGGTGAATTGCCCGCGATGGCAGACAAGAGTCACAAGAGCAACAACGGCGGCTGGCCAGCTCGCTCAAGCTTCGCCTCACAGAGCGACACCTTGTTGGCAGCGACGAGAAGAAGCTACGCGCCTCCGAGCGTATGGCGCACGACGTCGGCGCCGGTGGTTGTCGTCCCGGGAACAAAAACAACGCCGGTCTCGGCCTTCGCGCCGGCCGAGAAGAACTTCGCGGCCGACTTCCTGCTCGGAGGCGTGTCGTCGGCGGTGTCCAAGACGGTGGCGGCGCCGATCGAGCGCGTGAAGATGCTGCTGCAGAACCAGGAGCAGCTCATCCGGACCGGCAGGCTGTCGGAGCCGTACAAGGGCATCGGCGAGTGCTTCGCGCGCACCGTCAGGGACGAGGGCGTCCTCTCCCTGTGGAGAGGCAACACCACCAACGTCATCCGCTACTTCCCCACGCAGGTAATTAATTAACCATATCGTCGTTTTTTGATTTAGTTTTATATGCACAGACAAAGCTAGTTCAGTTTTGAGTCTCATGAATTCATCAACAAATTTTAACACTTACTGATGATATTTACTTATGTGTCAACTGTCCAGGCTCTGAACTTTGCGTTCAAGGACTACTTCAAGGCCCTGTTCAACTTCAAGCGCGACAGGGACGGGTACTGGAAGTGGTTCGCCGGGAACGTGGCCTCCGGCAGCGCCGCGGGGGCGACGTCGCTGCTGTTCGTCTACTCGCTCGACTACGCGCGCACGCGGCTCACCAACGACTACAGGGCCGCCGCGGCCAAGGGCGGCGAGCGGCAGTTCGCCGGCCTCGTCGACGTCTACCGCAAGACGCTGCGCTCCGACGGCGTCGCCGGACTCTACCGCGGCTTCAACGTCTCCGTCGTCGGCATCGTCGTCTACCGCGGCCTCTACTTCGGGATGTACGACTCCTTCAAGCCCGTCCTGCTCACGGGAAAGCTGCAGGTATTTTAACCGTTGTCAAATACTGACTTTTTCTAACTTTTGCTTGAGTTTGAAATCATACTTTGACCAGCTTTGCCACCCAAAACTTCCAAGATATTTCACTCTCTGGCTTTGTGCATAGAAAGAAACTATGCCACCATTTGCTGAATAATACAACTCGATGGCAGGACAACTTCTTTGCGAGCTTGGCGCTCGGCTGGATGATCACCAACGGCGCGAACCTGGCCTCGTACCCGCTGGACACGGTCAGGAGAAGGATGATGATGACCTCAGGGGAGGCCGTCAAGTACAAGAGCTCCATCGACGCCTTCGCCCAGATCGTCAGGAACGAGGGCGCCAAGTCGCTGTTCAAAGGCGCCGGCGCCAACGTCCTCCGCGCCATCGCCGGCGCCGGGGCGCTTGCCGGCTATGACCACCTGCAGCTCGTCTTCTTTGGGAAGAAGTACGGATCAGGTGGCGCCTAGTAGCTAAAACAGAGACGGAGTTTGTACAAACCAAGTGATGATGACGACAAGTACCATTTTATTCCTGTAATTTCTGTTTGTTAGGATCTTCCGTTGTATATTGCAAGCACTGAGTATTGTAGACTAAGGTGATTCCCCTGTGTAAATTGGTAGTATTAAAGATTGCTGTTGAAACGGTTATAAAATTAACTGATGAAAATAAATAAGGAGCACTCTGGTTGCTTCCATTTCTCCATTCATTTGTGAGCTTATATACTGTAGGATTGCAATGATGTTTGTAAGTTCTCATTTTCTTTTTTCCCTTTTTTTATGGAAACAAACGATATTTGTAAGTACTTGGAATAAAGAGGACCGAAATTGCCTGGAACTATTCAGTGCCGCAAACATTACTGTCGTAACCCATATTTTCAGGCCCTCGATTGATCGTTGTTCCCCGAACCAAATATTTGCCGTTCTCTCGATTATTCGAGCGACGACAGAGGCGCGCCAGGTAGGGGGGCAGCGCTGAGGATCCATCTAGAGCATCAGATGGCATTGGCGAACAAGATGAAGTTCCCGGCGGGCGCCGAATTCAAGTTCGGGTCTTTTACGTTCGTCGCGGACAAGGAAGGAAATCTCCAGGAAAAGACGTCGTCGGTGGCGCAGGAGGCGTCCCTGGTGGCCATGAAAGCTCCATCCTCGTACGGATCTGCTGAAAAGAGCTCGTCGGCGGCGCCACGTGTGTCGCCGGCGGCCCTATGTACTACGTTCGGACTGCGAAATTCCGCAGCCGAGTTCAAGATCGCTTCGCGGGTATCGGGCTCTCCGTTTGGAACCCGCCTAGAAGACGGATCCACCTTGGATCCGCCACCTAGCTCTGCCCTAGAAGCGAGAATGCAAAAGATCGCTCTCGACATCACCGAGGGGCGGTATTTTCCTGGATTCGGGCTCGGTTATCCTAATTACGAGTCTGACTTCAGCGACGATGACTGCCTTGAGATCGGAGATCCAAACCAGGGTCACAACCCGGCCAGAGAAGTCTTCATGGCGGGGCGTGACGATGAGGCATCCAGCGATTTGCGCACCATCGACTCGATCAGATCTCGATCGGTTGCGCCATCCAATGTGACGCCAAGAAATCTCAACCCCGACTTCGACGCCGTCCGGTTCCAAACCGCGTTGGATTCCCTCGCGCGTATGGCCCCTGACGGAACACCACTTGCTCCGATGGTACAACAAGTCGTGGAACTTGCCGGCCGTGTGATCCCACTGCAAGATCAGGAGGTTGTTGCACCGGCGAGGACTCCAGTACACAGACGCCTGGGGGCTAACAACGATCAGAGGGCCGATTCATCCTCACATGGATCATCTTCTGATCACCCCAGGCGACATCGGCGTAATCTGGAGCCTTCAGATGCAAGACATCAGATAAACCAGCGGAGGAACCAAACTGGCAATCCCCCAAGGGGGGAACCAGAACAACAAACCCCAGGCGCTCCAGCTCGTAGAGGGACGCGCCCAGAGACGGCTCCTAAGCCGCCCCCGTATAGGGCTCTGGGTAGTTATCTCCGAACTGTTGAGTGGCCAGCCAAGTTCAAAGTGGGGTCTATCGACAAGTACGACGGCACTATCAACCCAGAAGAGTTCTTGTCGATATACTCCACGACGATAGATGCCGCAGGAGGAGATGAAAGAATCAAGTGCGCCTATCTACCCACCGCCCTGACCGGAGCAGCGCGGTCCTGGTTGCTAAACCTCCCGGCATATCACTTCGACTCCTGGGCAGAACTGTGTGAGGTCTTCAAGGGAAATTTCCTTGGATCGTACAACCGCAACGCAACACCAGAGCAGCTCCGAGGTGTTAAACAGAAGGCAGAGAATCTTCGAGACTACATCAAGCGCTTCTGCCTAATGAAGAACACAATCGCAGACATCTCCGATATAGAAGTAGTCCTCGCCTTCCAAGAAGGGTGTTTGGATGTGAAGATGGTGGAGACCATAGCGAGAACGAGCCAAAGACTACTGCAGAGCTGTTCCGATTGGCAGAAATCTGTGCCAAGGCGGCCGATGCTCGTGCTCGCCTCTCCGATGGCCGGGGCAAGGCTCCGAAGAAGAAGTCAGAAGACAGGGAGGTGAATGCGGTCGATCGGTCGGGATCGGATCGTAATCACTTCCGTAAGAAGCGAGGTCGTCCCGAAGGCGTGGCTAAGTGGTGTCCGATTCATCGCTCCCCAAACCACGAACTAGAAGAGTGCTTCGATTACCTCAAGCTCGAAAAGAAGCGTCTAGAAGAAGGCAAGACCTCACGGACGACCAGAGAAGAAGATCGGGGCCGCGAAAGCCAAGATCGAGAACACCGAGATCGGGAGCACCGAGATCGGGAGAATCAGGATCGTGGGCGCCGTGATCGGGAGTACCGAGATCGGGAGCTCAGGGAGCGCGATGACCGGGATGAACGCCCACGCTACAGAAGTCGCAGAGATCATGACGATGACGAGGAGGAGAGGTACCCAGAGATCAACATGATCTTCGGAGGAAGCTCCGCTCTGTCGTCCAAGAGCCAATACAAGAAGCTGCAGAGAGAGGTGGCTATGGCAGAACCCTGTTCTAGATGACTAGAGTGGTCGGATACCCCGATCGCGTTCAATGCCGATGACCACCCGAAAACTCTGCTGAGCAACCCAGAGTTGCCCTTCGTCGCCAAAATCATTATCCACAGGAACAAGGTCGCGAAGAAGGTATCGACAACGGAAGCGGTCTCAACCTGTTGATGAAGAAGACGTACGATCAGATGGGCCTGCCGATCACCGCTCTCCGACCAGTTGAGGAATCATTCCATGGCATCTTGCCTGAGGTGTCTTCGCGTCCTCTTGGGAAGATAGAGTTAGCAGTGACAGTGGGCCCGAGAGAAAATAGAAGAACTGAAGTCCTGACGTTCGAGGTGGCTGACTTCGAATCTGCCTACAACTGCATCCTGGGAAGACCGTTCCTGTTCAGGTTCATGGCAGCTGCGCACTTCGCCTACGCCATGCTCAAGATCCCAGGACCTGCGGGTGTTATCACGCTGTGCGCCGATCAAGACCAGGCTGTGAGGTGTGACGTCAATGCGCTGATCATCGCTGGCCACTTTGACTCGAAAGATCTCGAGTCGCAGCGCCAGCCAAAAACTTCTCGAGAAGATCAAAGGCAGATAGCAGCAGTTGCCGACACGAAGGCTTCAGATGCGGCATCTCCGTCGACAGCGGTCGCCCAAGCGCCAGCAAAGACTGTCGACGGGCCAAGCGCGAAAGGAGATGAGCCTGCTAAAAAGGGCAGCAAGCCGATTGGCCTCAGCTTCATCGATCCCGGCAAAAAGACCAACGTCGGGGACAATCTCGACCCTAAATAGGAAGACGCGCTCGTAGCCTTCCTCCGGGAGAATATCGATGTGTTTGCATGGCAGCCATCCGATATGCCCGGGATCCCCAGGGAGGTGATCGAGCACAAATTGGGGATCGACCCGGCTTTCAAGCCGATCAAGCAAAAGCAGCGAAGGTACACGCCGGACAAACGCGACGCCATACATGAGGAGGTCACTAGGCTTCTCAAAGCCGGGTTCATCAGAACGGTAGACTATCCTGAATGGCTAGCAAATCCTGTACTAGTTCCTAAGCCAGACAAGTCCTGGCGCATGTGCGTCGATTACACTAGTTTGAATAAAGCTTGTCCTAAAGATGAATACCCTCTTCCGAGGATAGATCAGATTGTAGACTCTACGTCCACTAGTGAGTTATTAAGTTTTCTTGATGCTTATTCTGGATATCACCAAATTAGCCTCAACGTCGACGAGCAAGAAAGGACGGCCTTCATCACGCCGTTCGGAATATTCTGTTACATCACGATGCCCTTCGGGCTGAAGAATGCGGGGTGTACTTATCAGAAGTGTGTCAACATAGTCTTCGAGGATCAGATCGGGAAGAACGTCGAAGCCTACATTGATGACATTGTTGTCAAGACCAAGAAGTCCGATGATCTCCTGGCAGACCTGAAGCAAACCTTCGACAATCTGAGAAAGTACAAGATGAAACTCAACCCTGCCAAGTGTGTCTTCGGGGTGAAGTCTGGAAAACTACTGGGGTACATGATTTCCGAGCGAGGGATTGATGCCAACCCAGTGAAAGTTGCGGCTCTAGAAAAGTTGAAGCCTCCGAAGACCAGGCGAGAAGTCCAGAAGCTAGCAGGCATGATGACGGCCCTAAACCGGTTCATCTCGAGATCGGGAGAACGAGGTATGCCATTCTACAAGTTATTACGCAATCAAGATGGCTCTCAGTGGGATGACCAGGCAGAAGAGGCGTTCAAGGAGTTTAAAGCTTATCTCAAAAATATGCCCACCCTGAAACCCCCACAGCCCAATGAAGAACTGCTCTTATATGTTGCTGCCACAGATTCAGTTGTTAGCGCTGCGCTGACAGTTGAACGGGAAACAGACACTGGGCCCAAACAGTTTGCTGTTTATTTCGTCAGTGAGATATTGAAAGATGCCCAGACACGTTACCCGATGGTGCAGACGCTCTTGTACGTAGTATTGATGACATCCAGAAAGCTGAAGCATTACTTCTTAGCTCATCCAATCAAGGTGGTCTCGGATAGACCGCTCCAGACTGTTTTGCATTGCAAGGATGCCATCGGCAGAATTGCTCAATGGTCTGTAGAGCTTGGTCAATACCAGATCGAATATGTCCCTCGAACAGCCATCAAAGGACAAGCTCTGGCGGATTTTATAGCAGAGTGGACCGATGATGGTGATGATGACAAAAAAGATCCAGATCACTGGGTCATGTATTTTGATGGTTCCTTCACGTTGAAAGGTGCCGGTTCCGGAGTTGTCTTCATATCTCCGGCAGGAAAAATATTGAAGTACGCCATTCAGTTACTCTTCCAAGCTACGAACAATGTTGCAGAATATGAGGGCCTCGTGACAGGTCTCCGCATTGCCAAATCTCTCGGTATCAGCCGACTGCTCGTGAAAGGGGATTCACAGTTAGTCGTCCGGCAGGTACAGAAAGAGTATCAATGCTCTGATCCGAAGATGGCCGATTATCTTGACGAAGTTCGGAAGTTGGAGAAAGGGTTCGATGGTCTCGAAGTACGGTACGTACCACGGCTGGACAATCGTGACGCTGATCATTTAGCTTGCATTGCTTCATCACGATCTCCAGCCCCAGATGATGTGTTCTTAGAAAAGCTCCACAAGCCATCGGCGGCAAGCACGCATGCTGCAGTGGAAATGATGGTTATCGATTCGGGAGAAGGCTCTGTCGAAGACTGGCGCATACCGATTCGCCTGTTTCTCGAAAACAGTCCTATCCCAGATGATGATGCGGCCACGGAGCGGCTGGCCCGCAAGTCCAAGCATTACGTATTGATTGACGACGTACTCTACAAAAGAGGTCTCAATGGGATTCTGCTGAGGTGTGTCTCTACGGAAGATGGTATTCGACTGCTACATGATATACACGGTGGGATCTGCGGTGCACATGCGGCTTATCGCACTCTCATCGGCAAAGCATTCAGGCACGGATTCTACTGGCCCACGGCGAAGCAGGACGCCATTCACCTCGTGCAGACATGTAAGTCCTGTCAATTCTTCAGTAGGCAAAGTACAAGGCACGCTCAACAGTTGCATACAATTCCTATCACATGGCCTTTTGCCATCTGGGGGATCGATATATTGGGACCGTTTCCTAAAGCCAAAGGAGGATACAAATTCTTATACGTCGCCATCGATACTTTCACCAAGTGGATCGAGGCAGAGGCGGTTGTGAATATCACTGAGGTTGCTTCTGTCAAGTTCATGAGGAGTATAGTCACAAGGTTTGGAGTTCCCAGAAAGCTGATATCAGACAATGGTCGACAGTTCATCGGTCGCCGGTTTGAGAAATTTTGTGCCGATCATGGTATGCTTCACCCGACATCTTCGGTGGCTCATGCTCAAACCAATGGTGCTGTTGAGCGAGCCAACGGGATCCTTATGAAGGGGATGCGTGCACGAGTCTACGAGAAGCTAGCAGCTAAAGGCAAGAATTGGATCGAAGAGTTACCGACCGTTCTGTGGTCAGCACGAACATCTACAAGTCGGGCTACAAAGGAAACTCCGTTCTTCCTAGTCTACGGCGCTGATGCAGTACTACCACCCGAGATTCACTTGGGGGCTCATCGGGTCACCAATTTCTATGAAGACGACCAGCAAATCTCTCGAGAGGTTGATCTCCTGCTCCTCGAAGAAGAACGCAACACAGCACTCCATAATGTGGAACATTATCAGGAGGTTCTGAAGAAGCAGTACAGTCGCAAAGTGGTCGGTCGACATTTAGATGTGGGAGATCTGGTGATCAAGAAGGATATCAAAACTAAGGATAAGCACAAGTTGTCTTCTCCATGGGAAGGACCATACATAGTAGTTGAAGATGCTGGCATGGGGTTTATATCTTAGCCCACATTGACGGTGATATATTGCCCGGAACATGGAACACTGATCAGCTTAGAAAGTTTTATGTGTAATCCATTGTTTGATGAATAAAGTGTGTTCAGTTTCTCCAACTACTGTGCAAGGTTCCAAAGGCTGACCAAAGGTCGGTCTACAAGTTTGGCTGGTGTCTTAGCCACATGAGGGTTATAAGGCATCGGTACGAACAGCCTCTTCAGGCAAGATTGGTCATAAGGCTTAGCCACACTGTGGTTCATAAGTTAATTGACCCCCATGATGTTCTAGCGAGGGACCCTTAGCCCATGAGGTTAATAAGTGGCTCTCCCTAGGCCGGTTGCACGATCAACCACCCAACAGACTGCAAGTCTTATGCCATATGGTGCTACATGATAGTTTGGCCAATGGTTCATAAGTTTCGTAAGTCTCCCCGAGTGTCTGAAGTAAGAGCCTTAGCCATCGAGTTATAAGTGCCAACTTCAGACCACGTTGCAAGATCAACACCCCCATTATTTAGCTTGAAACATAACTTGCCATGTGCAAAGTCAAATGTTATACAGCTATTATGAGTTCCAGATATGGAACAACTTCAGAAACTTAGTTCAAACGTAGCTTGTCACAGGCAAAGCTAAGTGTCACTGAATTGATACGCCTTCTTCTATGTTATTTAGATCGTGCATATTAGTGATAATGCTTTCCTGCATACAGTTAAAACTGTATTCAAAAAAGCAGGGGGCTGGGCTGCTATGCATATCTAAATCAAATTAACAGGAGCCTGAGCTCCAATCTTGCATCAAAATATTGTCTGATTACAGGGCTTTACAAACAATTCAGGGCCTCTCCTCATCAGAAGGAGATACATCCAAGTTCAAGTCCATGATGAACTTGTCGGCTGATTCCATCAGACCATCAACAAGTGCATCACGTTCACCTATACTACAAGTAAAGCCTTGCTCTACAACCTTCACATCCAATTCAGGATGACGGTTCTTCAAAGCAGCCAAAGCAAAGGCACAGCCATTGACTAAACTATCAGCAACCTTGTCAGCAAGTTTGGCCTTCTCTGCGGACAGGATCTTGTTGGCTTCCTTCAGCTTCTTCGCCTCCGTCTGCAGAGTTTGGATTACTTGGGTCTTGGCTGTGTTCTCGGTGCGTAGGGCTTCATTTTTGGAGCTCAAATCTACAACAGAAGATATTAGATTACTTCAGGGATATGCAGAAGGCAAAAAGTAAACAGCATATGACAGGAAGAATTACCCTCCGCTGTTTTCGATAAAGCATCTCTTTCCACACGCAGATCCTTGAGGTACTCCTTATGTTCAGCCTTTAGATCTGTGATCTCCCTGGCATGAGCTTCCTTTGCTTCGTCATGGGTCTTGTTCAAAGCAATGAGAGCCGCTTCGAGTTCTCGAATTCTATCATCTTTCCCAGATGAAGCATAGGCAGCCTCAACATCAGAAAGTTTCTTCGGAAGAGCGGCAAGTTCTCCATCCTTCTGTTTGATTCTGTCAGTAAGGCGCTTGCAAGTTCGCAGATGCCACTGGCTGGCAGCAACGACCTCCTGGCTCAGCTTGTCGAACACTAAGTTCTCCCCAACTGTCCCGGATGCGGAGGTAGAAACAATTAGGGCCTGTTCGGGCGCTGATTGTACATTCGGGGCCGGAGGGTTGACAGTAGGAGCAGGTTCAGCAGAAGAAGATGGAACACTACAGCATGATCACATATCAGAAGATCGGATGAAAATGTTTCAAACAGCAAGGGAATTTAGCAAGAATACTCACGAAGTATACCTCTTGGTGCGGAAGCGTCTTCTCTTGGCAGCAGGGCTAGAAGCAGATGTCGCCTGGGAAGACAAGACTTGAGAGATTTTGGAAAATCCTTTAAAGAGACTGCCGAAAACTATTTCGATGGGTACCTGATCGCCGGTACGAGGATTGGCGACGCGAGTCGGAGGCAGTTCAGGGACATCGGGAGCAATAATTGCTGAAGCTGATGGAGCTGTTGGAGCTGCTGGAGTTGCAGGAGTCGCTGTTCGGAAGCGCTTGCGCGTCGTTGTCTTTGTCTTCGTCCCAGCTGGGGGCTTCGAAGACTCGACGGCAGGTGGAGGAGGACTAGTGGCTTCGACACCCACCGGAGTGTTACCGGACGTGGGATCGGTAGCGGGTCCAGGCCTCTCGGCATCTCCTGGCGCCTCAGACTGCTCGACAGTGGCAACAGCAGCCACCTTTCGCTTAAGAGAGCTGGTGGCGTCATCGGCAATGGCAGTATCCTTCTCCCGATCACCGTTGTTTTCTTCATCACTGTCCCCGATGACTATATCAACATCAGGTTGGACATCGTTGGGGCCAGGTTCGTAAAGGTTCTACAGAACACAAGATCAGCATGGCAGAAAATATGTCTTCAAGAAAATTGAGGAGATTTACAATCAACATACCTCGGGAGGTGGATTTTCTGCACTATAAGGAAGAGGTACTGTCGAAGGCTTAACCTTTGGTCCAGTACCCATGATATCATACACTCTCTTGAAGACATCGTCTTCGGAGAGTTCGACAGCTGCAAAGGAGAGAAAAAGATGACATGCTTATCAAACAGAAAATCAGATATCAAGTATATACTGGTATGTTGATGAGTGATGGACATCTACCTCCAACTGGTAACCAATTAGGTTCGCCAGGACTTGTATAATACATAGCCAGTGGATCACGCCTCTGAAGAGGGAAGATGCGTCTTCGGATGAATTCTTCTACAACATGTTCTCCTCTCAGGCCCAACTTGATCAACTCGTTGACCCTGGCTATCATCTTATTCAATCGAGGAACATAGGTCGGAAGACCCTTGTCCCACTTCTCATGGTTCGGCATCAAGCCGTCAAGCTTGATTACATTATTCTTCTTCCCCATGTCCAAGATCAGATATTTGGTGTCATATCCGCTCCAGGAAGACTTGTACTGATACGGGATGAACTCAGCTTTGTTCCTAAGTACGAAGCCTACTGAAAACACCATCATCTGACCCTTGTAGTACCGGGGCTGGTGATAATGGCGCCACAGATTCAGATAGGGGGCTACGCCCAACCAACATTCACACAAGATGGCAAACATGCTAAGCATCATCACAGCATTGGGTTTGAGTTGAACAAGCTCGATATGGTAAAATCTACAGATCTGCTCAAGAAATTTGGAGGGCGGAAGATTGAAACCACGCATGAGATGAGCCTCAAATACCGGGAGTTCTGTGGTGTTGCAGTGATGGTATTCTTCTTCGCCGGTGTTTCTTCGAGTCAGAAAGGCCGAGATCATCCCCCTTCTCTCCAGTTCATCCAAATATTCCAGGGAAAGAGAGGATTTCTTCCAGTACTCCTGGAGATTCGGGATTTCTCCCTTCTTCATCTTCTGCTGCGCCTGGGTAAGAGAAATGTTGGAGTCGTGGGAGTCGGAGGATTGATTTTCGTTGGGATTGCCGGAGATTGTGGCGGACGAGGATGCGGCGGCCATGTGAAATGTTTAGGGTTTGAGGAAATGGAAAAGAGTGCAGACTAAAGGATGGAGGAAAAAGAATATGGCGTGAAGGGCTTAAGTAAAACCCGGCGTGACGGTTCGCCTCCCCATAAATGCGGGATTTCCCTTCCTTGGGTTACGTGCGGAATATACCGAGGTGATGCTCTTTTCTGTTATTAAAATAAGGCGTTTGGATTTGCGCTCGGTTTTTGGAAGGATAACTACCTGGTTGTGAGGTAAGAAGTTGGAGTATTTTTCGGGATCAATTGCTCCGAATAATTAACAATGTACGATTAACGATCCGGATCGGAAAGAGCCTTCGGTGCGTGAAAAACGTGTTGAGTACTACTCCCGAAGAGTTCTCGACCAAGTGATCTGTTAGTTGTCACGAAGACTTATTTCATCAAGACACATCAGAGAAGCTAAGTTCAGTTATCTCGAAGACTCATGCAAGGTACATTATCGAGAGAAAAAGAGAAGACAACATCACAGATGCAATATCATTCAAAATTATAATCTTGGATTGAAGGCAGCTCTTGATGTCTCCAAGGATGCATCCCGGGACGACCTCAAGAAGGCCTACCGGGAGGTAGCCAAAAGATATTACAAGCAAGACATGCAGAAAACTATCTAGGTTCTACTCTCCGACCTGCTTGACAGAAGAATAAAACAGGAGAAGAAGAAAAAACAAGAAAACCGAGACTACTGCTGAGAGAATGGCATGATAGCCATCCCCTTATCCTTAGTTCCGCTGATCATCAGCGTCCTCAGGAGCTGCAACAGCAGCATCAGCATCAACCTCGTCCTCCTCATATGTAATGAGGGGAGAGGAGGCTTGGCAGCAGCAGCAGCAGAGCCTGCACCTACGTCGCCCTCACCATGAGTGATGAGCGGGAGGGGCACCTCGGTGGTGGAGAGGGTAGAACCCTCGTTCAATGCCATGACTGGGTTGATGGCCCCGGTAGGAAGAAGAGGATCTTCTGCGGCGACGGGAATGAAGCCACCCGCCTGACTGGATCCGGTTTGAGCGCTCGTCCAGGGAGCCCAACCAGGATTGTACAGGACCATGGCCTTCTTCTTGCTTGGCTCGTCGTCGTCGCTGTTGTCGTCGTCGTCGTCGTCGTCGTCATCGTCGTCGGAGTCGTCGAGGAAGATGGGTTTGGCGTCCGCCGGAATCCCGCGTGGCCCCTTGTTCAGGGCGACGTGGAGGCGGCGCGCGAACTCTTCATCTCCCGCCGTGTCCGCCTCTAGGTCTACGACCTGAGATGGATCTGGAGGGGGACTTGGAGGAGGGAGCCCGTAATCTTCCGCGGAGAGCGGAGGAGGAGCAGCAGCTACCGGCGGTGGAGTGCCAGCGGGATGCGCGGAGGAGGATCCCGACCCGCCGGCGAGCTCGTCGTCGAACCACTTCATGAACTGTGGAGTGGTGGGTCTTTTCTTGCCCATGGTAGATGGTGGATGCGAAAGTGATACTTGGGGGGCTCCGCCGTCCTAATCATTTATAGCCAAAAGGTGGCCTTTTGGAAACCGAATGGTCAAGTGCGAAGTGGATTTTTTATGTTTCTTTCTGGGGAACCGTGCGGCGACGCGGTGGATCCAAAGGATACCCTGTGGGCCTGGTTTAGAGAATAAGGACAAGAATTGAAGGGTCGTGTCAAAGTCTTTTCAACTCTGAAGCGGAATCAATGCCATGGCTGGACCGAGAAAAAGAGATAAGGATGGGAATTGATTAATATTTCCTCTAAATTCTCTGGATTGACGGTTCTCTTAAAAAGACCTGGCGTTGATAAAGTTATTTGAAGGAAAGTTTATTCCGATCACACAATGCGGTTGCTGTTATTCCGAAGACTCGATTTGTTCAGTTGTTCCGAAGACCTGGTTCAGACAGTTATTCCGAAGGCTCGGTTCAGTCAGGTGTTCCGAAGACCTGTGCGTCCGGTTGTTCCGAAGACTAGGTTCGGTGAACTGTTCCGATGACTCAAGGATTGAAGATGAGAATATCTGAAGTATGTGTGCTCAGTGAAGAACATATCCCTTGTCAGAAGTTCGCATGAAGATAAAGATCTCTTCGTATCAAAGACGAATCAGTCAAGTGACATGTTCGGGGCTTATGTCGTAACCCATATTTTCAGATATTCCCGAAGACTTAGTTTGGTATTTTCCGAAGACTTGTATCGCACGAAAGGAAACTTGTAGATAGACTCCGAATCTGTTACTACAGATCGGAAGTCTTGTAGAACAAGGCAAGGACTCCTAGAGGCGGTAACTAAGACTATAAATATACATATAACCCTCCGATGAGAGGACATCGAAACATACAGCATACACACCACCATATTCAACACGACAAACACTGGACGTAGGGTTATTATCCTTCGGGAGGCCCGAACCAGTATAAAAACTCTCTGTGTGCCCTAGATTGATACCTCGATTGATCGTTGTTCCCCGAACCAAATATTTGCCGTTCTCTCGATTATTCGAGCGACGACAATTACATTAGCAACAAAAAACTATAGACAGGCAAAATTCAGAGAAGCGCACAAGCCTGCCAAATGCCTAAGCAGTGTCTTTTCTAGGCAGCAGCTTCCCGGCTCCGGCCGTAAGCTTCAGGTTTTACTTCTGTAGAAGCCACGGCTGTCCCTGACGGGACATATCTTCATCTTGGTACGTACTTCGGTTATTCTGCGTTTGCAGGAGTCGTCAGTGTGATCGCGGCCTCATGAACTTGTCATCGAACAATAGATGTGCACCGTGTGGACAGGCCTCTCTAGGCTCTAGCAGCAGAGATACGCTTCTCTTGGTTTGAGAGAAACGGCAGTGTGAAGTCATCCTTTGGGGAGTTACTGCCTGTACTGAGACCTCTGCTCAAAGTCCTCGTTGCTCGTCGAGGTGGGATCATGGCGCTTACCAAACACCTGAAATCATGGGAACGTTTCAGATACCTGAAGTCTGAAATTTTGAGACGGTGCTGGGTTCAGGTAAAAAGTGTCAGATTCAGTAGGAGTAATTTGCTATGGTGTTGTGTGGCAACCAAACGACTGACGAATGATGCCCTCAAAAAAAAAAAAAACAGACTGGCGAATGATTTTCATTCCCTCTTTTGCACATTGTAACTGTCCACACTGTCCACTCCTACTAAACGACTGACAAAAAAAATTACAAACTCATCAGAAAATGACTCCCCGCTGAGCTACTCGGGCAACAGTAAAAAGCACAATTTCATATGAAATTGTGCACGGATACAGGCTACACAAACCACACTCGCAACATAGAACTCCATAGGCCATACACTAGACTAGCATCCAGAACGCTCTGACATATTATTGTCACGGCCCTCAGTAGTAATTAAGTCCTCACAACCAGAATGCCACGGGTTCCGAAATGGAATACCCAAAAGCTGCTTGAGGAACTTGGTAGTGTCGAACTCGGTGGCTGTTGGCAGTCGTCAGGTCTCCATTCTTGTCACGCTCGAGAGAGAACGTGACCACTCGGTACTGGAAGCATTCGTAAGAACCCGCCTCTCCGTCCTCATCGATGCTGACACACTCCACCAGACAGAACTTGGAAGCACTTCCCATGAACACAAGGGTGGCTCCAATGTGCTGCTTCTCACGATCCTTGCAAAACAGCGCCTCCTTGCTGACCTTCCACGACGGGCGACGCCCGCTACCATCCGACTCGACTGATACCACGTCACAGGCACAGATGTGTCTTACAGATTCCATATCGCCTCTAATGCCGACCCATGCCTCCAGGTCAGGGTCGAAATGCGCGCGGCCTGCAAAGGGGAGCGCCCAGTCGCCATGTTTCTTCCACTCGGAGCGTTTTTCCGCCGTGTCGAACGTGTAGGTGGTCGAGGTTTTCTTGCCTGCAAACTTCTTGGCGCTGACGAAGATTGTCCTCCCGTCGGGGTGCACGGCGTAGGAGGTGATATGATGATCACCATGGAAAGGGTGCAGGGGAAGGTTGCGCCATGAACGCTTCCAGCACGACTGGTCGTCTGCTGGTTCATCGACCATTGAAGGCGGCGGACGGAGCACCTGAAAGGAATCGGAGGACAGAACGAACAGCCTGTCGCCGATGGGAATGTAGATGGGGTTGACCAGACCCAGCTTGGGCAGACGGCCGAAGGTGAGGCCCCGTGAGCCGACGTCGAAGAAGGTGATCCGTCCAACCTGGCCAGTCGGCATGGGAAGAGGAGAACCAGAGCCGTCCGTGTTGGCTTTGGCGCTGCGACTCCCGATAGGCATGTGGATGATCTTCGAGTCGAAGGCAGCCGTGACGTACTGCGAGAACTCGTGCTGAGCCTCCAGGCGGAAGATGGCATGAGGCATTCGCAGCACGGCGCCGCCGCCGGAGGAATCAGCGTCGGCCGACGACGACAGGTCTACCTTGCGGACGCTGTGTCCCCACAACCAGTCGTCGAAGACGAAGTAAAGGTGCCGCCGGCGCCGGCGCTTTGCCGGACGGCTGCCGCCACGGCCATCGGACCGCCGCTTGGGCATCCTTCTTTTCTCAAACCCTTTCTTCTTATATACCCTGCGCCAAAAAAAAAGAAGGTAGCGAGGAGGAAATCACACGTAGGCACAAATCAGCGAGCTCGGCTGAACAATGGGTTGCTTCCGAGGCTCCGAGCAAGAAGAGGCAGATGCGTCGTGAGACGGGAGCGGCGGCGGCGGCCGGGTGGCAGAGGGTTTGACGACAAGGGATTGATGGCCGGTGGATCTACATGGGCCGTTCATATAGCAAAACGTGCTAGGCCAAGTGGGCCGGTACATCCTAAATCTCAGGATTTTTTTAATAATAACCACAATTTTTAAATATTCTTTTATTCCACAGTTCGCAAAAGTATCATACACGTTGCGCGCCCACCGGGTGATAGTGACATTTTTTAAATAAAGGAAGATTTTGTTTTCAGGTAAAATAATTTTCCGTAATCCTTGTGTTTTTTTTAAGGAACCGGAGGGGCAAGCCCCTACAGATAATTATATTGATAATAATAAAGAGTTTATGAGTACATAAGGGAAATAAACGAAAAGGAAAACAAGAAAACTAAAAATCAGGAGTTGTCGTGTATCCATTGTTTCAACTGGTCTTCATGCTTTGTCTTGCTCGATGGAAAACCATCTTGAGCTCTCTGAAGAGTTTCTCTCTGCAATTTTGCACCGCAGAACCAATGTTGATGAAAATCCAGTCATTTGTAGTCGTTCAGATGCTCCAACACATAAGGATTATAATGTCCATATAAAAAGGAACATTAAGCTTCCTCTTGATTACTTCCATGAGCAGAATCAACTGCAAATGAACTGGAAGATTAAGCCCAATGGTAGCCCAACATGCTTTGGCAAAGCTGCATCTGATGAATAGGTGCAGTAATGTTTCTTCTCTTTGTAGCATGCACATTTCACAAGTGTACGACTTCAAGTGCATGTTTGTTCTTCTTAGCATTCTCCTTGTGTTTACTCTGTCCTGAAGTAATAACCAAAAGAAAACCTGGTGCTTAATACTCCGCTGATGTTGACTGCGTTATAAGCTGACAACAAGGACCCCTCTGAGCGCTTCCATTTCTCCATTCGTTTGCTGTGATATTTGTAAGTTCTCATTTTTATTGTTGTCACGAACGATATTTCAAAGTACCAAAAATAAAGAGGATCGAAATTGCCTGGAACTATTCAGTGTCATAAACATTACACTACCAACAAAAAAATAAAACACGCAAAATTCAGGTACAGCAGCTTCCCGCCGCCGCGAGCTTCAGGTTGACTTCTTCAGAAGCCACGGCTGTCCCAGACAGGGCCTATCTGGACCTGATCTTAGTACTCTGGTTATTCTGCGTTTGCAGGAGTCGTCAGTGCGATCGCGGCCCACCAAAGATCGGCCTCATGAACTTGTCATCGAACTTCCTCCAGTAGATGTGCACCGTGTGGACAGGCCTTTCCAGTAGCAGAGATATGCTTCTCTTGGCTTGCTCCAGGACGATGCCGCTGCCGGAGGCGTCGTCTTCGTTTGAGAGAAACGGCAGGGTCAAGTCATCCTTTGGGGAGTTGCTGCCTGTGCTAAGGCCTCTGCTCAGCGTCCTCGTTGCTCGTCGAGGTGGGATCATGGCGCTTATAAGAGGCCTTGTCAAGAAACCAAACACCTGAAATCACGGGAACGTTTCAGCTACCTGAACTCTGAACTTTGAAACGGTGTTGGGTTCAGGTGAAAAGGTGTTGGGTTCAGTAGGATACGAACCAGAGTGGTGAAAAACACTACAATGATTGTACTGGTGATGATGGTTGCATGAACTGGATCTGATGTTACACCTGAAAACGTGAACTGTGATGATAGAAGGTTCACAATATTAGCTTCCAATAAGATACACACAATGTACTGTTCCAAAAAAAAATGTAGTTACAAAAAAGACCAGTAATACCTGATTATATGCTAGCGCGATTGAAACAGCACCTCTCATGAGCCCAGCCCACCAAATGACAACCTTGACATGTTTAAAAGTTTCGAGTGCATCATTTAGTCCATGTTCTAACAGAGAAGATTGTGTGAATTGATTTCAAGCCAAAGCATAAGGCGCTCGAAGAGTGAAGCACTATTAGTTTAGAAGCAACCTGATGCTTGAATGTGATCGGCGTTTTCTCAGAGCTTCCACTCATCTTGTTTGACAAAATGGATATAGGGAAAACAAATGCGGCTCGTCCCAACAACATGACCAGTAAGACGACACCAAAGACACCGATGGATGTCTTAAAGCTGGAAAAAAACTAGAATTATTGCTCTCATACATGTTTCGAGTTAACTTTACAGATAAACGATAGCACTTTTGGATTGCAGAACATCCATCGATGAATCCGGAGACCTGAGTTCTCCGTTGCTCACCTTGCCTCTGATATCTTCCATTTATCCATGTCAAGGGCATCCATACCAACATAAAGAAAGATGAATGTCTCAGCGATGAATGATAATGTTGCAAATATATGCCTGCAGTCATATCCATCAAGCCCAAATATAAGTTTTCCATGAAATTGAATTAGTCAATGATTTCAGATGTTATAATCTTTCTTATAATGGCAAAATGGAATAATGTTACCTTGTAGTGATTCTCGAGCTCTCTGTCACGTTATGCCACGCATAATGGGACATGACAATGCCGCAGAAGAACACAGTTAAAATCCCACTCAGATTGAGCAACTGCACAAAGGGATGCATGTGGCTTCCTTAGAGCATTGTGGAAGAATAAAAAAAAGTGTAAGCAGTTGTATTTTCATACTCTTACTTCTGCCAGCATATATGATAGATAAGCCATTAGAGCCATCAATGCTACCTCCCGATCAGTTGAGTGCCTGCAAAATAAGGGACAGAAGTAATAAAAAGAACAGATGCAGAACATGAACACAAACTGGTTCAATACCTCATAGCTGTTACTCACCTACCAAAATACAGAGCTTTGAGAACATAAGCAGTGCATAACCCCATCTGATACATATTAGTAAAAATAATTCAAGGGTTTTAAAAGTAATGGCATATCTTGTCTGTGAAACAAGAAGTAATATTTACAGTATGCAGATAGAAAAGGAGAATGGCGTCCTTACCGATATTCCGAGAATAGTGCTAGTTGCGAACAGATAAAGAAAGTCAGCGATCACTTTTAGCACCACCCCGCCTTTCAGCTTATTGATATCCAGATTCTTTATAGCATTGAAAAGAACAACTGATGTTGCATCGTTAACGACTCCTTCTCCGAACACCAAGCTGTACAACCTAGGCGTCTCATCTTGGTTTATGACCTGAATTTCAGTTTGATAGATTGAGCAGTTGCAACTAAAACGATATACCAAGAAAATATGTGCAGAAGATATGTATAGAATGTAAGCGTCTAACAAACCTGCAGCGTGCAGACTGTGTCTGTTGAAGAAAATATGGTTCCCAAGGCTGCAATGTACGGTAGATCAGACCAAAACTGTTTAATTTTAAAGGTAAAAAACATTTTTTTTGTAGAATCAGATAAGGAAGGCTTACCTAGATAATCCACCGCGGAGAGGTTTCCAAATCCGACTTTCGGGAAGAGCCAGTAGCAGCCTGTTGCCAAGAAGGAAGTATGTTATAAGGAATCACCGGAGCTGAGCAGTACACATAGTGAATCTGCAATGATTTATCTGGCAGATTGAAGCTTTTACTTGTTAATTATGATCTGGATAGCAATGTGCGACCTATGGAATCATCATGTACTACATAAAGCGTAAGAATCGGCGGAACCTACCTGCCGAAACTATTCCAACCGAAATGAAAACCCCGAAGACACCAAACGACATGATGGTCATGAAGTTATGGAAGAACTGCTTTTTCTTGACCTGGAACCTGTAAACAAACCAAAAGCCATGTCCAGGACACTTGAGCATCTGACCTGAATTCTCGAACAGACCTTTAATTTTTATGCTGCTGATGTTTTTGGAAAAGGGAAATTTATGCTACTGACAGATGTGGACAGGCATGCGTACCCGGCGTTGAAGATTATCGGTGGCAGCACGTAGATGAAGAAGAGCTGCTCATCGAACCTGAGGATGTGCGAGTTCCTTCCTTTGCTGACCAGAAAAATGATTCCTCCAATGATGCAGCCCTGCGATTAATGATAGTTGAGACGGTGACAGTTGCTACAAGCAAACCACGGCACCCAAGAGTATAAACGACAACATCAGTGAGAGCGAAATGTTTGCTAGTTCCAATCAGATTCTCACGATGATGAGCGCGGTGATGGACTCGTTCACCCATTTGTGCTCCTCGAGGAGGTGGCCGGCGACGAGGCACAGGCACAGCACCGCCGTGAACACGCAGATGGACACCACCGTCGCGCTGCTCCCTCCCGTCCCCGCCACCGCCGCCGCCACCGCCGCCTCCCACCACGCCGCCATGGCCACTCTCTCCGTCTCGCATGTTCTTCTGTGACTCGCTCTCTGCCTTTTGCGGCGGCACTGTGACGGACGACCGTGGCGCGTAGCCGGGCTTTGGAAATGCGGGTGGACGTCACGGCGGCACGCGTGCGGGCGCCGGGCCTGCGTGGTGCGTGATCGGAGGGGCCACGTATTTGGGAGCGTCGCGGCGCTGCAGACGTGGTGCCATCCGGGGGCCCCCCGCATGTTTGAGCTAGCGTTGAGCCGTCCAAGGTGGGCAGAGAATGTTTTTAAAGGAAATGGAAAGGCTGCCTCGCTGTAGAAAGTAAACTATACTCGATCAAATGGTAGGAGATAGGCGTGCAATGGATACAAACAAACACTTCTCAATTCGAGTGTCCATGTCAACAGGCTGAAAAATGACTTGGTTTGCGATTAATCATAAAAATTAAATAGTCTATTTGTTCTAAAATAAGCTTAATATTTCTGAAGCGTCTGATACAAATTCTTAGAATCGACCCTCAGCTCAAATTTAGGTTCATATTTCTTGTTGAATGCAACAGCAAGTTTTTTTTTAATTATTTCCTTGTCCAAATCCTTATAAAGTTTGTTCTTTGTTTTTTCATGTCTTGTCTACCATGAAAGTCAGATTTCACTCTAAAACCTTCACCTTAAATATAAAAGAAAATACTTCTTGAACTTTTTAAGATAAAATAGCTTACTTAATATGTTATAAAATGCAAAATATTGTGTAAGTCTAGAGCTTGACGTAAACCTGAAGATTTGTCTAGAGGAAAGATATTTATGAAAAAAAAGATTGGCATTACTGCGTACCATCTGCTTCCTCGAACACATAGGAGAGTTTCACGCCATTATAATACTAGGATGAAACTGATCCAGACAACACCTAACAAATACAAAAGAAAAAACCTATGAAACATAGAGAGCAACAAAGTGTCAATCATTCTCACCGGTTCACATAGAACCACCAAACAAATTAACATTTTCAGACCCTTAGTGGCTGTAATGCACTCATAATTATTATCCCGACATAATCGGAGTTTGACTGCATATTGGACATTTGGACTAGCATTGTTAACGACACAACTGCTACAATATTACATGAAACAATGACTAGCAAAGCTTATAACTTCTAGATTATAGAGCACTGGTTATTGCAGCACGTAGGGTACTGAAGAATCTACTATAATTTGTTAATGTGGCTCAAAATATTTCAATAAGGTCATTTCTAATATTCCACAAAATATGTCAAACTTTCACAATGTGCGCAGAGATATGTTAGTCAAAATATAAGTCTTTACAAGGTCGATATTTTACTTTGAGAATTAGAATGAAATAAATTTTGGCATGGAATATAAATGTTACACTGGTTAGGTCGGTAAATTTTTAAACGATTTGAAGAAATGTGATGACACACATCTAAGGTCATAGTGTTAGAATGTTTGTACATCCATTTGTAATATACACAGGCACAAAAAAATTGAAAGTTACCTGAGCGACAAATATTAATATCCTCACATCACTGAATGAGGGAAGAACAAGATTTATGAAATGAAATTCTAAGAAATATATAAATTGGTGGTAGCCATATAAAATGATGTATTGGATTTGGTAACCAATATATCACATGATGGTATAACATTTCATCCGTGGTGTTAGTTGCTTATTATTTGAGTGTTTATTGTAAATGAATTTTTCCATAATTTAAATTGAACAAAATCACATGAACTAATTAATCACATCTTTGCAGAAAATTCATCACACACTACTAAATGCATGACAAACTCTCATTCGTCAATCTATGAACACAAGAAATTCAAACATTTTCTCATATCTTTTAAAGAAGCACAACTGCCAACGTGGTGCCATCCCGGGGCCTGCATGTTTGAGCTTTGAGCCATTCAAAATGGGCTGAGAATGTTTTTAAAGGAAATGGAAAGGCTGTGTGGAAACTATACTCGATCAAATGCATGGTAGGAGATTTCCTTTTTTCTTTTTGTGAGGGAAATGGTAGGAGTCTGGAGTGCAATGGATATAAACACTTCTCACTTAAGTGTCCATGTCAACCGGTTGAAACATGACTTTGTTTGGGATTAACCATACAAATTAAATACTCTAAAAAACAAATTATTGATGGTTCACACTTTCAATACAATTAAGGTAAGGATGCTCTCCTCCCCAGTGAAAATTAAAAAAGTGAAATACTTTGTCCATCTAAAAATAAGTTTCATTTTTAAGATCTGAGCTTGGCTTCATTGCTTAGTTGTGGATGTGTGGGTATGCACCGTCTAACATCCAGGTTCGAGTCCCCTTAATCTTGAATTAGGGTATCTATTTGGTCATTTTTTTCTTTTTTGAAAAAAAAACACCTAGCTCCACTTAAATTGGATCTCATTTTTCTTAGAATAAGTTTAATTTTAGACTTGGTCGAACTCATCTTGATTTGATGAGCTTGTGAGAAAGAGTAAGAATTTTTATGACATCAAATTGATATCATTAGACCCACTGTGAATGATATTTTCATAATGTACTTATCTGGTGTTGTAGATGTTGACACGTTTCTCTATATATAATACTCAAACTTAAGTTAATTTGACCAATGCTAGAAAAAACTTATTTGACTAACTCTAGAAATAAACTTAGTTTTGAATAGAATAGTAAGAGATTATTGTATTTTACTTTCCTTGTGGGCCTTGTGGGCCTTTTATATCAGGTATGTGCAAGAATATAGTTGTTTTATCCTGACAAATAATATATGCAGCCTCGTAAAAAATTCAAATATGCAGCACACAACAAACATTTGAAGTTTGGCTAGAATCATTCATGCGCCCAACGTCATGTTACCAAGAAGAGGGTAGGAAGTATACAACGGGTAGTGGTTGAAATGCAAGAGCAGGTTCTTTGGACGGAATCAGGTTATTATTACATCTATAATCACTGTACTCTAAAGACTCCTCTTTTAGAAATAGTAATCGAGCTCTAATGAACAACCAGTCAGAGCAATATCACCATCTCAGGGTTATGCGATAGAAAAAGGATATCAATTGGATCAAGTCTCTTTTTTAGACATTTTATTGGTCCTAACATTTTGCAGAATTCTTATGCCGTGAAAAAGGTCGTAATAAACAGCACCAAATTGCAGCTCGATCTCAGTTTGACCATGAAGGCAGCGTGCTACAATTTGGCCTCGGATCCTGCCGTGAATGCTGCGTTATTCCAGGCAGGATCCCAGTTTGCTCTCATGATAAAACAGCTGCACCTCTTCCTGATGCTGAAACTGTCTGTACGTATTGCGATTCCATTATTTAGTGACCATCCTTAATCATTCTCTCTCTCGAGTAAAATACTTACCATCCTTAATCACCCCCCCTGCCATTCTTGTACCCCGACCTTCCTTCCCTTTTTGGATCCGCGCCTCCCCCTCTCTCTCTTCTCGGCACCGGTGCCGTATCGCCCCGTCCCCCCCCCCCCCCCCCCCCCCCCCCCCCCCCCCCCCCCCCAGTTTCTCGGTTTCCTGGATTCTTGGGGGCGCCGCCGCTAGGTGTCCTCCGACCACTACTGCTCCGCGGCCATGTCGTCGTCGGCGGCCGAGGGCGCCGCCTCTTCTTGCTCCCCAAGGGAGGAGCCACCGCTGCAGCAGCCGCCCCAGGAGGAGGGCGAGTGGGAACGCGCGGAGAAGAGCGCCGAAGCCGCCTCGGAGACGGAGCAATTGGAGGCGGTGGAACGGCAGCTCAGCGAAGCGTCGCTGTGCCGCGCGAACGAGGAGGAGGACGAGGATGACGAGGAGGAGAAGGCGGCGGAGGCCATCGAGCTCGGGCCCAGGGTCAGTATCAAGGAGCAGCTGGAGAAGGACAAGGTGACCTCAGCTGTTCATCCCCTTTCTTGCTTCTTCGTCTCCTACAGAAAATTGTGCTTCAATTCTTCCCTTTTCTAGGTTGCTTCTTGAGTTTGGATCGATAACGGTAGCTATTAGCATGTAATTGCAAGTTATTCCTATTGATTTGCCGCCTAATTGCGCCGTAGTACTAATCAGTTGTGCTCTGTTCAGCTTAGCTTACTCTGCTAACTTCTGACACTGCTGTTGCTCATGGGGTTGCAGGATGATGAGAGCCTGCGGAGATGGAAGGAGCAGCTCCTGGGCAGCGTCGATTTGAATTCCGTCGGAGGTAAACCAATCCGCGCACGCATCTTTTCAATCCCAAATCGCTCGTTCAAAACATTCCTTTTGCTTGTTGTTTCTTTTCTTTCCTCCGGACGCGGTGGGTTTGTTGCTGATGCATGACCGGTAGTCCATATCCATATGACGCATTCGAATAGTTTGCGACCACCATGCCTGACCGTCCTGGATCTGGTGAACTGATTCACATTGCTTTCCACATTTCTTCTTTATCACCTGTTTCTTTGGCATCATGCCCTGTCGGTGTGGTTGGTGCGAGAATTGGCATCAACAGTACCATCTCAATTGCTAGGCAAACTAAATAAAGAAAGAGATAGCACCTTCTTCTTAAATGGTAACTGGATGACTGAGCCCCGTTTATATATACTGTCGGGGCATAGTTTTTGGACCATAGGAAATTCTGACAGAGTGTAGCGAAGTCCTGAGGATTCTCGCCTCAAATACCCTGTAAAATGAGAAAACTGGAAGGTGCCTTGTGTCGGGTAGCACAGAAAAGACATTAGGGCGTGCTGGGCGACCTTTTGCTGCCAATCATTTAGTATAACGAAAGTATGCAACAGAGTTTATAAAAACGCCTTGTGTCGGCCATCTTCATTCCTGGTGCCTAGGTATCTAATGCTGTACTTTATTTATATGATATATTGACGGTCAATGACGATGCTCAAGGTCAAGGCAGCAGTGCTCTCAAAAGACGCAATGCACAATGATGCAGTGTATTCCTGCACAAGAGAGCACGCAGCATAATGACACAGTGCCTTTGTCCTATCAAAGCAATGCATATATCCATCCACGGAAACCATTCATAATGTTGTTGTTGTTGTTCATCTTCTCCAAACTTACGATTCTTCAAACTTTGATGGGTTCATTGAATGAAATAAAGCCCCTCGGCCTCATTTTTTTACAAAGAATTGCATGCATAAAAATGAGAAGCATGATATTCGAATCAGAGTTAAGCTTACAGTATGTTGCACATCAAATGGGCAGAGAGACTGGAGCCGGATGTGAAGATCACGAGCCTCTCCATTTTGTCGCCAGGCCGGCCAGACATTGTCCTCCCGCTGCCTGCGGAGCCCTGGGCTGGCAATGGGCCGTGGTTCACGCTAAAGGAAGGCAGTGCCTACAGGCTCAAGTTCACATTTTCTGTCGCTGACAACATCGTATCCGGCCTCAGGTATACCAACACCGTCTGGAAGACTGGCATCAAAGGTATATTCATGGCCTGTCTTGACCTCAGTCTCCTCTTGGTGTCTGAGGTACGGCCCTGCACGGTGCCGCAGAACACCCCGTGTGAGTGGTCACGAGATTGTTTTCATAGTTTGGATGAAATGTTGTTTGCAGTGGACAGCACCAAGGAGATGCTCGGCACTTTCAGCCCCCAGACCGAGTCTTACACCTACCTGACACCCGAGGACACCACCCCATCTGGCATGTTTGCTCGAGGATCATACTCGGCGAAAACGAAGGTAAGCGAACCAGGAGCATACATGCAAAAACAGAGCTTGTCCGCTTCACTCGTTTATGATTTTGAGTTGATGTACAAGATGTTCTGTTTTCACTTCACCAGTTTGTCGACGACGATCGGAAGTGCTACCTGGAGATGAACTACACCTTCGACATCCGCCGTGAGTGGCCATCGAGCTAATGAACAGCCTTGTGAGAATCTGAGTAATTTGTCTTTACGACATGAGCTGATGAGCAGCCTTGTGAGGGTCTGAAGCTTTTTCCGTTGAATCTAGTCACAAGACTTCAGCATACCACAAGACGTGTGAGGCATCAGCAATGTATGTCTGTTAAAATTACCTCTGGTAGCTTTATTAGATTAGGTAGTTTCAGTGTGGGATGAGGTGGCTTTGTTTTCTTTTCTTTTGTTGATGTGGTAGTCAGTGCAATTCGATGAATTTCATTTCTATGTGAAGTTCCTTGGTGAATCCAAAATTAAAGGTTTTCAAACAATTCCAATACAGAGCCTTTTCTAAAAGTTTATCCAGGCAAATACAAATAAAGAAATAATTATGCTGGCCAGAACTAATCTTTATCTAATAGCTAAAAAAATGTTACTCGGATATTATCTTCAAGAGAGGGATAATGAAGAAATATTCCAAAACGCAGCTGTTGCTGTAAGATTCTGAACTTTAGTTTCATTGGCACTCTGCATAAACAACGAGTAAAATATTTCATACATTTTTCTGTGCTTCCTAGACATCAAATTTCGGTCAAAACTTCGGTTTGACGTCTGGACAACGAAAGATAAACTTGTAATCTACAAAACAGAATCACTCTCCCGTGTATATAGTACAAAAACAGATCTTCACCATATGGTACCAGTTCTAGTTCTCACTTAGTCAAGAATCATCCTTTGATTCTTTCTCAGCAATAAGCATGAGTATCTCCAGTCGCCTGTCGAACTGAGCTGCACTCTCATCCCTCTGGTCTAGCTCAGCGGCCTCTGCTTCCAACCATTTCTCACGCAAATCATCAAGAATATTGCCTTGGTCAGTGTTGCCTGCAGTTCCAGGTGCACTGGGATTAGTTGTCCGCAATGAGTCGTCTCCAGATGGTGGTGGAAGTGTCAAGAGCAAGGCTCGGAATTCTCGTGTGTCTGCAAACATCTCAAAGTTGCAAGCGATGAGATCCAAGCAATACTCCCTTATTTTCAGAACACCATACCTGCACTCCGAAACAAAATACTGATATCAGTAACACACAACTAAAAATTATCTATTTATAAACAAAGCATCGAGATGGTGAGCACACATACATGTCTGACAACATCAACCAGTGACACAATTCTGCAGGTGAAACGTGTTCGAGATGTGGCAACAGCATGTCAGCTACGACTCGCTTAAGGGGAAACAGCAGGTATCTTGATGCAACATCAAATAATTCTTCAGCCTGGAATAGTTTTAGTACAATTTAGTCAAATCTAAAAACTGGATCTGTTTAAAAATTTGTTACAACAAAAGAGGTATGAAACTAATGTTTGTACACCCACCTGATCAGGATCCAAACGCTCAAGCTTATCAGTATACCTAAAATCAACATAATCACGAAATAAGTGAGAAAACAGCATTAGCAAAAGTAGAGTGGTGAAGCAAGTAAACTACAATGGGATCTTACATATATTCAAGCATCTTTTCAAATGCTTCTGCACTCAGGTCATGCTCCTCAAGAAGTGGAAGATTCTTAGTTGCTTGAAATGCACAGTTACCTTCTAGGAAATCAATAGCTCGAGATAGTCTGGCTCTAAAGTACTCTGACCTAGATGCTAAAATCACCTGATGGCAATGGAAAACCTTGTCAGCTACTTTTATATAAAGATTGGCAAGATCATCATCCTCTAAGCTTCTACACATCCCATTTGATTCCTGATTATAGTAGTCTTCATCTCTTGAGTAAGCTAGACAGTCCTGTAGAATACGCTGCAATGCTGATGGAAGACGATCTTCCTCTGGCAAGGACTGTGCTTGCAATATGAATCGTTTCTGTGAATTGTCTAAATCCAGATCTCTCACCGACTTGTACTCTGCATACTTCTGATGCGCAACTTCGTTCTCCAGTATCTTTTGCAGCTCTTCGCACTTGCAAACTTTGCATGCCCGTGCTAAATTTTCCATGTCATCCACAGCTACCTCGAGTCTATCAGAATAGAAGAAATGGATGAGGCTGTACAGGGCACCGTAAGACAACTTTTGGTTAGAAAATCTCACTTCCGTCCTGCCACGCCAGTCTGTCTTGAATTTCTTCTGAAAGAAAGGAGATCGAGCACAAAGAACGACCCGATGAGCTTCAATAGGTTTTCCATCAACGTAGAATGTAATATCCGGAGGGAACGAAGCACCAGACGTATTGTCCTTTGGCCCAAATCCTGCTTATTCAGCGTATATGTTAACAAAATGCTGCACATTGTTCCTTCAAAGTGAAATTATATATCTGTACAAATGTGAATGTTTATAAATGGAAAAGGATCAAACTTGTAAGTTGCCACTAAACATCAACTTCTAAACACGTGCCGGCTATGCTACCTTACCGTTTTCTATATGCCCTAAAGCAAAGCCTATCTTGCATTCGAACTCGTTCACATTGTGCTGGTCTCAACAACCTAAGCAAACATGAAACCAAACTTGTCTTCCTATGATCATTGGCTAGTAATGAACATTATAAGATGAATGAACCTTCCTATGATCAATGGATTGTGGCCAAGGACCAAGCCTATTTAACATAGATAAGAGCATCATCCAAGAATCAGATCTTCCTACACGGAAGGGAACATACAAGAACTGGATGCATCGCCCAATCCTGCTTATTCAGTATATATCTTAATAAAATCTCAACACTGATAACTTTTTGGAAAAGGAACAAGTTTGAAACATGCCACAAACCATCAACATTGCCAGGAAAAGAAATTGGCATCTATAATACCTTAAATACATCTCCTATACAGGCCAAAGCAAAGTTGCATCCACATATACGCACATTGTGCTTGATACAGCAAGTCTGTAACTCAAACAAACACAATACCATGGTACTAGTAGCCTTTGCAAAATTATAGTTCAAAACATTAATATCGTTTTCATTCCCAATTTTCTTAACACTAGCGTTTGGCACATGAATGAAATCAAGGGATGCTATTAATAGAAACAGTAAAGAAATGAATCATGATTCCCATGATCAAGGGGTCAAGGGAGTAATGGCCCAATTGCAAACCCAATTTAACACGCATATCACTATTGCATCCCAAAATCCAATCTTTCTACATTCCAATGGAACAATGAAAGGGATCACTCACCGGCGGCTGCGGCGAGGGCAGCGGCTTCAGCGCCGGCACTCCCCTGGAGCATCTCGAGGAAGGCAGCGCGGTTGGCGGGGCACGAGAGGAACGTGGTCCGGAGCGCCGCGGGCAGCGGCGCGAGCGGCGGGGGCCTGGCCTCGAACGACTTGAGGAGCCGGCGGAGGCGCAGGTTGAGGGCGGCGTAATGGCACCGGTCGCCGTCGAAGGTGCGCTCGGCGCAGACGGCGCCGGCCTCGAGCAGCATCCTTGCGGCCTCAACGTGGCCGGTGAGGCAGGCGTAATAGAGCGCGACGGAGTCCCAGCGGTCGCGCGCGTTGACGTTGGCGCCGGCCTCGAGGAGGAGGGCGAGGCGGTCGCAGTCGCCGGCGCGGGCCGCCTCGAAGAGGTCGCCGCCAGGGACCTTCTTGAGGGGAACCGATGGCTGGAGGTCCTCCGGGTCGAGCTCGACGTCGATGTCCAGGCCGCGAAGCTCGACGTCAATATCGAGGCCGCGGAGCTCGACGTCCGGGTCCATTCTTGTCTGGATTGGCGGCGGGGCGGCCGGCGGCGGGGGTGTCGGGGGTGCAAACCGAGAGCCCGACGGAACGGGTGTGCAAAATATCTCTATGCGGTCAGAAGGGCCGGACAAGAGTGGAAATATCCTTTAGTAGGCTGGATCTCTAGCCCACGGAAGATGTGGGCTGGATTCCGCTAGCGAAATAGAGTTCTGCTTTAAGGTCAATTTTGTTCTGTTCCGTTTGTTTTGGCCCATATACTACAGTTGCATCCAGGAACTCACTTGACTCACATTTATATGCTGAAAAGAGACATAGGGTCAGTTTGGTTCCTTTGCTAGGCCAGGCTATTGCCGAGTTAGCCTCGCTGGGCAAGGCCATCTGTTTGGTAGCGTTAGTAAATGCTTGCTTTGACAGGCTGGCTCGGCCCCGCGGGCAAGCAAAATCTTGACGAGCGCGGAGAGCAAAATTGGCTCTCCGGCGTCAGCAAGGCGAGCGCGCGAAAAGCGAGCGCGCGAGGGAAAAAATTGGCGCGAGCGCTGGAGTCACCACCCCCTATTTATTATACTCGGTGCAGGTAAACTTTTTCCCAGAGCTCTTTCTTTTCCTCCGCCTGTTCTTTCTCGTTCTTCCTCTCTCTCTAGTTCTCTCTCCCAATACAGATCCGGTGCCCTTCCGATTTGTGCCTGGTGACTGATCTCGTGAAGCTGTGTTGCAGGCTTGTGCTTGAGCTGCCCCTACGGGAGGTAATCCTGATTCAATCCCCCTTGTATTTTCTTGTACAATTGAAGGAAAGATTCGTTTTTTACATCCGATTTGTGATGGGGACAATTTATATTTAATGCTTGCAAGTAACTTCGATTTGGTAGTTGAGAATCGTGTTAATTAGAGATAGATAGTGCACTGCCTTTTCCTCATGTACTTTACTCTTGACTGTTTATTGTTCATCTAGATGGACAGTACAACTGAATTCAATCGAAAATTGGCTTTTATGGCTGCATGCATGGTGGCATATTGGGCAGTTATCACCTATCTGCGTAATAGAAGTAGTCCTATAAGCTATTCTATTTTGGAGAAGAATAGGGACAGAATGAAATACCTTCAGAAATTGTACTATGGTCAGGATTCAGATTGTATTCACCTTCTTAGGATGAGCAAACCTGTCTTCTTCAAACTATGCACCAAGTTTCGTTCTATGGATGCACTCCGGGATACATGGCACTGCACTGTTGAGGAGCAAGTTGCTATGTTTCTTCAAACTGTAGGCCATAAAAAAAAGAACAGAGACATTAAGTTTCATTTCACAAGGTCTGGATCAACTGAAGCACCCTCAAAAATCAGAAATAACCAAAGATTCTACCCATATTTTAAGGTATGCTTAACCTTTTCAGAAGAAAACATTCATACCTGATTTTGTGAAACAAAAACAAATTTATAAGTGTCTTGTTGATTTGTGCAATCTAGGACTGCATCGGTGCTATCGATGGAACCCATATACCTTGCAATGTTCCTGCGGCAATGGCAGACCGTTTCCGTGGCAGAAAGCCCTTCCCAACCCAAAATGTGTTAGTAGCTGTGGATTTTGATTTAATGTTTACTTATGTGAGTGCTGGATGGGAAGGATCGGCACATGATTCAACTGTCTTAAGACACTCCCTTGATCATCCAAATGGCCTCCGTGTTCCTGAAGGTCTGCCTGCACCCTTAGATGCATTTTCGTGATTCAACAAAATAACGTCCTGATTATATTTTTAAAACTGATGTTAGGTAAGTACTATCTTGCTGATGCTGGGTATGCAGCATTTCGGGGGTTTATGCCGCCATACCGTCAAGTTCGTTACCACCTACGTGAATGGGTTGGTAATAGACCCCAGACTCCACAAGAACTTTTCAACTTGCGACACTCTTCTTTGCGCACAACAGTTGAGAGAGGAATTGGTACTCTAAAGAACCGATTCAAGATTCTCATGAGTAGACCCTATTACTCTTTTGAGACACAAGTTAAGGTCGTCATAGCATGCTGCATACTTCACAATTGGATTTTGCATAATGGGGGACCTGATCAGTTTGTATACTCTGAGGAGATATGGAGGCAGCAATATCCCCGCTCAAACCGTTTCCGTCAAGACACCCGAACAGAGCAAAGGCAAATGATTCAGCTTAGGGATAGCATTGCAAGTAGCATGTTTGAGAATAGAAATTTGGTTGTTAGAGATGATGCTTAAGACCAATGTATCTCTATTATATCAGCACTTCTTTATTATTATGGTGGTACCATGAGATCAATGTATCCCTTTTATTCATTGGAACTTGTGTTGTATCAGCTTTCAGACTAATATATGCTTTTTATTAACTGAAATTCAGCTTGTATGTGCTTAGAGAAATAATATTTAACTATATTTTTTTGAACTGTGCATGCGAATATTAAATGGTCAGGTGCAGCAGATGGCTGGGAACAATGTCATATGGCAGCCTCAGGAGGTAGCGGTTCTCCTTCTCTACTACAAAGAGAAAATCCAAGTCTCAGGGAAGAGCCTAGTTCTAAAGGAGGTGCACCATGAGGAGTGTGCTAAAAGGATTAATGAAAAGTATGGTACAAACTTCACATCGAAACAAGTCTACTACAAGTACCACAAGCTGAAGGCAGAATGGAAGCATATTTTGGAGGCAAAGTCTGCTAGCGGTGCTAGTTTTGATGATGAACAAAAGAAAATAATCTATGATGAAACAGAGGTGGTCAAGATGAAAGCTGTAAGTATGCATGCCTATTTTTTTTGTTACACCAAACTATAGTTTTCAGTATACTAACAAACATTATTTTCTTTTTGCTGAATGCAGAAAGGTGACAGGAGGGCTAAGTACTACAATGTTCCAATTCCCCACTATGATGACATGGAGTTTGTCTTTACAGGCAAACATGCCACTGGAGAGTTCTGTGTGCTTCAAGCACCTTTTGATCGCCCAGGAAGACATGATGATGATTTCATTGGCAGTGGAAAGACAGATCAAGAACAGGGGAATGGGGATGTTGATCCTTCTCAGCACTATGATTCTGATACCCTCCCAGGCTCTGATAGTCCTAGCTCAGGTGGTCCTAAGCGCAAGTCAGAAGATAAACAGAAAAAGGGGAAACGAGCCAAGTTTGATTATGCTGCTGTTCAAGAAGTCACTGATGCTATGAAGAACATGTCTGAAACTATGCGCTTCACTCATGTCACTGACCCCAATGAGGCTATCTACAAGGTCATTGATGACATGCTGGAGTATCCTATGTTAGTGCGACTTGATTTGCAGACTTACCTTGCTCAAAATGGTAAAATTGCTAGCATGCTGAAGGGGCGGCCAGAGGAAGCCATCAAGCAGTGGGTGGCACAGTGGGTTATGGATCGCTATCCTACTGGCTATTAACTAGTTTAAGATCCTAATATAACATAGAAAGTAGATAATATAGTGACTAACTAGTTCGCATGCAGCATGGGTATTTTGGCTGTATGAGACTATGCAGTATGGGCAATTTGGCTGTATGAGACTATATACAGCGTGGGTATTTTGGTTGTACGAGGTTATGCAACATGGGTATTTTGGTTGTATGAAACTATATACAACGTGGGTATTTTGGTTGTACGAGGTTATGCAGCATGGGTATTTTGGCTGCACGAAGCTTTATACGGCAAACTGTGTCTTTGGCTGTATGAAACTTGATTTGTGGCATACTGTTTATGGCTGGATGAAATGGCACGCCATGTATTTTGGCTAGTTATATTATTAACCTTCATTATGTTTTTCCCCTCTCATTTCCTATATATTGTTTTCAGTCATCTGATTGATGAAAGGTAACCTCACCTTGTAAAGCAAAGTGGTGACTGTACCTGTATGGGCAAAGGATCCAAACAACCAGCCTAGGAATCTTGCCAGCAAAATCAAGTTTTCATCAAAGAAACCAAACATCACTTTGCCTGCCTTAGCAAAACTACCAAACAACCACCTTGCTACAGCTAGTCTGGCCTGCCAAGGCTGGTTTGCCCGTAGAGTCCAGGCAAGGAGTAGCAAAGGAACCAAACTGACCCTTAGATTCCCAACAGCAACAGCAACAACAAAAAACCCTTGACTCACATTTTTTGACTGCTTCGTTTTGTTTTACCTCAAAACAAAAGGAACTATGCTTTTATACAGTTAGCCTGCAGTGCCATGAATTAACTAGGACTGAATTTTAAGGTTAGATTGTCATAGTTGATCCTAGCCATGAATTTAATGTAGCTGGAACCATGTATATACATGAAGATAATTTTTTGTGTTACAGCCTAACTTTGGTAATGGTGTGTGGCTACATGAAAAGGACACAATTGTTCTGCTTTTGTGCGTATATTTAAGAGTACGAAGAGGACAAAGAGATGATAAACCTTGCGTGCCATATGTTGGAGATTGCATTATGCAAATTGTCGCCGACAATACATGGAGATTGAGCAATAAATTAAACTTTGGTTGGTGTTAGTTTATTTCGATTCATCACTTAGGATGATGAAGCAGCCTATGTAAAGAACTTTTGAAATAAATCAAGGCTCGCTCGGTGCTTCACCGAAGCATGAGCTGCTTATTTTTTATGATATTATCGAAAAGAAAGGTGGACATACGCCTCAATCTGTTTGAATTTGAATGACTTTCATCATTTCATTTGAACAAAGACAAGGTTGATTCCTGTAAACTTGGCCATCGAAGCATTTTTGCATGAAACTATTAAAAATAATGTTGAGCCATGAAGAGTACACAATAACTCCACAATTTTATGTCAACTTGTACAAACAGATGATAGGAAAGCCACATATATTCATCCATGCCACATGGCATGATATATACTTTTTTTCTATTTTATTAATCACGATGCATATATAAGCAAGCAATCTAAATCTTATTTTGCTGATTAGGCTGGACATGAAATGACACCAACGTAATTGTTATTTAACTTGACGAGTCAATGCCAACCTCCATGGTATCCACCTCCATGTAGCCACCACTACCGTGTCCTCCGTATCCACCACCACCACCACCGTATCCTCCATATCCTCCACCACCGCCACCGTACCCATGGCCATTACCATATCCACCACCGTACCCATGACCATGGCCAGGGTAATGACCATATCCACCACCGTACCAGCCGTGGCCTGGTATGTATCCGCCATATCCACCGCCGTATCCTCCACCGTAGCCCCCGCCGTAGCCGCCACCACCGTAATAACCATGCACCCCCTTCTCATCATTGAGCACAGCCCCACTCGCTGGTTTCACATTCTTCTTGTCTCCAGATTCTGCACTTAAGAGAGCTTCGAGTGATTAAATCACAACTTTTTATGTAAGAATCTGAAGAAGGGGGTCCGAAAGATGCATGCGTATACCATCTGCCTCACCGAACTGATATCGTGCGGCAGCGACATCATTGCAGATGAGGAGGAGAGAGGTCAGGACGACCCCAAGAACAAGTGACGACCTGAAAGGCATCGATCCTTTGTTTCCGCGATTTCCTGAGCTAGCTGTTTGGGTTTGAGGCTTCTCTGCCTCCTCGTGCTGCTTTTATAGCAGATGTGAGATGCCTGCTAGACGCATACACCATCACTGCGCTGATCCTATTTTGGTTGGATGTCAGGATTAGATCAGATGAAGCTTGTTAGGTTTCGTTGTCACCGCTATTAGCCGTGTCTGGTGCAAGTATGGACCTTCATCCGTGTGGATTTATGAGGAAACAAAACATTGAGAGTGCATGATCAGAGTTAGTTGGGTACAACTAACCAAATAGAGGAAGTTGTTGTTGTGCATGCTTGTCGTTTCATTCATAGCAGCCGACAGGTTAAGAAAGAGCTCATTGCTCTGCAAGTCATCACCTGCAGTCTATGCATAATAATCCAGTATTTCCTTACAGTTATATATTGCTAAGGGGCGATAGAATGTAACACATTTGCATTACTATTTTCGTTATACTGTTGGTTTATTGGGATATGTTGTGAATGATCTTTAGTTGGTCCTTCTTTCTGTCTGGAGTCATCCTTCTTACACTACAAAATTAATTATCTGCTCGACCAGAAAATAGAGAAGGAGAACAATAATAACCGTATGAGAAATTTGTAGGCTGGCTGCACTTCCCACCAATGTGCTAATCTTGTTCTGCAATATGCTTAAGTCTGTAAATTGAAGTCAATCTATTGAATTTTGGTCCAACTCAGATTACTTAACTTCAACTTTTATATTTTGATTAGATCCCTTTATTATCAGAACACTATCAAGCCAATTAGATCTCAACCATCCACATCACACTCGATAATTGACGACACAGGTGGGAATTTGACCCTATGCCAACAAAAAAGACTACCAATATATTGAAGGGAATTTGTCTGTGTGAAAATGTAAATGTACACATCGGTACTAATTGTCAAATTTGTTTTGGACATTACAAAATTTTGGCTTTCCTTCACAATATATTGCAGCCATCAAAATAGTATCTCTTGCCAGGAATAAAATTTTCAAAATAACATTTCGGTCCTAACTCTCTCTCCAACGTTGTTCTACACAACATCCAACTCGTTGATGATAGTCCGTAATATGCCTACTATTTTAGACTCATAATGATATGGTGGGTAAATTAAAAATAAGAGTTAGGAATATTTTAGCTATTTTTTGTAATCCTAATTTTGTTATTATTTTTTTTGACTTTTAATGGCATGGCGGGTAATTTAAAAATAGTTGTGAAGGGTTTTTGGTTATTTTTTTAGTATTCCGAACTTAGCTAAGCATGGTGGGTAATTTAGAAATAGGTGTGAGGGGTATTTTTTTGGTTATTTTATTATTCCAAATTTAGCTGTTTTATAAATATTTATAGGGTTTTTTTGACTAATTTTTCATAATAGCGGTGGTGGGTAATTTTCTCCTCTTATTTTTTTCGGATTAACGTGGGAATACGTGGAGGGCTATTTTAGGTATTTTGGGTAATTTTTACATAATGGCTCGGTGGGTAATTCTTAAATCATGTGGAGGGTATTTTGGACTAACTTTTCTATAATGGTAGTGGTGGGTAATTTCTCTTCTTATTTTTTTAGATTAACGTGGAAATTTCTAGGTTTTGAGAGCGAATGTGGTGGCTCATTTTCTTCGTCAAATATATATATATAATAGGTTCATCCTCGTCCACATGGTGCTCATGAGTGCATTTCTTCGGAGTTGAGTCTGCTCTCAGTGGCGGATATGCCATTAGGGTCACTAGGGCCCTGCAGCCTGTTTGTAAAATACAGTTTCCATTTTTTTTAATTGTTCAGCCCAATCATGTATCAAGTCCATTAAGCAGCACTAGTGCTATGCTGTCAACTCGATCAGTTGGTGCTACTTGTTTTGTGCAATGTTTCTCTCTACCCGCGCCAGCGACGACACTCCCAATCCTTCCTCAGCTGCACTTGTAGGAACGACTTCGGCTGGGGAGCAAAAAGGTGCTTTTTCAGGCAAGAAAGAGAAAAAATTGAAGAGCAACAAAGATGTGAAGTAAAGAAAATGGTTGGGAAGATAAAGAGCCTTGAGACAAATGCTTCTTTTATTCAATTCATGGAAACATAATTATGCTTTTATTTGTTGATCAACATACAACACACACTACATATATATCTTATTTCTAAGCATAATATGTCTTATCTTTATAACTTAGTGCCAACCATTGTAGCCGCCTCCGCCACCGCCGCCGCCGTAATATCCACCTCCACCACTGCCACCAGCATATCCACCGCCGTATCCTCCACCACCTTCACCGTACGCATTACCATATCCACTGCCATATCCTCCACCACCTCCTCCATACCAATTACCATATCCACCTTCATGCCCGGGGTAATGTCCGTATCCGCCGCCATACCAACCGTGCCCTGGAACATAGCCTCCATAGCCACCACCACCACCATATCCGCCACCACCCCCACCATATCCTGCTCCATAACCGGCACCGTTGTAGTATCCATGTCCCCCCTTCTCATCAGTAAGGCCAGCTGCCCTGTTGGTAGGCTTCATGTTGTTCTTCCCATCAGATTCTGCATGTAAAGGTTGTTTTTAAAAGCAGTAAACAAGTAGTCTTTTCTTTTTTGTGAAGACAGCAAACAAGTAGTCCTTTGCAAATCTGAAAACAGGTGAGGCAAAGGCCATACCGTTGGCCTCTGTCTCTGTGAACGGATCTCTAGCAGCAGCAACGTCGTTGAAGATGAACAGGAGAGATGTCAGGGCAACACCAAGCACAAGTGAGAACCTGAGAGCCATGCTTTGCATACGTGATAGGTTTGAGGAAGCACAGCACTGCTTGTCGTGCTATATATATAGCCAGATGTTGGCAACGCAGCTACGCAAGCATACACACAAACACAATGTTGGTTTCTATGCAAGGATTGGGGGCCGATGGAGCTAGGTATGTCTCACTGTCAGCACAATGAAGCGTAGGTGCCGGTATGGACCTCCATGCGTGAGGGTTTGGATCGAGCGCATGGTAACAGGCTAGTACGTAACATCTAATTAAGGTCAACTAAGGATACAGAGAAGATGTGGTTGTGCATTGCTTATCGGAATCTCATTCAGTCACCTACTTCCGAATCCAGTGAGGCGTTTCAAAAGCAAGGATCAATTTGTCCCTGCAGACATAGCAAACAGGTAACAAAAAATGGTGCTACTCAGATCCATGTGTAGGAGAGCTTCCGGGTACTGATCTTGATTCTTGATTCAGCACAAATATACAGCGGAGTTACTGCAGAGAGCAGATATATGCTTAAAATCAAACCAGTCAATACTCTAGTGAAACTGTGAAAGTAATCAAGAGAATCTTAAGTATTTCTGTTTTGATCAAAGTCAAACTGTTTTTTTAAATTTGACTGTAAATAGTAAAATTTCTGTAAGTGAGGAACCATGTTGAGATGTGCTATGGTTCATGATGTGATGAGTAATTGACAACGAATGAGTTTGAGTTGAACTTGAGGTTCTGGTTTGAATTGCGGAATTTTGAGGGTTGCATGAGCATGTATATTGATAATGTTTATGGCTAACCGGAGTTGGTGAAGGTGTTGGGAAGTAGGGAGGAGATAGAGCAATGTGTTTGCTTGTCTAATGATGTGTAGGTCAATGAAGTCAACTTGATGGTCAGCGGCGAGAGGATCGGGAGGAACAAGCGGGAGGCTTGAGTCCGGGCGATCGAGAGGCCGGGTGAGGTCAAGGGTGATCCACACCGTACACATGGCGGACAAGAAGCACGGAGAGTTTCGCGGTTTGGCTTCAAAACTGTGGAGGTGATGAAGACGGCGGGTTGACCAAGTCAAGAGGCGAACGGGAGGCCGAGTCAAGTGAAGGGTCCCGACGGGCTGGGACGAGAAGACTTGACGGCGAGGTTCGCGGGACGAGGTGACACGCGTCGACATCGAGGTGGTTTCCCGGTTTATGCCTTAAAACCGGCGGGCGGACGGTTTCCCGGTTTGGGCCTCAAAACCGGCGGCGGCGCATGGTGGTGTACGTGGCACCATCGCGGAGGTTGCGTCGAGGCGAAGCGAAGTCGTGAAGGGCCTGATGGCGTTCGGGCGAAGGAAAAAGAGTTGGACGGTTATGCCCCTAGTGGTAGGTGGGAGTGTGTAATACCTTAGGGGTATGTTGGGAAAGAGGAAAAGACCATATAAGGTGGTGGAGTTGGCTGGCCACCTAGAGGCTCTTGGACTTTTCATTTTGGATCTAGAGGATAGGACTAGCTAGGGATGAGCTAGAGAGAGATGAGAAGAGGGGAATCAAGGTGAGCGCTTGTATCTTCAACTTTCAACAAGAGAGGGAGGAAGTGGGCGGTGCCCTAGCTTTGTACCTATGGATTTCGTGATTGAATCAATGGAATGAAGTTTGTTTGAATCAATCTCGTGCTCTTGTTCTTCCTCCCCATCTAATTCCTGAATTTATCTTTTTCCCCATTTTTGGAGCTATTTTCGGGTGATTTTTTGATCTCCTTTTTGGCTGCGATTTGGGTCGGTTTTCTTGGATGGATTCGGAGCTAGGACGTGTGGGAACATGTCTTGATTGATCTTGCACAAGATCTCCCCACGAGCACCTCAAATTTGTGGATTTCGTCCAAGTTTGGCCAAACCCTTGTTCTTCCACGTGATCTGAAATTCGAGGGGATTTGGTTGGGTTTTTGGTATGGATCCACTTGGATGAGGTTCTCTATCTTGTCACGCACCTAGGGTTCAAGTTTGGTGATTTTTGGAGGTCGTTTGATTGGGTTTCGGATTTTGAAGCAACCGGTCGCGCGTTTGAGTTCTTGCTGTTTATCGCCTACCGGAGTATCCGACCATGGTAGCCGACCGGAATGTCCGACATATCACCGGAGTGTCCGGACCTGCTATCCGACCGGAGTATCCCGACACTCTACCGGAGTGTCCGGACCTGATATCCGACCGGAGTATCCGACACATTACCGGACTATCCGGTGGGGGGTTTCTGTACTCGGTACGGTATCCGATCGGAGTATCCGACGTCCTACCGGAGTATCCGATACCGGAGTATCCGACTAGATACCGGACTATCCGGTGGGGGGTTTCTGAACTCAATCTTCAAAGTCATCTCATGGAGTTCAATTTCGCTTGATTTGCTTCCGCAAGGGTTCCTACATCATCTTTGATCATTCCTAGAGTCAACACAACACTCTTCATGTGTGTGTGTGATCTTGATGATCAATCTTAAGGCGGGTCGGGACATAGGCCGAATCTTTGCAAGAATTTTTATCGGCTCCCATTCACCCCCTCCCCCCCCCCCCCCTCTGGTCGCCTTCTCGGTCCTTCAGTAAGATTATATTTGATAACATAAAAATGGTGTTACTATATTCATCGTGAAATCAGCATTTATATAAAGACATTATCGATCAAAGTTATAAAATTCTGACTTTGACCATACTTGGCTTTGTTTGATGATGGTCCAGCAGCATTGACGATGAGTGACCTCTGCTTAATTTTTAGAAAATATTTTTCTCATTTAGAACTTCAAAAATCCCAGAATTGCAGTGTCAATTACCAAGGTAAGCCCGCATTTGTTATTTGACAACACAGATTTTGATGTTTCGCAATGACACAGAAATGAATCTCCCTGCTTTTCACCTGTGTTGCTGCTGACGCTTTGCTACAGTTCTTTCCAGCTCTGTTGCTGCGCCGTGCCTGCATGCTCAGAACTCATTGTTTTGTAGTACCAGCAGCTTTTCACACGAGTAGGTGACATTTTATTTCTTCAATGGGAGCAATACAAAGCCACCTTTTCCCTACTTTAACCGGCTACTGCTTATCTGCTGATATAGGATATTGACATATTGTCCTGGTATCGTTAAACATTTTAACCGTATGTGTCGGGAGAAAAAAAAACAGGAAAAAGTGTAGTTGGCTTCCAAGTCCTAGCTCACTAATGGTACTAGGGATGACAAGTTGACAACAGCTAGTTGGTGTGGCACAATGCAGGAGCGACATTATACATAGATTCACGTACTGTTCAGTGTTAGTATGGCAGGCAGGCTAACCCCAAAAATAGCTATATTATGCTCCCTCGAACTTTTATACTTGATATTGATTAGTTTAAAATTGAACTAACATGCATGTAATATATAACCGAAGGGAGTAATGTGTTTCTGCTCGACCACACGCTTAGGATTTCTATGCGAGACCGTGACAGGCACACACAACAGTGCCCCCTCCACATAACCACCTTGTTAGTTGATCTTAATTAGTCTTTCTTAAATCCAGACAGATGAGCATCCGCTCTGCACCTAAACAACAAACTACGCAGATAACGAGGGCTACCAGGATTGATCTGTGACCCCAATCCTGACATCCAACTGTGCACACGGGCCAGGCAATGGTGCCGCTGCTATATGAGAGCATCGCAGTAGCGCTTCCTTCTCATCCCGAGCTGCCTCAAGTGCTAATCCAAAAAGGACAGAAATGGCAGCCAAGTCTCTGCTTCTGCTTGGCATCGTCCTGGCCTTTCTCCTGCTCGTCACCAAAGATGTGGCTGGCGCCAGAGATCAGTTCACCAAGGCCAACGGTAAAGGATCTTTCTCTGTGTCGCTTTTAAGGACCATTCATTACATCAGAGTATCGTGTAACGGTTTTATAATTTTAATGGGGGGATTATTCACCCGTTTTCTCACATGGAATTCACTATTGAGTTATGAATTTATAAAATGTATGGTTTTCTTCCCGTCCAATTTTCAACCAATATTTATTCGTACATTTTAGCCGCACTTTTGACAAGCAGGGTCTAGCTAGTAAAATTGGATCAGGTCAAGTTCCCCCAGCGAATGAAACGTTGCCTTAATACAATGAATCAGAAACTGCTTGCATAGAAAATACTATCACACCCAAAATTTCGAAAGAATTGATAAGATCCGTGTGTTAGTGTGCTACACTTGGATCGAGTACATATTAGTCTCTGACATAGATTATATGCAGAATCAGAGCAACAAAACATGAAAGCTGCTGATGAGTCTAACATCAAGGATGAGAAAGCAGGATATGGTGGCGGTTATGGCGGAGGTTACGGTGGTGGCTACGGGGGCTATATACCTGGAAAGGGCTGGTATGGTGGTGGGTATGGGTACCCTGGCTATGGCGGTGGATACGGCGGTGGCGGTGGATATGGAGGTGGGTATGGCGGCGGCGGCGGCGGCGGATATGGAGGTGGATATGGCAGCGGCGGTGGGTACGGCGGTGGATACGGCGGATATGGTGGCGGTGATGGGTGGCATTAGGATGCAATTCATAATACACGCATTTGTGTTGTATTACAGTTTCATTGTCCATGAAGGAAATGACATGTGCATGTTCGCGCGCACTACAATGCACCATGTTGTATGATCGCATCTTTGAATAAAATCACCATTTATTTCTGATAGAAGATTCTTTCTAGGAATTGCTTTTGTTATTTAGAAAGTATGTACAAAGAAATTTACTTTCAGCTCAACTTATGACATGCGTTTTGTCCTAAAAAATTATGTGGCATCTAGATCAAGATTATCTGAGGAAGAGGAATATAAGATCATAGTGGATTTCACGGTCCGCGCGGGCGCACACAAATTTGTACTCTAGAAAATACGTGGAAAATATAGAACCACTTTTGATATGTGTTGGCATTAGTGATTGATTAGATTGATTCAATATTAAAGAAAAGTACAAAAGGATATATCTTTCCGAGCTGCTTTTACAATTTTTTTTAAAAAATAACTAGCAGCGCAAATGCACAGGTGATTAGCCTAGTGTTGTACAAAAGGGATGAGCTCAGCGCGCTCTGGTGGGGTTGAGTGAGCCTGGGCGACGGAGACGTCAGTCAGATAGATGCACGTGCATAGCATAACTGCACATCTACCCAATATATCATCGTTGCCTTCTTCTCAGTTTCCCAACGTATCCATGTGATGGGGCATGCATGCATTATATTGAGAATTTGAGATGGCAGATTTTCATGCATGTGTACAGTATATAAAAAATAGTGTAACTATTTCAAAAGTCTTTTAAATATTAATGAGGAACCATGTTTAGATGTGCAATGGTTCACGATGATGATGAGTAATTGACAATGGGTTTGATTTGTTTAGACATGAGTTTGGGTTTGAAATGCGGGACTTTGAGGGTTGCATAAGCATGTGATGAGTATGTTTATGGCTAACCAGAGTTGGTGAAAGAGTTGGGAGGAGAAGTAAATATGTTTGCTTGTCTAATGATGTGTAGGCCAATGGAGTTAACTTGATGGTCAACGGTGGGAGGACGGGACCAAGCAGGAGGCTTGGGGCCGGATCGAGAGGCCGGGTGAGGTCAAGGGTGATCCACACCGTACACGTGACGGACAAGAAGCACAAAGGGTTTCGCGGTTTGGCCTCAAAACCCTGGAGGTGATGAAGCCGGCGGGTTGACCAAGTCAAGGCGAACGGGAGGCCGAGTCAAGTGAAGGGTCCCGATGGGCTGGGACGAGGAGACTTGACGGCGAGTTTCGTAGGACGAGGTGACACGCGTCGACATCGAGATGTTTTCTCAGTTTGGCCTCAAAACCGGCGGGCGGACGGTTTCCCGGTTTGGGTCTCAAAACCAGCAGCGGCGCATGGTGGTGCACGTGGCACCATCGCGAAGTGTAACGCCCTGAAAATCGACCCTAAAAATTTTAAGTAAAAAAATCGAAACTTAAATCGGAAGTTTTCGAAACTTTTCAAAAATCCCTCTCTTGTTCTGGACCACAGCAACTGGATTTTCCGGTCTGGTCTATTCTTTCCCTTCTCCATCCTCGCGCGCTAAATTGCCATCCAGCGCGTTTTTACCTTCACCTATGTCACACCCCAAAATTTCAAATTTTGGAATGTGTCTTAAATTTCACTAAATTTTAAAACTTTTTGGGAATAGTTTAAAATTTAACTTTAATATTTGAATTTGTCACTTTTCTTTAGGCAAAGGAATTATTTTCTAAATAAATTAAATTAATATAAGTTATATTAATTTGTTTGTTGCATTCATGCTCGTTAGTCTGCATTAGGTGCTTCTGTGTGAAAAATGAATTTCAAAATTCGGTAGTGATCTTGTGGAATCGAATCAGTTTTCGAGTATCGATAATAGTCCTATTCCTAGCCTAGGCCTAATCTCGGCCAAAGTGTCATCCTATTTGTTTCTCTTCTTCTCTTCTCTCCATCAGCATGCCAACAACCAAGCCATACTCTTTGCTGCTACTCTGCCGTTCTACTCTCTGTTCATTTCTATAAATTGTTTGCAAGCAATCAAGCCACTTGCATGCAGCTTGATTTCATTTTTCAATCTTCTTTTCTTTCTCTCTCTTTTGATGTTTGTAATCAAGCTAGCTGCACCACAACAAGCATCTGGTCCTTTCTCGAGACTCATTATCTATCTATCTATCTACTTATGTGTCTTTCTTTCTTCATCAATGTACAGTCAATCCAACAGACTATCGGTACCACCCAATCAGCCTTTGTCTAATTGGTTCTCGTTCAAACTGGCCTTCTTGTAAAATATACACCAAGTCCATCTGCACCGAATGTTGCAACTTGTGTATCCAACCATTGTCTAGAGTTGCTATTATATTTTACCCTTCCCTCTTGGCCCTCTCTTTACCTGCAAGCTAGTTACAAAGAAGCCATGGCAAATCATTGTCGTTGTCTAGACGTTCTCTTCTTTTTGCCGCACTTTGCTTGAAGCCTAGCTACAACCTCTTCAATTTAGCTTCAACCTCCAGCTATAGCTCAAATGCCTTGGCCTTCTGTCGTGTCTTGATCGTCAATTAATCTTTCAAGCAACTCATGGTGATGTTAGGGAAGCATGTCAACATGGCTCTTTCCATATCCCACATATCTTGTATCTCATCAACAGGACCTTATTATTTTCATCAGTGTTCAGATTCCTATCTCGTCTCTCTTATGGAAATCGGGCCTCCCTGTCATCTGTCTCTATCCCTCCAAGCTCCTCAACATTGTCTTTCGACTCCGTACCACCGATGTGTGCATCTCTCCATGCATCATTGCTTTGGAGAACACACTGTTACGATAGGATCCTACAAATCCTCTGCACTTCTCTTGTTATCCCTTCTATTGCTATAACATAATAGCATTCAAATTCAACTATATTCACTCATTCAATCAAAGCATCATGTGTTCTTGTTTATCTACTTCCAGCCATATACATACCACCAACAAATCCGTTTACCCATTTTATAAACTCTTTACCAGTCATGGTACCTTGTGGCCTTTGTATTGGCGTAACCATGCAATGATATTATATTATTTTAATTGCCAAATTTATGTTGATGCAATGGCAGGTGCACATGTCATTTGTACACAACATAAGGTTGGATGTTAAAATAATGCATATATCACTTGTGCGTCTTATGTCTTATACCTAGTCAATAATCTTTCGTATCATTTAATTATGATCCCTTGGCATGTCCCCTTTCTCCTCCTTTATCTTCACTTAACTTGTCAAGATCTTTTGGCTACGCTCGTGGTTCCAATAACCAACTCAAAATCGCACCTCACCTCACCTCTATGCATATTCGTTCTGACCCCATGAGTCATGCTATTTCTTTTTATAACGTCACCTCTCGTCTTCTATACATTCATTCATGTCGACATGATGTCCTTCACATTCTACACCCAAGATATGCTTCCATTCACAGTCATTCCACTTATCGTTTTCGCACGAAAGGAAAGAAAACAATATTTCACGCTCGATAATGCACTTTCCTTCCTAGTCCCCATCTCCTTTCATTAGCACACTATCTTAACATCGCTTATGAGTACCTGGACTCCTCCCCACGTCCTCCCCATGGCCCCCAAGCCCTCTTGGGCCGAACACTAAGGCAGTCCACCATCATCTCTCAACTTTCCCATCGTTTTCCTTGTCGTTTGGGCCGAGGCCCACTTTTCCTCGCTCTTCTCCCCTATGGGCCAAGCCCAAAAACCTTTCCCAAACCCTAGGCCACCCCCTCCACATATATGGGAGCCTTCCCCACGTCCTCCCTCCCCTCCAAACTCCTCCCACGCCGCCAGGCTGCCGCCGCTACTCCCTGCCCTCGCGTCCAGCACTACTGTCGCAGATTGGCATCCGCGTTCCCGATGATCTAGCCATCAAAACGCAGCCAATTTTTGCCAGGAGGTGCGCCATGAAGTCCTCTACAACATATCCAAAATTCAGCCCAAGATCTGACCTGGATCGACGGGGATCTGATTCGCAATGACTACTGCTCCTGTTCTGAATTTGTCCAGCGCGTCTGATGGTAATTGTTTTCCGTGTTCCACTCAATACCTCTACTTTTCTGACCTAAATGCAACACCATATTGTGTTCCAGAATGTCTACTAAGCGTCCCCCAAAGGGTTCATCGATATCTTTTAGGAATCGACCAGGAACGCAATGCCACCGTTAACTGTTCCAGGACAACCCTATCTAGATCCAATCGTTTGATCTCTTTTTCAGGTAAACCAGTGCCCCAATCACCTTGTGTCCAACATGTTCCACAACAATACGCATATTCTTGTAGAAATCGTGTCGAAGAATATGCATCCAATCAACGGGAACACGCACATTTAATTTCATAACTGTTTCTGTTTTCCCAGATTTAGTGCTTAGTCTTTCAAACATCATAACTTTTTGCTCCTAACTCCGTTTTAAGCGATTCTTGCGCTCACGCGATCGTAGCGACGAGTACTATTTTATAGCACAGTTTTCATAGTCATTTGCTACAGTTTGGTGTACTGTTTTCTTATTGTTTATGTTATGTGTGCTTTGCATGTTACCGTTAAATAGAGTGTGCGCAATTCGAGAACTTCAAGACCAAGATCAGGATATTGAAGACTCTGAGCAGCAACACTGGGATTGAGGCAAGTGTCCTTGACCATTTTGAACCTATGTCTTTCTCCCTCTAGTTTAATTTGCATGCATAGCGTTTAATATGAATCCTATATGTCATTTATCCTGTTCCATACTATTTCCTTGTCGCCTGGTTATGGTAGATGATAGTATGAGGATGGGTAGGTCTTGCTTAGCTTGCTGAACTGGGTTGGATGATAATTTGACTAATAATCTTGACTAATGGTTCACTTGAACATAATGATCATGGACCGGTTAATCTTTTTAGCAACCTGGAACTTAGGTGATCCAAGCAGGAGGATGTTGATGATGGTGCGGGTATGCACATGTGCCTGTTATGGTACTGTTGGTTTGCGGTTAGTACCTGCTTGTGATCATAAGGACCGGTTCGTGGAGCGGCAACCCAGGACAACAGCGCAAAGCACAGGGTTGATTATGGTAGACTTGGTCAAGTATTATGCTGTCTTCCCAGTTTTGCTGGCGTTCAAGGAAAGAGGGAGGAAGGGTTACTTCTGAACTCAGGTGATGGAGGGGTACTCCTAGCCACGGCGCCAGAGGGGGCTACTGTTGCAGGGGTACTGGCAGTAGTGTAACCTTAGCGAGGATGTTGGCAGGCTGGGAAGCACTTTGAAAGACCATGTGGTGTTCTCTTGGCCTCACACCTTGGTAGTGTGGTTATGGCAACATGGAGACTTTAGTCGCTGAATAGTGACGGAATCACCACCCTGTGGGTAAAGTTGTGCACCTCTGCAGAGAAGTAAAACTGTCATGACAGCCGTGCTCACGGTCAGGAGCGGCCTGGATCCTCACATGATTAGTGGCCTTGGTTGGTTTGGTTTTGGATGGTCTGGTTCTGGTGGGTAACCAGTTTGATGCTGCAAGAGGGTATCTTGTAGTATGGTTTTGGGTGGGTAACCCGTTTAGCTACAAGTGGGTAACTTGTAGTGTCCCCTTATGTTAACAACCTTTTGGGAGGGTTTACACTCTTAATAAATAGGTGCTCTAATTAATTGATATAATGATAGTTGCTTTCTGCTATGAACCATATGTTAGCCTTCCTTTCATATAAGCTTGCATGTCATCTTTTCCTACACTTGCGGAGTACGATATGTACTCACACTTGCTATTTCCCCTACAATTATCAAATGCTGCTCAGAGATTGAAGATTGCCAACTTTGGAGATGATGGTGAAGACTAAGCTTGTGGAGCCCCCGGTCGATTGCCTGTGGTGTTATGGAGTCTTCCGCTAGCGTTTGTATTCTTATAGTCCTTTGAGACATTTATTATAGTAATATTCGATGTAATTATGACATTGGTTACTCTGTTTTACTATACTTTGTCCTATATGTGTGAAACTTGATCCTGGGCACACATATAGATGAGCATTCGGTTTTGCTCTTAAAACCGGGTGTGACAGAGTGGTATCAGAGCCGTGTCGACCGTAGGACGCAAGCTTAGCTAGAATGGTTGCCATAAAGTCCTATTTTCAAAGCTATTTTGAAAAATCCGAATTGTATACTCTTCTGGTCATTCCGTTTTCTCTTCTCAACTTGTCTATTCTTTGTCTATTTCATAAATTGATTTTTAACCTTTCCTATCTTGAAAACCATCATTATTATCCCTAAGAGTTAGTCCCAATCTCTTAACTACGTTGTAGAACGTTTTTGTTTGAGTGTGGTGTGTCATTGCATTGATTTGGATCTTTGATTGAGTGTCGATGTGTGGAGAAGCTTATCTTTGTAAGCACATCTTTAAATAATATAGTTATATTAAGTTTAGTTGGGTTATCTTTTCTATCCTTCTAGATCTTCTCTTCTTTTCCCACCGGAATGATTCAAATTTCCGAAGTAAATCTTCACGAATGCGCCAACAAGACAATGATGAAGATGTTTTGATGATGGACAAGATAGCTCGATGAGATCCAAGTGCTAACCTAAGGGGGGTAGAGCTCACCTCCGGCCTATACGTATGGACGACAAAGGAAAGAGTGTTTGTTCTTGGATGGGGTCAAGAATGCAAGCTCAAAGCAAAAAAAAAAAAAAAAAAAAAAAAAAAAAAAAAAAAAAAAAATCTTCAAGTCAAAGAAATAAGAAGTCAATTTTTTTTCTCTGTCACCTTTTCTTGCTAGCCTCACCGAATCTCGGGGCGAGATTCCTGTTAAGGGGGGTAGTCTTGTCACACCCCAAAATTTCAAATTTTGGAATGTGACTTAAATTTCACTAAATTTTAAAACTTTTTGGGAATAGTTTAAAATTTAACTTTAATATTTGAATTTGTCACTTTTCTTTAGGCAAAGGAATTATTTTCTAAATAAATTAAATTAATATAAGTTATATTAATTGTTTGTTGCATTCATGCTCGTTAGTCTGCATTAGGTGCTTCTGTGTGAAAAATGAATTTCAAAATTCGGTAGTGATCTTGTGGAATCGAATCAGTTTTCGAGTATCGATAATAGTCCTATTCCTAGCCTAGGCCTAATCTCGGCCAAAGTGTCATCCTATTTGTTTCTCTTCTTCTCTTCTCTCCATCAGCATGCCAACAACCAAGCCATACTCTTTGCTGCTACTCTGCCGTTCTACTCTCTGTTCATTTCTATAAATTGTTTGCAAGCAATCAAGCCACTTGCATGCAGCTTGATTTCATTTTTCAATCTTCTTTTCTTTCTCTCTCTTTGATGTTTGTAATCAAGCTAGCTGCACCACAACAAGCATCTGGTCCTTTCTCGAGACTCATTATCTATCTATCTATCTACTTATGTGTCTTTCTTTCTTCATCAATGTACAGTCAATCCAACAGACTATCGGTACCACCCAATCAGCCTTTGTCTAATTGGTTCTCGTTCAAACTGGCCTTCTTGTAAAATATACACCAAGTCCATCTGCACCGAATGTTGCAACTTGTGTATCCAACCATTGTCTAGAGTTGCTATTATATTTTACCCTTCCCTCTTGGCCCTCTCTTTACCTGCAAGCTAGTTACAAAGAAGCCATGGCAAATCATTGTCGTTGTCTAGACGTTCTCTTCTTTTTGCCGCACTTTGCTTGAAACCTAGCTACAACCTCTTCAATTTAGCTTCAACCTCCAGCTATAGCTCAAATGCCTTGGCCTTCTGTCGTGTCTTGATCGTCAATTAATCTTTCAAGCAACTCATGGTGATGTTAGGGAAGCATGTCAACATGGCTCTTTCCATATCCCACATATCTTGTATCTCATCAACAGGACCTTATTATTTTCATCAGTGTTCAGATTCCTATCTCGTCTCTCTTATGGAAATCGGGCCTCCCTGTCATCTGTCTCTATCCCTCCAAGCTCCTCAACATTGTCTTTCGACTCCGTACCACCGATGTGTGCATCTCTCCATGCATCATTGCTTTGGAGAACACACTGTTACGATAGGATCCTACAAATCCTCTGCACTTCTCTTGTTATCCCTTCTATTGCTATAACATAATAGCATTCAAATTCAACTATATTCACTCATTCAATCAAAGCATCATGTGTTCTTGTTTATCTACTTCCAGCCATATACATACCACCAACAAATCCGTTTACCCATTTTATAAACTCTTTACCAGTCATGGTACCTTGTGGCCTTTGTATTGGCGTAACCATGCAATGATATTATATTATTTTAATTGCCAAATTTATGTTGATGCAATGGCAGGTGCACATGTCATTTGTACACAACATAAGGTTGGATGTTAAAATAATGCATATATCACTTGTGCGTCTTATGTCTTATACCTAGTCAATAATCTTTCGTATCATTTAATTATGATCCCTTGGCATGTCCCCTTTCTCCTCCTTTATCTTCACTTAACTTGTCAAGATCTTTTGGCTACGCTCGTGGTTCCAATAACCAACTCAAAATCGCACCTCACCTCACCTCTATGCATATTCGTTCTGACCCCATGAGTCATGCTATTTCTTTTTATAACGTCACCTCTCGTCTTCTATACATTCATTCATGTCGACATGATGTCCTTCACATTCTACACCCAAGATATGCTTCCATTCACAGTCATTCCACTTATCGTTTTCGCACGAAAGGAAAGAAAACAATATTTCACGCTCGATAATGCACTTTCCTTCCTAGTCCCCATCTCCTTTCATTAGCACACTATCTTAACATCGCTTATGAGTACCTGGACTCCTCCCCACGTCCTCCCCATGGCCCCCAAGCCCTCTTGGGCCGAACACTAAGGCAGTCCACCATCATCTCTCAACTTTCCCATCGTTTTCCTTGTCGTTTGGGCCGAGGCCCACTTTTCCTCGCTCTTCTCCCCTATGGGCCAAGCCCAAAAACCTTTCCCAAACCCTAGGCCACCCCCTCCACATATATGGGAGCCTTCCCCACGTCCTCCCTCCCCTCCAAACTCCTCCCACGCCGCCAGGCTGCCGCCGCTACTCCCTGCCCTCGCGTCCAGCACTACTGTCGCAGATTGGCATCCGCGTTCCCGATGATCTAGCCATCAAAACGCAGCCAATTTTTGCCAGGAGGTGCGCCATGAAGTCCTCTACAACATATCCAAAATTCAGCCCAAGATCTGACCTGGATCGACGGGGATCTGATTCGCAATGACTACTGCTCCTGTTCTGAATTTGTCCAGCGCGTCTGATGGTAATTGTTTTCCGTGTTCCACTCAATACCTCTACTTTTCTGACCTAAATGCAACACCATATTGTGTTCCAGAATGTCTACTAAGCGTCCCCCAAAGGGTTCATCGATATCTTTTAGGAATCGACCAGGAACGCAATGCCACCGTTAACTGTTCCAGGACAACCCTATCTAGATCCAATCGTTTGATCTCTTTTTCAGGTAAACCAGTGCCCCAATCACCTTGTGTCCAACATGTTCCACAACAATACGCATATTCTTGTAGAAATCGTGTCGAAGAATATGCATCCAATCAACGGGAACACGCACATTTAATTTCATAACTGTTTCTGTTTTCCCAGATTTAGTGCTTAGTCTTTCAAACATCATAACTTTTTGCTCCTAACTCCGTTTTAAGCGATTCTTGCGCTCACGCGATCGTAGCGACGAGTACTATTTTATAGCACAGTTTTCATAGTCATTTGCTACAGTTTGGTGTACTGTTTTCTTATTGTTTATGTTATGTGTGCTTTGCATGTTACCGTTAAATAGAGTGTGCGCAATTCGAGAACTTCAAGACCAAGATCAGGATATTGAAGACTCTGAGCAGCAACACTGGGATTGAGGCAAGTGTCCTTGACCATTTTGAACCTATGTCTTTCTCCCTCTAGTTTAATTTGCATGCATAGCGTTTAATATGAATCCTATATGTCATTTATCCTGTTCCATACTATTTTCCTTGTCGCCTGGTTATGGTAGATGATAGTATGAGGATGGTAGGTCTTGCTTAGCTTGCTGAACTGGGTTGGATGATAATTTGACTAATAATCTTGACTAATGGTTCACTTGAACATAATGATCATGGACCGGTTAATCTTTTTAGCAACCTGGAACTTAGGTGATCCAAGCAGGAGGATGTTGATGATGGTGCGGGTATGCACATGTGCCTGTTATGGTACTGTTGGTTTGCGGTTAGTACCTGCTTGTGATCATAAGGACCGGTTCGTGGAGCGGCAACCCAGGACAACAGCGCAAAGCACAGGGTTGATTATGGTAGACTTGGTCAAGTATTATGCTGTCTTCCCAGTTTTGCTGGCGTTCAAGGAAAGAGGGAGGAAGGGTTACTTCTGAACTCAGGTGATGGAGGGGTACTCCTAGCCACGGCGCCAGAGGGGGCTACTGTTGCAGGGGTACTGGCAGTAGTGTAACCTTAGCGAGGATGTTGGCAGGCTGGGAAGCACTTTGAAAGACCATGTGGTGTTCTCTTGGCCTCACACCTTGGTAGTGTGGTTATGGCAACATGGAGACTTTAGTCGCTGAATAGTGACGGAATCACCACCCTGTGGGTAAAGTTGTGCACCTCTGCAGAGAAGTAAAACTGTCATGACAGCCGTGCTCACGGTCAGGAGCGGCCTGGATCCTCACATGATTAGTGGCTTGGTTGGTTTGGTTTTGGATGGTCTGGTTCTGGTGGGTAACCAGTTTGATGCTGCAAGAGGGTATCTTGTAGTATGGTTTTGGGTGGGTAACCCGTTTAGCTACAAGTGGGTAACTTGTAGTGTCCCCTTATGTTAACAACCTTTTGGGAGGGTTTACACTCTTAATAAATAGGTGCTCTAATTAATTGATATAATGATAGTTGCTTTCTGCTATGAACCATATGTTAGCCTTCCTTTCATATAAGCTTGCATGTCATCTTTTCCTACACTTGCGGAGTACGATATGTACTCACACTTGCTATTTCCCCTACAATTATCAAATGCTGCTCAGAGATTGAAGATTGCCAACTTTGGAGATGATGGTGAAGACTAAGCTTGTGGAGCCCCCGGTCGATTGCCTGTGGTGTTATGGAGTCTTCCGCTAGCGTTTGTATTCTTATAGTCCTTTGAGACATTTATTATAGTAATATTCGATGTAATTATGACATTGGTTACTCTGTTTTACTATACTTTGTCCTATATGTGTGAAACTTGATCCTGGGCACACATATAGATGAGCATTCGGTTTGCTCTTAAAACCGGGTGTGACAACCTACCCAGTGACCGTCATTTATTCCTTCGCATAAGCTGGCACATCGCTCGGCCCCGCACGAGTCATCTCGTCACATTAATTATCTCGAATGACCTGACGACACTATGCACTATGCTTGAGTCGTCTCGTCATCTCAAACCACGTGACGACACTATACACTATGCTTGTGTTGTCACGTCGCGTCGTCACATCAATTCATATCCACCTACCCAGCCCACTCCCTCTCTCTTTCTTCCACCTCGCGCTCTGCAACAGAACATCGTCTTTACTCCCCAGTTGCCCATCTGCAGCCCGCGTGACCGCCTCGTCAATTCGTCTGACCGCCTCTCACATCCCCTTATGCAGCGCACGCCTTGCTGCTGCCCCTGCCCATGCCTTGCTCCACGCGCACAAACAGCAGCGATGGCCCGCGCACAACGCTGCCCGTACCCACTTGCCCACGAGCTCAAGTCTCGTCGCCATAAAGCGCACACCTACCGCCAGACATGCCATCACTCTTGAGCTACCTAGCTGCTGCTCTTCACTCCCGAGCCATCTCGTCGCGTCTCGTCAACCTAAAACCACACGCCAAAGTCATCCTGAATCGTCTCGTCACTCGTGATTCGTCTCGTCGACCCAAAACCACACGGCACGCTGTCGGCCCCGCCATCCCGTCGCTCTGCGCCGTGCACGCCGCTACGCGATGCACCGCCCCTGCGCATGCACGCCACTAGTGGCCAAGTTGCCTGAGAGCTCGCGTCCCATCGCTCCAAAGCTGCACGCCACGCCATCGGCCCCGCCGTCCAATCCTTGCCGGTGAGTTTCCGCGTCGTCGCGCGCCTATAAAAGGCACCCATGAGCCCCGCCTCATCGCAGCCCCGCCGAAGCCGTCGTTCAAGTGAGCACTAGCCCGCCTAGCTGCCACCTTCCCTCTCTATGTGAATCAGACTCCACCAGTGAGGCTTTTCCATAAAACTGAGCAACGCCAGCAGCCCAGCCTGTTATTTATTTCCGAATTCATTTTCGAAATTAATCCATAGCCTCCACTATAAAATCGATATCTCCACCATCCAAGCTCCGATTGACCCGATTCTTCTTCCTAAATTCATCTAAAATTGAGCTCTATCCATTCCTATCAGTTTCATCTTTTGTAGAGCTCATCTTCTATTTCTTTTGTATTTATTTGTGTTTGTTTGCTTGTTTGTTTGTGTGCCGGTTTCGCGAACCGTAGCTAACGGAGTGTACGAGCACGAGTACGAGGAGGAGGAGGAGCAGGAACCAGGAGCCGGAGACTTCGAGCAGGAGCTCCCCGAGGACGTCAACGAAGGCAAGTCACAATCCGTTTTCCCTTTGATCATACTGCTCCTATGTTTTATAAACACAACCCGTAGAAGCTATTTTATTGCATGAAATGATTGCCCTGATGTTTGCAAAACCTTTGTGTAGTATGACCAAGACCACTGAGCCTTATATTACATGTCCTAAATTATTTCCTGTTAAACCTAGGATATCCATGTATGATAATATTTACGCATGGATGATTGCCTTGTTAAAAAAATGCTTAGGACTGTGTATCACTAAGTGCTCTACTTATATCTAGATTTTGCAAATGTGAAAACCGTGATTGGTGTTGTGTGGTAGTAGTAAGGTTGGGTGATAACTTAAGAAAGATGAATGAATGAACTTGGGTTAGAGCTGAGGTGATCCTGATGATATTTATGGAAGATTAAGTGTCGCCTCTGTGGTGTGCTTATGACAAGTGATATGGGAGATGAATGCCGCCTCTGTGGTGGGGTCATGTATGTGGAGATGATTGCCTTGGCTCATATAAGGACCGAGTTGCTTGTGACATCCTACCTAGCCGTTTATTCAGTGCGACCACACTACCGTGTATGCGGCACGGCTTAGTCTAAACCCCGCCAGCTAGTCTGTTAATCGCCTGGAGGCTGGAGATGCAATGGGAGCCCATAGAGCAGGTGGACGTGATGCAGACGTGTGCGACCCGGTCGAAGACCTAGATTAGAGGCTAGACCCCTGGATAACTCCCATGGCGATTAGTCGGGACGATGCTGTGATGGGTAATGGCTTTGTGAGTCTTCACACCCACGTCATGGGTGGCATGTGATGCACTCAGATTGTGGGTACAGCGTACAACCTCTGCAGAGTGTTAAAATCTATTCGAATAGCCGAGTCCACGGTCACCGACATGGCTTTGGTTCGGTCCAAGAACTAGCATGGGATGGGTGCTTATCTCCTTGATGTGTGAGTTATTTTGGGAATAGGTCCGGCCTTCCGCCGAAGGTTGTCGTGGACGGGGTGTCCGGCAACGTAAAACTTGACCAACCCCTTAATATCTTAATTGATGATTTTGCTAAAATGCTTTATAAACTGAACCCCTGCATGTGTAAAACTTGTTTTATTGCAATGTTAAGCCTGATGGCCTTTACCTTGCTACTGCCAAATGCATACATTTATCCATTGATGGTAGGGTAAGGGTTGCGACTTGCTGAGTACTTTTGTACTCATTCTTGCTTGCTGATTACAGAGGAAGATCCAGATTTCGTCGACGCCGACGGTGAGAAAGACGATTAAGCTTGGTCTCGTCCGCATCCGAGCTGTCTGTGGCATTAGTCTACCGCTTAGTTGCTTCCGCTATGGTGTTTGATGACCTAGAAGTCATCTTCTGGTTTAGCTTTGTGTTTACTGTTGCCTATCTATTAGTGTTCTTGTTGCTTATCAATCGACCCCTGCCAGGTCGCGACTTGTAATATCACCTGTTGTAAGACTTGGTTGTACCAGCGACTGATCCAGGGACTGGTATAATAAAGTGTTTAAGCTCCTGGGATAACCGGGGCGCTTCAGGTGGTATCAGAGCCGTGCTTGGCTGTAGGACGTGACCTTAGGCTTGGACGTGAAAATTATTTGCAAAAACTATTTTGGAAAACTCCTTAGCTCTTTCCTTCTCTTTTGCAAAACTCTTATTTAATCCCTCCTATACAGATGGAAGCAGATGGAGGGTGACCGACTACTGCTTGGAAACCCCTGGCTTTCCAAAGGTGCTACGTGATGCCATGGTCAGACTTGGCATTATGGAGCCTGCCGAGTATGTCGGAAGAGAATATGAAGAGTTTGGCACTGAGCGCTGTGAAGTCACCATTCACATTGGAGCCAGTGATGACCACCCCGAGATGAAGCCCTGGAACGTGACTACTACTGGGTCGCGATTTCCAGACACCTACCAAGCTGTGGCACGCAAGGCCCTTCGGTACTTGTGCCAGATGTATGAGAGGCCTATCGGTCGCTCGCCAATGAGGTTTTTCCCTCCCATGGAGAGAAACCGCCCCACTTGGCTTGCAAGGATGAGGACAATAGAAGGCCTCAGAATGGCTGAAAGAGACCCCACAGTGGTTGCCATGACCCGTTATCTGCTCGCCTTGGATGAGCTGTATGACGGAACCGCAGCCAGACTGCGAAGGTGCATCACTCGAGCTGAAGAAGCTGAGACACGAGTTAGGACCCTACGTGTTCAGCTAGCTGAAGCCAAAGCTCGTGAAGCAGAAGCAGAAAGCCGTGCTGTTGCTGCCGCAGAAGCCTTGAAATCAGCAGAAGACCGCTACAACAAGCTAGTCGGCACCGCCTATCTCACTGGGCGTGCCCACTGCAGGACTCTGCATATCCCCGGAGTAGGAGAACATCCCGTTCTGGATGGAATTCCTATCTGCCCTGCGGGAAGCAACATCAAGAGAAAGTACGCAGAAGATCTCGCTGCACCACCGCCCTCTGCAGCAGATGGTAAAGAGGAAGAAGTTGAAGAAGAAGAGGCCCTTCCTCTGACCCAGCCTTTTCCAAAGGAGAATGAAGATCATATCTCCATTTCTTCGGATGAAGGTTCCCCAGCTAGAGACCTGGAAGACCCCTCCAACCTCATGGATGCCCAGGACCCATAAGTGTCCACCAAGATGAAGATCCAATCGTCATGGGATGAAGCTACCAGTCCGAGTTCAAGAAAGTGTCTGTGGAAGACTGTACCCCCGAAATCTTAGTTTGTCCGTTGTAGTCGCAGTGTAACCGCTAGTAGCTCTTCGCTAGTGTTGTACCCCTTGTTGTTTTAATGAATCTGTGAGTGCTGCTTGTTTGTGTGAATTGCTTGTTGTGTGTGCCAGCAAGGCCTTTGTGCCCTGCTCCCCTTTTATAAAAAGAAAAACATAATAACAAAGAGAATTAAATGATAACATAAAGAAGATCTTAGGTTCTTCTCTCATCTTATGCTCTTTCCCCTTATCCTCAAAACAGATGCCGCCCAAGCGATCTGCCAGGATCCAGCAACGCCAACGGCGCCAGCCCAACAACCGTAGGGAAGAAGAAGTGAACCAAGATGCTGAAGTTCAAGCTGAGAACTCCAACCATGGACAGCTGCCTAACCCTCCACTCACCACCCTGGCGGAAGTTATGGCACAACAAACCCGTCTGTTGGAAGCACTTGTGCAGAACAACAATAACAACAACGACCAACGCCGTCAGCAGCAAGCACATGGTTTCCAAAGTAAGATGGCTGAGTTTGTCAGAATTAAGCCACCGACCTTTGGAGGATCTGAGGACCCACTCGAAGCTGATGACTGGTTAAGGAACATCCAAAGGAAGCTTGATGCTATCAACTGTGAAGGTAGAGACAGAGTTCTCCTGGCATCCCATCAACTTACTGGGACAGCCTTAGCCTGGTGGGAGAACTACTGTGAAGCCACTGATGATCCCACAACCATCACTTGGGAGGAATTTGTGGAAGAATTCCGCCGCTATCATGTTCCAGAAGGTACCATGCTACTCAAGGCAGATGAGTTTCGTAGGCTGAAGCAAGGAAGCATGTCTGTTAATCAGTACATCCGCAAGTTCATTGAACTTTCTCGCTATGCTCCTGAGGAAGTTTCAACTGACAAGAAGAAGCAGAACAAGTTCAAGAAAGGTTTATCAGGAGAGTTAGGAACCCAGATGACTCCGCACATCTATCCTGACTTCAACACCCTGATGAACCAGACTATCCTGACTGAAGAAAGAATGATGGAAATGTCCAAGGAGAAGAAGCGCAAGTTCGCAGTTCATGAAGCCCGTCAGCAGGAAAGATTCCAGAGGCCTAGGAACTCCAACTTCCAAGGTCAGAAGAGTCAAGCCCCAATGCAGTTCAGGACTCCATCCAATGCCTCTCATCAGCCCAGCTTTCCTCAGAGGAGTCAGAAAACAACACCAAGACTCAGCAGTACAGCAGTGGTCAAGTGACCAACCAACCCAAGGCTTGCTTCAACTGTGGTGATCTTAGCCACTTCATTGCCAACTGTCCCCACAAGAACAAGCCAGCTGCTTCCATTCAGTCCAACACTGTGAATGGACCAAGGATGTCTGGAGCCACTCGTGGAACCAACCAAGTCTCCAACCAGCCAGCGAAGACACAGCAGTCCTTCGGACGTGCCCGCGTCAACCACATCCATGCTCAGGAAGCTCAGGACGCACCCGGAGTTGTGCTTGGTGAGTTTCTTGTTGAATCAGTTCTTGCAACAGTTTTGTTTGATTCTGGAGCATCGCACTCTTTCATATCATCAAGTTTTGTGGAAAAGCATAAAGTACCTACAGTACTGCTTAAAACCCCCTTAATAACCCGATCACCCGGAGCTGACATCAAGTGTCACTTGGGTTGTTCGCGGATAAGAATCACCCTAAGTGGGGTAGCCTTCCTAGCTAGTCCAGTGGTACTAAAATCCAAGGGGATAGATCTAATCCTCGGAATGGATTGGTTAACCAAGCATGATGGTGTCATAGCATGTTCAGACAGAACAGTTACAGTGACCAACCATGAAGGAACCCGAGTAGTTTGCCAAGCCCTCGGAAGTAAACCTGACTCGATGGTGTTTACCATGGAAACCAAGACTGTAGAAGAAGTACCAGTGGTGAATGAGTATCCAGATGTGTTCCCTGAAGAGTTACCTGGAATGCCACCAGATAGGGATATTGAGTTCATCATTGATCTTATCCCTGGAACAGCCCCAATAGCCAAGCGACCCTACCGCATGGCAGCCGCAGAATTAGCAGAACTCAAGGAACAGTTAAGAGAACTCCAAGAAAAAGGATATATCAGACCCAGCTCTTCCCCCTGGGGAGCACCAGTTCTCTTTGTCAAGAAGAAGGATGGAAGTATGAGGATGTGTGTAGACTACAGATCCTTGAATGAAGTGACCATCAAGAACAAGTATCCTCTGCCCAGGATTGATGACCTGTTTGATCAGTTAAAAGGAGCTAAGTACTTCTCCAAGATTGACTTGAGGTCTGGGTACTATCAACTGAAGATCAGAGAAGCAGATATCCCAAAGACAGCCTTTGTATCCAGATATGGTCAGTATGAGTTCACAGTTATGTCCTTTGGACTAACCAATGCACCGGCATACTTCATGAATCTCATGAACAAGGTGTTTATGGAGGAATTAGATAAGTTTGTCGTTGTCTTCATTGATGACATACTGATCTATTCAAAGAGTGCCGAAGAGCACGAGCAACATCTGAGAGTAATTTTGGAAAAGCTCAGAACCCACAAGTTGTACGCCAAGTTCAGTAAATGTGAATTTTGGCTTGAGAAAGTTGCCTTCCTTGGCCATATTCTGACAGCAGAAGGAGTTGCTGTAGACCCAGAGAAAGTTGAAGCCGTTACTCATTGGCCTCAGCCGACAAATGTGTCAGAGATCAGAAGCTTTCTTGGATTAGCGGGTTATTACCGCCGATTCATAGAAGGATTTTCCAAGGTAGCAAGACCTATGACAGCACTTCTCAGGAAAGACAAGAAGTTTGAATGGACCCAGTCTTGTGAAAGAAGCTTTCAAGAGTTGAAGAGAAGACTGACGACAGCACCAGTGTTAGTCCTGCCTGACATTCACAGAGATTTTGTTGTCTACTGTGATGCTTCAAGACAAGGCTTGGGATGTGTCCTAATGCAAGATGGTAGAGTTGTTGCCTATGCATCAAGGCAACTGAAGACACATGAGCAGAATTATCCCACTCATGATCTGGAGTTAGCAGCAGTAGTGCATGCCCTCAAGATTTGGAGGCACTACTTAATTGGAAATAAGTGTGAGATCTACACGGATCACAAGAGTTTGAAGTACATCTTTACTCAGCCAGATCTGAATCTGAGACAACGAAGATGGTTAGAGTTAATCAAAGATTATGATTTGGAAATCCACTACCATCCCGGAAAAGCAAATGTTGTAGCAGATGCCTTAAGCAGAAAAGCCTACTGCAACTACCTCATGACCCACAATGATCACCTGTTGACCGAGATGAAGAAGCTTAATCTGGAGATAGTGCCTCGAGCTTGTGTGAATAATCTAAGTGTGCAACCAACATTGGATGGACAGATCAGACAAGCCCAGCTCAAGGATCAAGAGTTAATGAAGATCCGTAGCCACACTGGAGAAAACAAAGCACCAAACTTCAGAGTAGATGATAAAGGAACTCTGTGGTATAAAGACAGAATCTGTGTACCACAAGAAGGAAATCCGAGAGATAATCATGGATGAAGCCCACAACTCAGCTTATTCCATTCACCCAGGATCTATCAAGATGTATCTTGATTTGAAGGAAAAGTACTGGTGGAGTGGAATGAAGGCAGATATAGCCAAGTTTGTTGCAGAATGTGATGTCTGTCAGAGAGTCAAGGCAGAACACCAGAAGCCTGCAGGACTACTCCAGCCCTTACCAATCCCCGTGTGGAAATGGGATGAAGTCGGCATGGATTTTATAGTTGGTTTTCCTAAAACAAAGAAGGGATATAACTCTGTATGGGTAATAGTGGACCGACTCACCAAGGTCGCTCACTTTATTCCTGTACGAACCAACTATGGAGGAGACAAGTTAGCCCAGTTGTACATTGACAACATAGTAAAGCTACATGGAGTACCGAGCAGAATTGTTTCTGATAGAGGTACCCAATTTACCTCTAGGTTTTGGAAAAGCTTACACTCTGCTTTGGGAACTAAGTTGGATTTCAGCACTGCTTATCACCCTCAGACAGATGGTCAGACAGAAAGGATCAACCAAATTCTTGAAGACATGTTGAGAGCCTGTGCATTGACCTATGGCAAAGACTGGGAAAAGAGTCTAGCTTATGCAGAATTCTCATACAACAACAGCTACCAAGCTAGCCTCAAGATGTCACCTTTTGAAGTGTTATATGGCAGAAAATGCAGAACACCTCTGATGTGGTCAGAAGTTGGAGAGCGTTCCCTTACAGGACCCTCTATTGTTAAAGAGGCAGAAGAAAAGGTTGCAGAAATCAGAGAAAAGCTCAAGGAAGCACAGTCTCGTCAGAAGAGTTATTCAGACAAAAGAAGAAGGGATTTAAGCTTCCAAGTTGGAGATCATGTGTACCTTAAAGTTTCCCCAATTAGAGGTACACGTCGTTTCCAAGTCCGTGGCAAGTTAGCACCACGCTACATCGGACCCTACCGAGTGTTGAAGAAGATTGGTACAGTGGCCTACAGAATCGAGCTACCACCAGAGTTGGCAGATGTGCACAACGTCTTTCATGTGTCCCAGCTCAAGAAGTGCTTAAGGATCCCGGAAGAGCATGTCTCTGTAGAAACCTTGGACTTGCAAGATGACCTCCGATATCGGGAAGTGCCGATTAAGATTTTGGATGTAACAACCCGTCAGACCAGAGGATCAACAGTTCGTCTGTACCGTGTTCAGTGGAGTCGGCACACAGAGGCAGAAGCCACTTGGGAACGAGAAGATGCTCTGAGGAAGGAGTACCCTCATCTTTTTAAAGGTGAGCCTGAATCTCGAGGACGAGATTCCTTTAAGGGGGGTAGGTTTGTAACGCCCTGAAAATCGACCCTAAAAATTTTAAGTAAAAAAATCGAAACTTAAATCGGAAGTTTTCGAAACTTTTCAAAAATCCCTCTCTTGTTCTGGACCACACCAACTGGATTTTCCGGTCTGGTCTATTTCTTTCCCTTCTCCATCCTCGCGCGCTAAATTGCCGTCCAGCGCGTTTTTACCTTCACCTACCCAGTGACCGTCATTTATTCCTTCGCATAAGCTGGCACATCGCTCGGCCCCGCACGAGTCATCTCGTCACATTAATTGTCTCGAATGACCTGACGACACTATGCACTATGCTTGAGTCGTCTCGTCATCTCAAACCACGTGACGACACTATACACTATGCTTGTGTTGTCACGTCGCGTCGTCACATCAATTCATATCCACCTACCCAGCCCACTCCCTCTCTCTTTCTTCCACCTCGCGCTCTGCAACAGAACATCGTCTTTACTCCCCAGTTGCCCATCTGCAGCCCGCGTGGCCGCCTCGTCAATTCGTCTGACCGCCTCTCACATCCCCTTATGCAGCGCACGCCTTGCTACTGCCCCTGCCCATGCCTTGCTCCACGCGCACAAACAGCAGCGACGACCCGCGCACAACGCTGCCCGTACCCACTTGCCCACGAGCTCAAGTCTCGTCGCCATAAAGCGCACACCTACCGCCAGACATGCCATCACTCAGCTACCTAGCTGCTGCTCTTCACTCCTGAGCCATCTCGTCGCGTCTCGTCAACCTAAAACCACACGCCAAAGTCATCCTGAATCGTCTCGTCACTCGTGATTCGTCTCGTCGACCCAAAACCACACGGCACGCTGTCGGCCCCGCCATCCCGTCGCTCTGCGCCGTGCACGCCGCTACGCGATGCACCGCCCCTGCGCATGCACGCCACTAGTGGCCAAGTTGCCTGAGAGCTCGCGTCCCATCGCTCCAAAGCTGCACGCCACGCCATCGGCCCCGCCGTCCAATCCTTGCCGGTGAGTTTCCGCGTCGTCGCGCGCCTATAAAAGGCACCCATGAGCCCCGCCTCATCGCAGCCCCGCCGAAGCCGTCGTTCAGGTGAGCACTAGCCCGCCTAGCTGCCACCTTCCCTCTCCTCTGTGAATCAGACTCCACCAGTGAGGCTTTTCCATAAAACTGAGCAACGCCAGCAGCCCAGCCTGTTATTTATTTCCGAATTCATTTTCGAAATTAATCCATAGCCTCCACTATAAAATCGATATCTCCACCATCCAAGCTCCGATTGACCCGATTCTTCTTCCTAAATTCATCTAAAATTGAGCTCTATCCATTCCTATCAGTTTCATCTTTTGCAGAGCTCATCTTCTATTTCTTTTGTATTTATTTGTGTTTGTTTGCTTGTTTGTTTGTGTGCCGGTTTCGCGAACCATAGCTAACGGAGTGTACGAGCACGAGTACGAGGAGGAGGAGGAGGAGCAGGAACCAGGAGCCGGAGACTTCGAGCAGGAGCTCCCCGAGGACGTCAACGAAGGCAAGTCACAATCCGTTTTCCCTTTTGATCATACTGCTCCTATGTTTTATAAACACAACCCGTAGAAGCTATTTTATTGCATGAAATGATTGCCCTGATGTTTGCAAAACCTTTGTGTAGTATGACCAAGACCACTGAGCCTTATATTACATGTCCTAAATTATTCCCTGTTAAACCTAGGATATCCATGTATGATAATATTTACGCATGGATGATTGCCTTGTTATAGAAATGCTTAGGACTGTGTATCACTAAGTGCTCTACGTATATCTAGATTTTGCAAATGTGAAAACCGTGATTGGTGTTGTGTGGTAGTAGTAAGGTTGGGTGATAACTTAAGAAAGATGAATGAATGAACTTGGGTTAGAGCTGAGGTGATCCTGATGATATTTATGGAAGATTAAGTGTCGCCTCTGTGGTGTGCTTATGACAAGTGATATGGGAGATGAATGCCGCCTCTGTGGTGGGTTCATGTATGTGGAGATGATTGCCTTGGCTCATATAAGGACCGAGTTGCTTGTGACATCCTACCTAGCCGTTTATTCAGTGCGACCACACTACCGTGTATGCGGCACGGCTTAGTCTAAACCCCGCCAGCTAGTCTGTTAATCGCCTGGAGGCTGGAGATGCAATGGGAGCCCATGGAGCAGGTGGACGTGATGCAGACGTGTGCGACCTGGTCGAAGACCTAGATTAGAGGCTAGACCTCTGGATAACTCCCATGGCGATTAGTCGGGACGATGCTGTAATGGGTAATGGCTTTGTGAGTCTTCACACCCACGTCATGGGTGGCTTGTGATGCACTCAGATTGTGGGTACAGCGTACAACCTCTGCAGAGTGTTAAAATCTATTCGAATAGCCGAGTCCACAGTCACGGACATGGCTTTGGTTCGGTCCAAGAACTAGCATGGGATGGGTGCTTATCTCCTTGATGTGTGAGTTGTTTTGAGAATAGGTCCGGCCTTCCGCCGAAGGTTGTCGTGGACGGGGTGTCCGGCAACGTAAAACTTGACCAACCCCTTAATATCTTAATTTGATGATTTTGCTAAAATGCTTTATAAACTGAACCCCTGCATGTGTAAAACTTGCTTTATTGCAATGTTAAGCCTGATGGCCTTTACCTTGCTACTGCCAAATGCATACATTTATCCATTGATGGTAGGGTAAGGGTTGCGACTTGCTGAGTACTTTTGTACTCATTCTTGCTTGCTGATTACAGAGGAAGATCCAGATTTCGTCGATGCCGACGGTGAGAAGACGATTAAGCTTGGTCTCGTCCGCACCCGAGCTGCCTGTGGCATTAGTCTACCGCTTAGTTGCTTCCGCTATGGTGTTTGATGACCTAGAAGTCATCTTCTGGTTTAGCTTTGTGTTTACTGTTGCCTATCTATTAGTGTTCTTGTTGCTTATCAATCGACCCCTGCCAGGTCGCGACTTGTAATATCACCTGTTGTAAGACTTGGTTGTACCAGCGACTGATCCAGGGACTGGTATAATAAAGTGTTTAGCTCCTGGGATAACCGGGACGCTTCACGAAGGTTGCGTCGAGGCGAAGCAAAGTCGTGAAGGGTCCGATGACGTTCGGGCGAACGAAAAATAGTTGGACGGTTTTGCCCCTAGTGGTAGGTGGGAGTGTGTTATGCCTTGAGGGCATGTTGGGAAAGAAAAAGAGTAGATAAAGTGAGAGGAGGAAGAGATGGCTGCCAACTTGAGCTCTCTCCACTTTGGATCTAGGGATAGGACTAGCTAGGGATGAACTAGAGAGAGATGAGAGGAAGAGAGACAAGGTGAGAGCTTGTATCTTCCACTTTCTATAAGAGAGTGAGGATGAGGGCGGCGCCCTAGTAAGGAACCTATGTAATCTTGTTCTTGGATCAATGGATTAAGTTTGGGAGAATCAATTTCGTGCTCTTGTTCTCCCTCCCCTTCTAATTCCTGAATTTCTTTTTTTCCTCATTTTCGAAGGTATTTTCGTGGGAATTTTCGATCTCCTTTTTGGTGGCATTTCGGGATAGATTCGGTGCTAGGACGTGTGGGAACATGCTGCACAAAATCTCCCCACGAGCACTTCGAATTTGTGGATTTCGTTTCAGGTAGTTCTTCTGTTCGATCTGAAATTCGTGGTGATTTTGTTGGGTGTTTGGTATGGATCCATTTGAAAGAGGTTCCCCATCTATGAATTTTTTTTAGAAATAATATTATTTATATCGGGAATTACAGAAATAATACCGAAAATGAAAAAATTACAAAAATAATACCCTGTCGTGTGCCCAACGCACGAAAACAGTGTTTTCGTGCACCGAACACACGAAAAACTAAGTTTTCGTGCACTGAACACACGAAAATGGAGTAGTCGTGCGACCAACGCACGACTACTTGTTCTCGTGTGTTCAACACACGAAAATACTTTGTATGGGCCGACATGAGCTCGTACAAGAGGTTTTCGTGTGTTGGACGAACGAAATTATGTGGTCGTGTGTTGGACGCAGGAAAACTAAGTAATCGTTCGTTCAACGCACAAAAACTAGTAAAATAATTTTTTTGACCCATGCATTTTTAGTTTCTCATATGTTTATGATTGAGAGTCAATATTGTATGGTTTCCAAAGTTTTTTTACGTGAGTTATGCAAGATAGGCCCTCGCACTGGTCACTGATGTCGACTGCACAATTGCTTTTGGTGGGAGCGCTGTTTGCTTTTTCAGTGTTGTAACTTTTGCTTTAATGACAAACACAGTGTGACTCATAAATGGCTTCATCATGACATAGTACAAACAATAACTTAGGTCCCGATACATGGAGTGAAGTAGAACAAAGATTACAAATACTGGTTGCAATGGCATGTACGGAACACATGAGGACTGCTGTCATAGTTGTGTTCCGATCTAAACCTAACATGCCTTAGGAGAAACTTTAAAACAGCGCCTACGAAGTCATCCTACTGAGTGCAACGCGGGTATTTCCCCTTTCTGAAGGCATCAGGACCTGCCGCCCTAGCGCGGCGAGCTCTCTCGCGCATCCTCTCCCTTTCGGCCTCGCGGGCCTCATGAGCGAGGCGATCTTCCTCTTGTTTGCGCCTCCGTTCCGCCTCCTCTCTTTCCTTGCGTTCAGCTTCGTACTTGCGTCGACGTTCTTCCTCCTCCTGCCTCATCTTCCTGCGTTCCTCCTCTCTCCTTTCCTCAGCTTCCATTTCAAGCCAATGCCTTCTTGCACGTCGAGCGACACGATAGACATGGGCTATATCCTCCGGTGTCTGCTCAGTGTCGACATACTCGATGAACTCACAGAGAGGCGGTGGGGACTGCAATTTTATGAACGTATTACTAAGTAAAAATCAACGGCGCAAGCAACGAATTATGAACTACAAGTACTTACCCTTGGCCTCCCATCGGAAAAGTAAAGACCATGCGATGGTGGGTCATATTGGTAGTTGTTGCACATCCAAAGCCTCTTGCCGTAGTCATCACCGAGGACGAGTGACTTCACTAGCCTGCATGGAGTGCCACAGAGGCACATAGGAGCGATGAAGCCATCTCCGAGAGGTAACGTCTCTTTGTTGAAGGGTGGGTCGTTGGGGAACTCCATAGCTGTGGGATAAATTTTGGTGACGGACGATGTGTGCGTTTTATAGCCATAACTAACATGGTCTATAGACGAAGACTACAAAGAAAAGAAGAGGAGATGTCATCGGATGCTCTGCAAAGTTGCCCGTGAATGGATGTGTCGCTGGTCGAAAACAATAAATGCGTGTCGTCACGTCACTAAAGGTTGTCTAGTCATGTCATGTGTCGCTGGTCGAAAATAATAAATGCGTGTCGTCACGTCACTAAAGGTTGTCGAGTCATGTCGCGGTTGTCTATTCTTGTCGCGGTGCAGAAGTAGTAATAAAAAATAGGTCATGCTTAAGTTCTGAATATTACATTAACGAAAGAAATTTACTAGTCAAGTAGTCAACCCTGACCCCTGCCCTGACCATGACCCCTGGCTCTCCCACGCTTTGGCCTGCGTGCGGAAGGTGGGACCTGTTCTTCATTGCCCTGACCACCATGAGGACGATCGTATGCCGACGGAGTGTAATAATGCGGTGGGCCCCGCTCGCGTCTGGGAAGCTGGCGAATCTCCATGTGACTCACGTCTGCCTGCGTCTCCTGAGTGAACGGAGGAGCCCCGTAGGCCTGTGTCATCACGTCAGCATGAGTGTCTGTGTCCTGAAACATGGACCCACTAGACACTGGTGACGCACGCGACGTCTGTCCGCCACTACCGTCAAAACGGGCCATCCCTGCATGACAGCATTTATACTTGATTAGTTAGTTTAGTAATAAATGAATTCATTGCTTATATTAAAAAAGATGACATACCAGGCATAGGTGTAAGAATAGGATCATGCCAAGCGGACCCTCCTGCTTCATCTGGGCGTGGAGCTGGTGGTGTCATGTAGAACTGGGCACCGTAAAACTGCTCTGCGGTACCTGACGGGGCTCGCGGGGGTCTCTGAGCCGCAGAAGAGCCACGACCAGCAGCATCCACCTGGCGGCAAGAAGCAAGCTCTACAATACGCCGGCCCTTCGCGGCCAGACGTGAGAACGCAGCTGTAATCTCCTCAAGGGCTATCCCACACCCTGGCTGCTGGCTCTCTCGGAGGCGGGATGCCATACTGTCTGCCTCTGAATAGATCTCCCTGCCCAAATCAGTCTGCCATGGAAGACACTATTTAAGTACACGTGGTTATGGTAAATAACAACTGAAAGTCATAGAAAAATATTACGTACCGCTATGTGCAAGGCCATTCCAGCGTGGCTGGGTAAAGTGCATCGGAAGCAGCAGCTAGCTGTGGCGGTGGGTCCTGTACGCGGATAAGACGCGTGCGAGTCCGTGCACAGTACCATTGTAGGTACTGCTGGTAGTAGCTGTGGTCGTAAGGTGCCGGCTCATCGATAACATCAGTGGTTGCCTGCGTCCACTCATCCACCCAACGTGACATCCTACTGGTCAAGTCTGCCTGGCTCTTCGGTGGCCCCTTTATCGTGTACCTGCAAATGCATACAAACGTATTTAGATTAATGCATTAAAAAATAAGATACTTTAATTAATCCATACAACTAGCTTATTCCGTATGAACTACCATTACTTTAATTAACTTATACAACTCACGTGTGAATCCTGGCCGGTAAAATGTCTCCTAGAGGCACCGGAATCTGCTGCCGACGACCAAACTGCCTCATCACTCGATGTACTGCGTAGTCCTCCACAAACGCATCAAACACTAGCTTCTCCGGGTCATCCAAAACGCAGCGTCTCGGTAGCACAACGCTGAGAGACCACGGAAAGAGGCCCGTGCGTGCACCAAGTCCGACCTATAAGGCTCCCAAACAACCAACTCTGGGCGAAGGTGGTCGAACTGCTCTGTGAAACTCTCATAAGCAGATCGAACCTGCAAGGCTGCCCATTGGGGCTGCCACGTACAACATCTCGTTAATACAAAATAGTAAGTACGCTTGGAAAAAATAAAGAAAATAATAGGTGCGCACCCGACGACGTGTCCAAAGAGATCCCATGGTCGGCCTGTCTATATCGTCCCCTCCATACATGTCCGCCGTGTAGTGCATCGGGGTAACAAAAGGACGACCAATCTGGAATCGCTCGAAGGACCACAACTGCAGCAGTAGAGGCATACCTGTCAACTTCGAATTCCTTTGCTTCTTCACACAAGCGTCACAAAGGGCACGGTACGTGGCACAAAGAACAGCCGATCCCCAAGACACTTGAGGAACATCTCCATCTTCAGCATCAGCAATAGCCCGTGCATAGGATATGAAACGGGCATCTACAGTGTCTCCGTGGGTCGATGCGAACATGACCCAACCAAACAGCCAGAGCAGGTACGCCTCCAGGTGTCGGGAAACCTGATAGTCCGTAGGCTCGGGAACCATGTTCTCAACCTGCATTACACAAAGTATGTGTTATTACGACATTATGACTAGTAACATATTAAATTAAAACAGAAACGCACTGAACGTGTACTGTAATAGCCACTGCCGCTTCGGGCCGTGGCGGTGACTCTCTGGAATAGCCGACACTGCACCGGGCACGACTCCCTGAAACCTCAGGCTAAGATCCTGCTGCCACCCAACAGGAGGGACTGAGGGCCCGACGACCTCACCAGAAAGGGGTAACCCCGTCAGCATTGACACGTCCTGCAACGTGACTGCCATCTCCCCGAACGGAAAGTGAAACGTGTGGGTCTCGGGCCTCCATCGGTCGACCAGGGCTGACAGAAGAGAACGGTCAAACGGGAAGAGTCGAGACCGCTCAACGTGTCCGGGCCCCACAGCTGCCTCGTCGTGGTCGTCATCTGTAGCCTGAATCATCCGAGCGAGAGGGAGCAACCCAGCGCGAGCCAACCTGCAAAACCAACTTGCACATTAGTCCCAAACGTACACAAAACATTGTTTAAAAAAAATAAATGCATGTGCCTAACCTGGAAAACCACCGAGGGTCAAGTCTCCAAGCCCTAACTGGTGTATGGGCTATCAGAACAGGAAGCGACTGTACGCCACGAGTGGTCAGCAGGTAGGCACGGTGTCGCTGGTCCCAAGAAGGGTCCAAAAGCGCGTCAGGCGGCTCCATCCCTACAAGACATTAAGACATTTTAGAATCTAGTAACATAATAAATTGAAACACACGACGATTAAAAAGTACCAACACAGAATTACTAATGCAATACATATATATTAGAAATTGTTTCTCAACAATTTCATACACAAATATGTTTTACACTGGACTCCACACAAATGACTCGCATACAACTTAGTTCAAACATGAACGACATAAGCATACAACCATACTAATTTTGACAATTATACAACATAGCCACGATGCGCAGGTGCTTGGTGTGCTCTGCGACGACGAGTAGTTGAAGGTCCGGCTTCACCACCTTTAGTCTGCGGGCAATCTTTTGCCTTGTGACCATAGTCATCACATTCTATGCACCTCCTCATAGGCCCTCCAACCTCAGATTCATCCATGTCATTGCGTATACGCCTAGTCTGCGGACGACCACCTTTGCCATCAGGATGTCTAAGCAAATTCATATCAGGCAGACAAATCACGGTATCTCTATCGTAATCCGTGAAATCAAATTGTGAGGTGAATCCATAGAACTCCCCAGTCCAGGTCGCCAGCACGTTTTCCTTTAAGTAATAGGGTGACACATATAACGAGCTGTGCACACCAACCTGTGATATGGCTGCGAGAACATGCGAACATGGAATGTGTTGCAGCTTCGGCTTGTTGCAAGTGCATTCACACCATCCGTTTAATTCCTGTCCTAAATTCACCTCTTGAGTCACAACTCTTGTCTCGCTTCCCACACCCCCTTTCAATCTCAGGGTTTACCCGAAACGATGGTCACGTACTCCCATGCTACGCACCATGTGTTGTAGTGACTTCTCGTTCTTTTCTGCCAAGTGCTTCATCATAAATGAACAATATGGCGTATTCACGTTCAAGCTCTGAATAACAGCAGCCGCGTGCCTCTTTTGGTAGTATCCAACGAGACCATGCAATATGCCCTCAACGATTCCCACCAGAGGTAAGCCACGCAATCCTCTAATCACCCAGTTATATACCTCAGCATTGTTTGTAGTCATGATGTCATACCTACAGAAAGAGGCAGGGCTAATTAGTTATAACATATAAATACTACATCGAACAACAAATGTAGGCACATAACCAATGGACAGTAACGCGAACCTTGCACCGCCAGTGTCATACAGCTTTGCCCATTTCTCCTTTGGTTCAGCTTCGATCCAGTGTGAAAAACACTTAATGCGCCTAGCTGACCTTCTTCTAACATTAGGAGGGTCCAGTCCTTCTCCAAGAGGTGGTAATGGCTCTGGTAAAGGCTCATCAGGTGCTCCTGGTTTCTTATTTCGCTCTTTCACGTGAGACCTTGTGCTCGTATCAAGTTCCTCCCAAAGAGCGTCAAACTTCCGCTTTTGATTCTGGCTGCACAACCTCTTGAACATGTCCATTAATGCCTTGCTCTTAAATTGCTTATAGAAATTAGCACCCATATGACGCATGCACCACCTGCTCTGCAAGTCAGGCCATGGATACGGCTGATCCGTCCCCTCTTGCAATGTCTTTATGGCAGATAAGATCCCAGCATGACGGTCATGTATGATGCAAACATTCGGTCGATCATGAACAACTCCTGCTTTCAGGTGCCTGAAAAACCAAAGCCAGCTTGCCTTGCTCTCTCCCTCAACAAACGCAAATGCCAAAGGAAGTATCTGGTTGTTCCCATCAACTCCTATTGCAGTCAATATTTGACCTTTTACTTGCCAGTCAGGAATGTGCCATCCACGCAAAGTACAGGACGACAATGCTGAAACGACTGAATACACTGCCCCAAAGAAAAAAAGGCACGCCGAAATATCCTTGGTTGATCATCAGCGAACGCAGTCTCCTTGAATGCGATGTATGTCCCAGGGTTTCTTGCCTTCAGAATCTCAAGCACACGAGATAGATTGCAGTATGAAGCCTCATAAGTGCCCCAACGTTTCTCTAAGGCCTTCTGCTTTGCCCTCCAAGCCTTTTGGTAACTAATCTCATACTTGAATTGACGAGCGATGGAACGCTGTATGTACGAACATTCTGTGTCCCTCTTCTCGATGATCTCGTAGAATAATTCATTTGCTACCAAATTAGCAGTGAGGTTGCGGTGTTTTCGACCAACATTTTCCAATGTGCAACTGTGTTCGACAACTCTAGAGGCCACCCAGTGTGTCTCGTGCTTCGGCTTGAATGCATGAACATAAAAATTGCATCCATCATTTCTGCACTTTACACTGTACTTCACGGGGCTAGAGTTCACAACATACACCTCTCTAAGCGATGTCACTGCCCAACGCGCCACAGCGTCTTTCAGTTCAGAACGATTAGGGAAGACCTGATTCAGTTGAATCATGCTTGACCCATACTCCCAACGGGAACCACGGTTGTCCATAACTTCCATCCTCGCTTTATCCTCCCTGTTCCATTCATCTGGGATGGGATTATTGGACCAATTTTCATCATCATCATCGTCTTCTTGATCATCATCGTCATTGAGAGAATTAGCTAACATATGCTCCTCATGCATTGCATTACGATCCACGTTCTCACTATCTTCAAGTATTGCTTCATTATCCTCCCCGCGTCGGCCTGGCCCTCAGCAACCTCAGCCTGACCCATGTGCCCACGCTCAACCACCTCATGCCTAACTTCCTCCGTCGCCCTTGCAATTTCATGATGCCGATTATCTTGTCCAATCTCTAATGCCGCACTGGTCTGTGAAACTGCACAAGCGTCATCATACAATTCTCTCGGGCACGCTTGCACTAGCATAATGAAAGAAGCCTGTCGTTTCCGACACCAATTCAGCCAGCTCAACCACTTCTCCGTCCGACGAACTTCCTTCAGCTCCCAAAAAATTGATTTGTACTACGACTCCACAAGCATTGCACCTTAACAGAATAAATCATCGGGTCTAGTTGCATAAATCGGGTCAACCAAGTTCTCATCTCTATCATCCTTGTGCCGTCAGGGTTAGGATGCTCAACATCCACAAAAGGAAAATTACTCAAATCAACACCATATGGACCCTGTCGAATTTCCCTATTGCCGTAGTAAATTCTAAGATTTGCCATCTTCGACGTGACCGCACCTAAAAAATCAGAAAGCAAATTCCTATAATCTCATTTTTTTCGTTCTACGCCATAAACATATAATTTGCATGTCCCGAATTTCAAAATTTTAATTCGATATCAATACTAACTAATTTTCATTTAAAACTAAATATATATCTATTATACTAAATTTACAATTATTCTACTCGACTAAAGTTACTTATATGTATTCTACCAAATTTACATATATATTACTAATAATTTTATTCTACTCAATTACGTTTAATAGAATATATTCTACGCAATCGATTACATGCAACTTCCTTTTTTTGTTCAATCCATGTTCTATTAAATCGATTACTACTATCATTCACATTGCAATGCAGCTTAATTCAAAAAGAAAAAAAAATGAATCGTCTTCTACCCAGCCCGGCCCGATGGCCGGAGCTGCTCTCCCCGCCGCGCCGGACTCCACCCCCGCCGCCCACTCGCCGCCGCCGCGAAGCCCGCCGCCGCGCCGCGCCTCGCCGCCGCCGCGCCGCCCGCCGCCCGCCGCCGCGCCGCGCCTCGCGCCGCCGCCCAGCCGCGCCGCGCTCGCCTCAGCCGCCCCGCCGCGCCGCGCCTCAGTCGCCCAGCGCGCCGCCGCCGCCCTGCCCGCCACCAGCTCGCCGCCGCAGGGCCGCCCACACCACGCGACGAGAGAGAGCGAGAGAGAGCGAGAGAGAGAGAGCGAGAGAGAGAGAGAGAGCGAGACGCGAATAAGAGAAGGCGAGTAGTCGTGCGTTGGTCGCACGACTACCCTATTTTCGTGCGACCAGCGCACGACTACTCTGGCCCCAACAGTTCCAGACGCTTCTTCGCGCGCCGTGACTCGAATCTAGTAGTCGTGCAACCAACGCACGACTATCCCTATTTTCGTGCGACCAGCGCACGACAATACGTATTTCGTGCGTTGAACGCACGACAACCCTATTTTCGTGCGTTCAACGCACGACTACACTGTTTTCGTGCGTTGGACGCACGACAGGTATTATTTTTGTAATTTTCCAATTTTCGGTATTATTTCTGTAATTCCCGATATAAAAATATTATTTTTAAAAAAATTCCCCCATCTATAATCATTCCTAGGATCAGCACATCACTTCACATGTGTGTTATCTTGGCGAGTTTTGAGGCGGGCCGGTCGGACATATACCAAGTTCTTTGCAAGAATTTTTATTGGCTCTCATCCACCCCCCTCTGGTCGCCTTGTCAGTCCTATCGCTTTATCACATGCAGAGGTCTATCAGCCAAATGGTACGCTCGACCCTCGTGCGCCCTCTCGCAATCGAGTCGTCTCTGTGTTGGTGTACACAAGTTAGCTGGTGCATGAACTGGACCGTCTTGTGATGTGTAGGCTGCGCGTCAAGATCACATGCATGCGTCTCTGAGTGGTCAGCTGCTCGATGGCGACTGGCCGTCGCCAGCACCTTAAGCCGGAAACGGCTCGCTGAACTAGTCAGGCCGGTTAGGGGACCGCCTCCAAGTTTTGCAAAAGCAGCCACAGTAGGTCCTGCTTTCTTTCCATCCCACCCTCTTTCACCGATGATAGAGCCTGGCAAGGCAAAGCATTATCATTCTGCACCTCATGGATCAATTTTCGGCAACCCGGCCATCCAATCGATCATGTGACCGGTTACCACAGAACGACTCATCGTTCGCCTATGAGTGGGATCGATCACGCATGCATATAATTACGTTTTCTGCACCGGCCCTTTATTCTTCCTACACAAATCTGCTGGCTCGACACGTCACGAGTTGTGACTGTGGGCCACATGCGTCAACTTTCCTCCATGTGTATTTCTCCAGTGTGCAGCTGCGCTGCTCGATCGGCTACTTTATTAGCCACAACCTGTAGCTCTCCTTCTCTCCCCCGGCATCAAGTGACAGGGCCAGCAGCCTATCTAGCTCCAAGATCCGTGGGGGAATTTCTGCTCCGATCCGGCCGGCCGTCGGTAAGTCCTGCATTTCTTACCCGGCCCAGATCTGATCCATGTACACAATTTTATTCCACCTACCTGCGTTTCCATCAAAGTTAGTTTGGAGCTAATAACTCTAGTGCAACAAGATGATCGATTTGAGCTCCTGTGATCGTGTGCGTATGTGCTGCTGTTCATCCCTCTGCAGACCGCCGGAGCCATGGACGAGAAGGTCATCAAGAAGCAGGTTCCACCTCCGCTGTCCATGGGCATCAAGGAGAACAAGTCTGGGTTCCGGTTGCTGTCGGTCCAGGAGGTCTTGATGTGGGCTCTGATCACCGCCATCGTCGTGGCGTTGCCTTGGTCGTCAGCTTTGCCATCAACGTCGCCAACATCCCCTGCAGCCAGGTGATTAACCAATCGATCAGTTGATCGATGCTTTTTGAAAACCATTTTAATTAGTCCCCTTAAAGCTAGCATCAATTAATTGTTGCTGGCGTTACGTCGCAGAACTCGTGGGTCCTCTCGTGCGACGACCACCTGACGGCCGCGCAAGAAGCTGAGCTCAACTTGTTCGGGGACGTGTTCCTGTAGCTCGCGGTGCCCCAGGCGGCCTCCGCGACGGCGGGGCTGCTGCTCCCGCGCCGCCGCCGCACACGAAGCCGCTGGTCCCTCACCTTCGTCGCGCTCCTCGCCTCCACCGTCGCCCACTACATGTACGCCAGGGCCCTGCTTGTCTTCCTCGCCGCCGAGCCGGGACCGGGAGCCGACGCCTTCTTTATCTCGGACGTCGTGTGCAGCGTCATCTTCATCGCGGGCGACCTGCTCAGCTTCATCTCCCTCTTCACGGGAGGCGTGGAGGAGTAAGATCACTGGTGCTCGACGGTCGATCCAGCTGCTGGTGGAAGATCTATGATTCACGGCTTAGTTCAATTAGTTCAGTTTAATTTGCTGCTACCATGGACCTCATATTAGTTAGCACTTGTTTGCTACCTTAATTAGCTTGATGACGCTACCTTAGCTTGCTCGTCATCATGTACTGATGGATGATCGATGGAGATGGTCGAGTGTAGTAGTGTGGTGATCGAGTTCGTTACCCGTACCTCGTGTCTTGGCAAGCCAGACGTGTTGGACTAGTACTTTCTCCCGTGAACCTCTAATTACTTGCTGTTACCTTATGATACATATATATAATTAGCATGTAAGTGAGCTATATCGTAGTCTGAGATATGTTGATTGGCAATCTAGGTACTCGATCGAGTAAGTAGGTGATATTTGATCCGTACATATAATCTTATACAATTATAAATGATCAGCTATATATAATCCAGCAGGTTCGGTGCCGTTCGTTAATTAATTTAGCATCGCAAGTAATTCTACATGCATTGAGATGGCAGATCTCCATATAGTCAATGCCCTAACAAATGGTTTCTCAAAGGAAATTTATATGACCGGAAGAATGAAGGGAAAATCCTGCCGAGGTTGTTATTTTGTATACCTAGTACTATTATATCAAAAATAAATTGCAACACAACTTAGAATGATCGAGCCAAGTTTTCTCTCGTCTCATATGTAAAATGGACGGAGGGAGTACTAGTTTATCACTACAAGTCATTTTGAGGTTAAACGAGCGAGGTGTGTTGCAGGCTTGCAGCTTACAGCACCGGCGATAGGCACGTCGGTCACATGCACATACATACAACAGCATCCATCATTGTGTTCTCGGTGTTCCACCGTGCATGTGCACGCGATGGGAGTGTTCTCAGTTTTCATCTAGTATCAGCATTAAGACGGTAGTGTCAGTCTCAAATGGTGTCAATTATTTCAACAAAATTCCTTTTAAACAATAATACTCTTTTCTCACAATCAGAGGTCACGATTAAAATAGAGTACATTCCAAATTTTAGGCCGATATGTTGGGTGTACAACAAGTTAGTTAGTTAGCTGCCCGGTCGAACCATATGCACTCCGATGTCAAGCGAAGATGGATCACATGCACTCCGATGTCTCAGTGGCGAGCTTGACTCGAGGCCTTTTGGGATGAGATATGACGTCCAAATCTGCTGGGCGGCTGTGGCCAGCACAACTTAGCTGGAAACGGCAAATTGAGCCTGACCGTTTCGATCCTCCAAGCTCTGCGTTCCTTTACATTAATTTTTCTCACTCTTTTCTTCTGTTGACAGAACATGGCCAGACAAAGGTAATTAATGTTTTGCAGCAAGTAAGATGCGTACGCACTCTGGATCTTTGCTTCATCCACAATAAAGCTGCACCGAGAAGCTCTTTATAGAGAGCCAAGACAGGGTTTAATATGATCATCTCATTATCAAAAAGAAAAAGCTACGAATGGTATGCAACGGACAGTCATGTGAAGAGTACGCCGCGTTAAGAAAAGATGAATTACATGCGCGCAGCGTCTCTGATGTATCATTGGTAACCTTGACTCGATGGGCTCTGGGGATGAGATGTGACACATGACTAGATGGCCGGCTGTGGCCAGCACAACTTTCCGAAAACGGGACCATGAACGCATCAGGCCAGTTTGGGGACCCCCTCCTGTTAGAGCTAGCGATAAACTTGAGATATTCTCTCATTGTAATCTAGTTCGCTTGTTACCGATAAAAACCGAATCTCTCTTGTAGCTTGTAAGCCACGACGGGGGCAGTTCCCGCCCTATATTAACACGTAACCCGTGGCCTCTACAGAAGTAGAACACTTCGACCAATTCTCTGATCTTTCAAGATATCAGAGCCCCTTCTTCTCAATAGTTTCCATCTACATTGGCCTTGAGCTCACATGCATGTGTCTTCTGAGTGGTGAGCTGCTCGATGGCGACTGGGCATCGCCAACACATTAGCCGGAAATGGCTAGCTGAGCTCGTCGTGCCGACTCCCTCTCTCCCTCTCTCTTTTACTGATGGCATAGCATGGCTAGGCAAGGCAATTACCCTTGTGCACCTCATGGATACATTTTCAGCAACGGACGATCGATCATGTGACCGGTTTCCACAGGACTCATATCGTAGGTGTATACGCGTGCCCATGAGTGAGATCGAGCACATGGACGTCGGCCGGAGCCCTTGCATGCATCTGCTAATTACGTTTTCTGCGCGGCCTTTAATCAATTTTTCATGCGCAAAAAAGACTGGAGCTCGACACGTGGCGTGTTGTGTGGGCCACATGCGTCAGCTTTCCTCCTCGTCTCTCTCGAGTCTCGAGTTTGGCTTCGCTGCTCGATCTCGGCTGCCTACTTAATCAGCCACAACCAGCTCTCCATCTCTCCCCCCGGCCGGCATCAAGTAACAGGCCAGCAGCTGATCTAGCTCCAAGATACGTCGAGCAAGCGCGACTCTGATCCGGCCGCCAGTAAGTCGCGCACCACCACTGTTCCTCCCCCGTCCCAGCTGATGCGATCCATGTACTCAATTCTATTTCTCCTATCTCTAGTGCTGGGTGATCGATTTGATCTGTGCTGCTGTTCATCCCCTTGCAGACTGTTGGAGCCATGGGCGAGAAGGTGGTCTTGGTGTGGGCGCTGATCACCGCCAGCTGCGTGGCCGGTGCCTTGGTCGTCACCGTTGCCATCGACCTCGCCAACATCCCCTGCAGCCCGGTAATCGATCAACTTAATTATGCTCCTCTCTCTAATTACACGCGAGACACCATGCAATTCAGTGCCCCCTTAATTAGCCTGACGCCTCAAATAATATTGCTGGCGCCGTACGTCGTCGAAGACCTCGTGGATCGTTCCGTGCGACGACCACCTGACGGCCGCGGAGGAAGCGGAGATGGACTTCTTCGGGAACGGGATGCTGTGGCTCACCGTGCCCCAGGCGGCCGCCGCGACGGCGGGGCTGCTCCTCCCGCGGAGCCGTTGGTCCCTCGCCTTCGTCGCCGTCGTCGCCGCCACCGTCGCCCACTACATGTACGCGAGGGCCGTGCTCGTCTCCCTCGGCGCCGAGCCGGGACCGGCCGGAGACTACTTCTTCAGAGTCTTGGACGTCCTCTGCGGCGTCGGCTTCGCCGTCGGCGACCTGCTCGGCTTCGTCGCCCTCTTCACGGGAGGCGCGGAGTGAGTAAGATCACTGGTGCTCGATCGTCGATCCAGCTGAGTTGCTGGGAGATGCACGGCTTAATTTACTTCTGTTTCATTTGCTGCTACCGTACGTCTCATATTGTTAGTAGTTATATAGCGCTTGTTGCTACCTTAGCTTGCTCATCATCAGGTACTGATGGATGATGATGTCGAGTACGTAGTAGTGTGGTGATCGAGTACCGTACGTGTACCTAGTGCTTTTGCATTGCCGGACGTGTTGGACTAGTATTTTTTTTTTTTGGCGAACCTCTAATTACTTAATCGTGGTCTGAGATATGCATGTTGATTGGCAATCTAGTTATTCGGGTAAGTAGGTGCATGAAACCTTATAGTTACAAAATGATCAGCTGTTTATATAATCCAGCAGCTTTGGCGCTGTTCAATAATTTATGATTGGTGGTAATTTTACATGTATTCAGATGGCACTGGCAGACCCATATATATAGTGCAATGCCCTAATAAATGGTTTCTCTTCTCAAATTTGTATGATTGTGATTTTGTATATATCTTGTAAATAATTTATCCAAAAAATTACGATACAACTTAGAATGGTAGACGCCTCATATGAAATGGACGGAGAGAGTACTAGTAGGACGAAGTCGTTTTGAGGTTGAATGAGCGACGTGTGTTGCAGCTTACAACTCGGGCAATAGACATGCGATGGCACATGCATGTGTATGCACTCAGACGGCAGTGTCAGATTCAAATATACTTGCTAGTAGTTCTAAGATTAGTGTCAACATTTCAACAAAATTCCTTTATCCGTTACTTCTTGGTCAGGTCTCACCAATCTGTGTGTTTTTTTATCGTTTCTTCTAATTATGTAATCTGCCCCTCATAGCTCGGTCCGGAGTGAGGTGGCATAGTATGTGCGGGACCCTTTTTGTCCCTCTATAATACAAATGCATGTGGAATTGAGACCCTATTCACAGCATGACGCGTGGCTTAAGTCACCAAAAAAAAAAAAAAGAGAAATCATCAACTGGTCGTCGATGCACGCAAGCTGGAAGTTAAGTTCCTGCTTGATGATGAACTAATTTTAATCGGTGGCTTGAAAAACTTGAGCTGAACTTCTTCGGGAAGGGGATGCTGCCTGTGGTATGCCCCGGGAGACATCTTGTTCAGAATCCTGGGCGGTAATGCGTCCTGCTCTGCCACGTGCTTAGGTTTTCCAGACGAACCAATTCTTGCTTAGCGAGACCGTGACAGGGACGCACAGCAGTGTCCCCTACATATAACCACCAAGTTAGTTGATCTTAATTAGCCTTTCTTCCTGACACTTACACCTACCTATAAATCCAGATGATGAGCATCCGCTTCTGCACCTAAACGACGAACTGCGCAGACAACGAGGGCCATCAGGATTGATCAATATGCACCCCAATCCTGACGTCCAACTGTGCGCGCAGCACCATCCAATGCTGCTACTGCTATATGAATGCATCGCAGTAGCGCTACCTTCGGCTCAAGTCAGGCGCTAATCCAAAGAGGATAGAAATGGCGGCCAAGTCGTCTCTGCTTCTGGTTGGCATCGTCCTGGCCTTTCTCTTGCTCATCACCAAGGATGTGGCTGGCGCCCGAGATCAGTTCACCCAGGCTAGCGGTAAGAATCTGTTTCTGTGTTGCTTTTAAGAATCCTTCTTTAGATCAAGGTATCATATACTTAGTTGCTGTGTGTGGGGGGGGGGGGGGGGGGGTGGGGGGGTGGGGGGGTGGGGGGGGGGGGTGGGGGTTTGGGGGGACTATTACCCGTATTCCACCCTGTTTCCTTACCAAGAATTCGCGATTTAATTATGAACTAGTATGACTGCCCGCGCATTTGCGCGGCTAGAGTTGATTGTTTTCACAACGATAATAGTATAAAATTTATAAACTTGTATGGAGGTATTTCATGATATTTTGTAATAAACTTTTATATGCTCTCTTCTACGATCGCATCCCTCGCCTGCTCGTAATGATGCTCAGCTAGTTGTTGCCCTGGCTTGTTGTCTGGCTCACTTGTTCCTTTAGTACACTTCTATCAACTCATTATTCGTCCCGCCTACACTACAAGAAAAACCCTATGTAAGCTTCATGACCATTGGAGCTAGGGAAACCCCAAGGTATGAATGTTTTGGTGATAGGATGAGAACCATGAGTGTGACTAACACTCTTTGTGAGATCTTATAGGTCACATATGAAGAAGCTCTGTCCGTTGGTGGTGAACGCCAACACACCATGAACTTAAATGACAAGGATGATTGGTTGCCTTCATCTACACAAGAACGGACTTGATGGAGTCGCGGAGAAGATATGGATCAAGGCTAAGGACATGCTAGATCCAAGCGAGTGTTGCTTGGTTAGATGTTAGCTTGAGTCCATAGGAAAAACCGGACTATCAAGAGGGTTCGAGGTGGTTCTCAGTACACACTAGTTATAGAGATCATTGGATGCATGGTGAGTCTCTCAGGGGCTAGGGTGGCAGAAGAGAGTTGAAGGAACCAAGAAGTTCAAGTTTGGAAGAAGAAGATCAAGAAGAAGATCGAAGCTGCGAAGTCAGAAGAGACCGGACAGTACGGTCATGGAGACCGTACAATACGGTCTACAGAGGAAATCCAGACAGAGGAGCTCAGGTTTCTGGAAGTTGAAGAATAGAGACCGGACAGTACGGTCCTAGGGACCGGACAGTACGGTCTCTATTGGAGTGTTCCAGACAGAGAAGCTGAAGTTTCTGGAAGTTGAAGAATGAAGACCGGACAGTTGACCGGACAATACGGTCAGGGACCGGACAGTACGGTCTTACAGGAGAAGAGCAACAGAGAAGGAGAACTTTCTGTTGGCTGAAGAAGAAGTGGAGACCGGACAGTACGGTCCTAGGGACCGTACAATACGGTCTGCTTTGAGAAGAGGAGCAGCACTCCCTGGAAGCCGGTCTGGTGAAGACCGGACAATACGGTCAGAATGGAGACCGGACAGTACGGTCTATTGTACGGTCATCACGCAGACTGGGCAGTTTTGGACAACGGCTAGTTTGAGGTTGGAGGCCTATATATAGTCGGTTGTTTACCTCTTTGAGGTGCTCTTGGACCCAGGAAAGAGGGGAGGTGCTGCCAAGAAGCCAAGAGGAAGAAGTGTGAAGCACTTGAAAAGGATTTGGAGTGATCCTAGTGCTTGAGAGAGTAGCAAGTTGCATCCTTGATCTCTAGGCTAGTGTGGGCTTGAGAGAGTCATCTAGGGCTGTTACTCTTGGTCTATGGCAAGGCCTAGACCGGTTAGACGTCGGTGTTGAGCTGTCCAAGGAGATTGTGGAAGTCGACACAAGTTTGTACACGGTCTTGGAGCTTCCCGTGCGAAAGAAGCATCACTAGTGGAGCGCCCTTTGGCACGCATCAAGTGCGGAGCCTTACCTCCGGAAGAGTACCCGGGATCGAGCCCGGCGGGACGTGCCCGCGACTTCACTCGGAGGGTGAAGTGTGCTCTAGGAGGGATCGCCATCGAGCGGAGGGACGGGGTCGAGACTCCGGCGGGAGTGACCCAACGTGGAGTAAGGGAAGGGCCATCCTTCCGAGACCACGGGAAAACATCATGAGCATTTTCTATCCCTTCTCCTTTACTACTCGCATTTACTTATCGCACTTCATATGATTGCTTGTAGTACTTGAGTTGTGCTCTTATCTTGCTTGTGTGTTTACCTTAGTACCTACTAGCTTCACTAGGTTTGCTTGTTTGCCTTGCTCGTGTGCTTACTTGTGATAGCCTATCTAGTAGCTCTTAGGACTCTACTTAGTGTGCCTAGTATCTTGGTTGCCTGTCTCTAGTTTCTTGTTACCTTGCCTTGCCTAGCGTAAGTCTTTCGCTATCTATCTATCTTGTGCTAGGTTGCTAGTGTGGTGTGTTTGTGTTATCTATATGCACTAGCTACATAGGTTAAGGATACTCCTTAGTGTGCTTTACCTTGTTACTAGAACCACTCGCTAGGAGTTGCTGGGAGTAAGTGTTTGGAAATAGATTCTAGAGTGGACCGATTCACCCCCCCTCTCGGTCACATGATCCTTACAAGTGGTATCAGAGCCAAGTGCTCATTATTAGGGCTTTACCGTCTTGAGTCGTGACCGGGATTGCGTGTGGGAAAATAGAATCCACTCATGATGACGTTTCTAACACTTCCATCGCCTCTACCTTGATTGAGCTTATGATTGTGTGCTTAATGGTACTTCCTACTATGATGGTGCGTGATGAGTATGATGAGCTTGTTTTGAATGATAATGAGGATATCACTAACTTCGCATCTCGCTTGTATGTTCTTGCTAGGAAACTCATGTCAAGAGGCTATCCATCTATTATGCACAAGCATGTTGTGAAGAAGCTTATCCGATCTCTACCACTCTCGCGGTTTGGTATTCTGGCTTTGCTCGAGTGGATGAGTTTGTGAACATGCCCTATGATGAGGTGGTTGCTATTCTCTCCTCCCTTGAGGAGGATATCAAGAAGGGCAAGGATATCTCTCATGCAAGTGAAGATCAACACATTGAAGCTCAACCTCTACCTCAAGCTCAATCATCATCTCGTGTTGGTGAAGGTTCTTCTTCTCGGGATCAAGAGGATGGATATATCAAGCTATGTGATGAGTTGGACCACATCTCTATGATGCCGAATGAAGATCTTGTTGAGTTTGCACTTCGGATGGATTCACTCATCAAGAGGATAAATGAGAACAAGCTTTGGATAGTCACCAAGGAAGAGGGACTCAAGAGGTTTCTTGATGCTTTGCCAAAGGATAAGTATGGTGATCACATTGAGTTTGAGAGCTTTGAGCTTGAGTCATACTCTATTGAAGAAGCTATTGAGGTCATTACAAGAAGAAGAACTCGCTCTATGCTCTCTAACACATTCAAGACCCCAAGTGATGATGAGGGTGAAGATGATGATAGTTCCAAGATTCTCATTGTGATGATGACTATTCAAGTGCTAGTGATGTTGAGCCGGAGCCTATCAAGGAATATCACATGAAGAGAGAAATCTTGCCATCCCTCTTTGAAGACTACTACATCTTGTATGAACCGGATCTTGCCGGTCGGGCTCACTATCTCCTCTACAACATGTAGATGAATACTACAAGAGAGATGAGGAGTCTTGGCTTGATTGTTGGAAGAGACTTCTTGTTGGTGGCTAGAGTGAACTCTTTTGAAGGAGAAGACAAGATTAGTGATGAGCACGCTATTCACATGGTGATCTCTATGCTACCATACAATAGGAAGCTTCACATTCTAAATGATCTCAATGATGATATTAGTGGGATGACTCTCAAGGGGATTATCTTGATGGCACTATCTATGAGAACCAAATCTACAACATTCTTGAGTACTTCAATGCTAGTGGAAAGTGGGAAGGTTTCAAGGTCTCCTCTTGGAACTCATGTCGTACACATGGGTGTTGATCGGACCATGTGTGAAGACACAATGGAGTCACCAAGGCAATGATTGACGCCTTGGATGCATTGGACTTGGACTTTCTCAATGGTGTTCCCATGGCCTACATCAATAGCATCAAGAGCATGAAAGAGGTAGATAACATGTCAATTGATTCTTTTGATACTAACCCTCCTCTTTGCTTGATGGCTACTTCCAAGGTGAACTACAAGATTGGTGGCAAACATTGGGTGTTGGATAGTGGGTGCACTCAACACATGACCGGTACTTCATCCATCTTCACCAACTTGGAAGAAAATGAAGATCATGACAAGGTCACATTTGGGGACAACTCCAAGCACAAGGTGAGAGGTCTTGGTAAGGTGGCTATCTCAAATGACCTCTCTATCTCTAATGTATTGCTTGTTGAGTCCCTAAACTTCAATCTTCTATCCGTTGCTCAAATATGTGATCTTGGCTTTTCTTGTAACTTTGATGCTAATGGGGTGGTTCTTCATAATGATGCTATGGGTCTCACTATCAAGGGCTTTCGTCATAATAATTTATATGTTGTTGATGTTGAGACTAACATTGTGCCCCTAGCACTTGTCTCTTCACTAAGTCCGCTCTAGGTTGGCTATGGCATCGAAGGCTTGCTCACATTGGTATGGGTCAACTCAAGCATGTAATGAAGAACAAGCTAGTGAGAGGAGTCAAGGATGTCACTTTTGAGAAGGACAAGCTATGTAGTGCATGCCAAGCCGGAAAGCAAGTGGCTTCACCTCATCCATCCAAGAATTCTTGTCAACTTCAAGACCTCTTGAGCTCCTACACATTGATCTCTTCGGGCCTACAACTTATGTGAGCATTGGTGGGAACTCTATTGTTTGGTGGTAGTGGACGACTACTCAAGATATACTTGGGTATTCTTTCTTGAGAACAAGGCACAAGCAATTGGGATATTCAAAAGTTTGCTAGAAGAGTACAAAATGAGTATGGACATCACATCAAGAAGATTCGGAGTGACAAGAGGACGGAGTTCAAAAACTCTATCATTGAAGACTATTGTGATGAGATTGGCATAAAGCATGAGTTCTCGGCTACATACACTCCTCAACAAAAAGGTGTTGTTGAGAGGAAGAACAAGACACTTATCACTCTTGCTCGTGCTATGCTTGATGAGTACAACACTCCGGAGAAGTTTTGGGCGGAAGCTATCAACACGGCATGCTACACCTCCAACCGGATCTATCCTCACAAGTTGCTAAACAAGACTCCATATGAAGTGATTGTTGGGAGAAGACCGAATGTTGCCTACTTCTGAGTGTTTGGTTGCAAGTGCTACATCTACAAGAAGAGGGAAAGACTTGGCAAGTTCGAGAAGAGGACCGATGGGCATTCTTGTCGGTTACTCGGGCTCGGCCAAGGCTTATCGGGTTACAACACCTCTACCGGCTTTGTTGAAGAAACCTATGATGTGCAATTTGATGAGTCTCACGGGTCTCAAGAAGACCCTCCTTCTTCTCATATTGTAGGTGATGAACCCGTGGAGGAAGCTTTGGAGAACATGCCTATTGGTGAAGTTATTCCTCGTGAAGATGAACCTCCGACACCTCCTCCAACAACTTCATCAAGTGGACCTTCTACGAGCACATCTCAAGAGAATCCAAGCTCTCCCTCAAGTGAACAACATCAAGCACCTTCAAGTGATCCGCAACAAGCATCTTCGAGTCAAGCTCATCAAGCGAACCGCAACAAGCATCTTCGAGTCAAGCTACTCCAAATGAACCGCAACAAGCGCCATCAAGTCTACCTCATGCATCTACGAGCCAAGCGTCACCGAGCAATCAAGAACAAGCACAATCTACTTCAACTCAAGATGATGGCTCGGTTCACCTCTTCGACAACAAGACACTCACATCTCTAGGGAGCAAGCCGCAAGAGATGCGCAAGACACTTCGCCGGCTCCTCCTCCTCCTCGACAAGAACCTTCAAGGAAGCACAAACCCATTGCTCGGGATCATTCACGTGATCTCATCATTGGGAGTCCTTCTCAAGGGATAAAGACTAGGAGAAGTCAATATAAACCTAATTATGTTGATGAAGCTAACATTGTTGAGAATTTCTCTTTTGTCTCTACCCTAGAGCCGAAGACGATCGAGGAAGCCTTGAAAGATCACAAGTGGGTGCTATCCATGCAAGAGGAGCTCAACAACTTCAAGAGGAATGATGTTTGGAAGTTGGTGAAGCGGCCCAAGCGATCCAATGTCATGGCGCTAAGTGGGTCTTCAAGAACAAGCAAGATGAGAAGGGAGCAATCGTGAGGAACAAGGCAAGACTTGTGGCGAAGGGCTACTCTCAAGTTGAAGGCGTCGATTTTGACGAGACTTTCGCCCCGTCGCTCGTCTTGAGGCTATAAGAACACTTCTTGCTTATGCTTCTCATTTTGATTTAAACTTCACCAAATGGATGTGAAAAGTGCATTTCTCAATGGACTAATCAATGAAGAAGTTTATGTAGAGCAACCTCCCGGCTTCGAGGACCCCAAGCATCCGGACCATGTGTACAAGTTCAAGAAGGCTCTCTACGGACTCAAACAAGCACCAAGAGCATGGTATGAACGACTTCGAGATCATCTCATCACCAAGGGCTACAAGATCGGTAGTATCGACAACACTCTCTTTACTAAGCATATTGGTGATGATCTCTTTGTTTGTCAAATCTATGTTGATGATATCATCTATGGCTCCACTAACGAAAATCTATAATGATGAGTTCCGTGCTCTTATGAAGAAAGAGTTTGAGATGTCCATGATAGGTGAACTTCATGTCTTCCTCGGTTTTCAAGTCAAGCAAATGAGGAGGGCACGTTCATCTACCAAGAGAAGTACACTCGGGATCTTCTTAAGAGGTTCGGCATGGAAGACTCCAAGTCCTACGACACACCTATGGCTACAAGTGTCCCTCTTGATGCGGATGTAAAAGGTATACCGGTGGATCCTAAACTCTATCGTTCTATGATTGGTTCACTTCTTTACCTTATCGCATCTAGACCGGATATCATGTTTAGTGTGTGCCTTTGTGCTCGTTATCAAGCTAACCCCAAGGAGTCCCATATGAGTGCCGTGAAAAGAATTCTTAGGTACATCAAGAGCACTCCTACAATGGGCCTATGGTATCCAAAAGGTTCGGACTTTGGACTTGTTGGCTATGCGGACTCGGACTTCGCCGGATGCAAAGTGAGTAGAAAGAGTACCTCCGGTGGATGCCAATTTCTTGGACAATCACTCATCTCATGGAGTTCCAAGAAACAAAATTGTGTGGCTATCTCTACGGCGGAGGCGGAATATTTGGCGGCCGGTGCTTGTTGTGCTCAACTTTTATACATGAAGCAAACCCTATTGGACTATGGATTATCTATGGGCAAGTACCTCTCTATTGTGATAGCGAAAGTGCTATCAATATGGCTCTCAACAAGGGTGATCACGGCCATGCCAAGCACATTGAAGTCAAGCATCACTTCATTCGAGATCATGTGGCCAAGAAGGATATTGAATTGATTGGTGTTCGGACTCATGAACAATTGGCGGACATCTTCACCAAGCCACTTGACAAGAAGACCTTTTGTAAGCTCCGGGGAGAACTTAATGTTCTCGACCTCTCCGACTTCACTTGATATCCTTGAGCTTACATTTGTATATATGTATATATACTTTGCTTGTTTTTGTTTGTGTTGTTTTTGTGTGTTCTTCTTGTTTTTTAGGACCGACAACTAACCTCTTTGAGATAGCAATGAGCATGGGTTAAGCTTGGGATTGGTGGCACTTGGCTCCCGAGGCTTTGAAGAATGGCTCGTTGTGATCAAGCTCATGGAGGGCTCAAACTTGTTGTTGGTAACTTCGCTCTTAGCTTTCTCTTGTTTTACCCTTATAGCATCATGCATTGTACACTTATCATTCCTTGCATTCGCATCATGCATCTTGCATAAGTGTCTCGGCGCCGAGCATCCATCTAGGGGGAGTTGCTTATTCACAATATGAGTATATGACCTCCTATGATGAATTTATAGCAATGCTATATGAGCTTCATGCCCATTGAACATGATTTTTTAGCTCCAAGGTTAAATCCACTTGCGCGGCTCAAAGTCTAAGGGTTCATACATTCCATCATCATCAACTAACCCCTATGTACTTCAAGACAATATTCTTTTGAGGATGTGTGTAGGGATACTTGGTGAGGAGATGGAGAATTTCGGATCAAGGGGGAGCTTCACGCCAAATCAAGTAACTCATTTTCCCACTCGTCTCATACATTTACACTAACCTTTCTTCCTTGGTAGTTTTTTTTGTTGAGTGATAGATGCCAAAGGGGGAGAAGGTTTTGGGCTTAGTGATCGAGCAACTTGGGGAGAAGAGTTATGATGGAGAAGAGTACGGGGAAGAAGAGTTCGGACTTACAATGAGTTGGAAGATCTCACCTCAAGGGGGAGTTTGTACAAGAAAAGATCAAGTGATCAAGACGATCGATCTTCGCACAATCTTGAGGTGATGAAGAAGAAGCAATGCCGTCTCAAGGGGGAGTGTGTGCGAATGAAGATCAAGTGATCAAGATGATCGATCTTCACACAATCTTGAGATTGGGTGCACTTGTCAAGGGGGGGAGCGGAATTCTACAAAGTAAGTATGAAGGTAAACCCCTTGCAACCTTTGCTTGTCATAACTCCATGTGCTTTCTTTCACTTGTGATATGAGTTTTTGCTCTAACTTGTGACTTCTTTTGAGCTATGACTTGCTCGACCTAATCAACAAGGTAACTATCTCTCTATCATGTATTTGTTGTTTAGGTCTTGATCGAGTTGCGCTTTTATGGCTTTTGTCATTACATTCTGTATCTTCTCGATCATTTTTATTATGGTTGTCATCCATCACCAAAAAGGGGGAGATTGTAAGCTTCATGACCATTGGAGCTAGAAAAACCCCAAGGTATGAATGTTTTGGTGATAGGATGAGAACCATGAATGTGACTAACACTCATTGTGAGATCTTATAGGTCACATATGAAGAAAGCTCCGTCCGTTGGTGGTGAACGCCAACACACCATGAACTTAAATGACAAGGATGATTGGTTGCCTTCATCTATACAAGAACTGACTTGATGGAGTCGCGGAGAAGATATAGATCAAGGCTAAGGACATGCTAGATCCAAGCGAGTGTTGCTTGGTTAGATGTTAGCTTGAGTCCATCGGAAAAACCGGACTATCAAGAGGGTTGAGGTGGTTCTCTTAGTACACACTAGTTATAGAGATCATTGGATGCATGGTGAGTCTCTCAGGGGCTAGGGTGGCAGAAGAGAGTTGAAGGAACCAAGAAGTTCAAGTTTGGAAGAAGAAGATCAAGAAGAAGATCGAAGCTGCGAAGTCAGAAGAGACCGGACAGTACGGTCATGGAGACCGTACAATACGGTCTACAGAGGAAATCCAGACAGAGGAGCTCAGGTTTCAAAAAGCTGAAGAATAGAGACCGGACAGTTGACCGGACAGTACGGTCCTAGGGACCGGACAGTACGGTCTCTATTGGAGTGTTCCAGACAGAGAAGCTGAAGTTTCTGGAAGTTGAAGAATGAAGACCGGACAGTTGACCGGACAATACGGTCAGGGACCGGACAGTACGGTCTTACAGGAGAAGAGCAACAGAGAAGGAGAAGTTTCTGTTGGCTGAAGAAGAAGTGGAGACCGGACAGTACGGTCCTAGGGACCGTACAATACGGTCTGCTTTGAGAAGAGGAGCAGCACTCCCTGGAAGCCGGTCTGGTGAAGACCGGACAATACGGTCATAATGGATACCGGACAGTACGGTCTATTGTACGGTCATCACGCAGACTGGGCAGTTTTGGACAACGGCTAGTTTGAGGTTGGAGGCCTATATATAGTCGGTTGTTTACCTCTTTGAGGTGCTCTTGGACCCAGGAAAGAGGGGAGGTGCTGCCAAGAAGCCAAGAGGAAGAAGTGTGAAGCACTTGAGAAGGATTTGGAGTGATCCTAGTGCTTGAGAGAGTAGCAAGTTGCATCCTTGATCTCTAGGCTAGTGTGGGCTTGAGAGAGTCATCTAGGGCTGTTACTCTTGGTCTATGGCAAGGCCTAGACCGGTTAGGCGTCGGTGTTGAGCTGTCCAAGGAGATTGTGGAAGTCGACACAAGTTTGTACACGGTTTTGGAGCTTCCCGTGCGAAAGAAGCATCACTAGTGGAGCGCCCTTTGGCACGCATCAAGTGCGGAGTCTTACCTCCGGAAGAGTACCCGGGATCGAGCCCGGCGGGACGTGCCCGCGACTTCACTCGGAGGATGAAGTGTGCTCTAGGAGGGATCGCCATCGAGTGGAGGGACGGGGTCGAGACTCCGGCGGGAGTGACCCAACGTGGAGTAGGGGAAGGCGCCATCCTTCCGAGACCACGGGAAAACATCATGAGCATTCTCTATCCCTTCTCCTTTACTACTCGCATTTACTTATCGCACTTCGTATGATTGCTTGTAGTACTTGAGTTGTGCTCTTATCTTACTTGTGTGTTTACCTTGGTACCTACTAGCTTCACTAGGTTTGCTTGTTTGCCTTGCTCGTGTGCTTACTTGTTATAGCCTATCTAGTAGCTCTAAGGACTCTACTTAGTGTGCCTAGTATCTTGGTTGCCTTGTCTCTAGTTATCTTGTTACCTTGCCTTGCCTAGCTTAAGTCTTCCGCTATCTATCTATCTTGTGCTAGGTTGCTAGTGTGGTGGGTTTGTGTTATCTATATGCACTAGCTATATAGGTTAAGGATACTCCTTAGTGTGCTTTACCTTGTTACTAGAACCACTCGCTAGGAGTTGCTTGGGAGTAAGTGTTTGGAAATAGATTCTAGAGTGGACCGATTCACCCCCCCTCTCGGTCACACGATCCTTACACCCTATGTAAATACGCTTTATTAATAGGTTAGATACGCATATTGCATCTCTAACAAGATGTAGAGACGTTGATGCTCCATAGAGACGTTATTCCACGTATCTACATATATAGATACGTTTTCATAGATACAATTATAGTATGTATCTATTGATGGATTCACGCGTGTTAAAAAATGTAGACACATTGTAAGTCGTGTTTACGCGTCAAATAATATAGACACCCTTTGGTTTTTATTCACGCCATTAGTAGGAGTTGAACCTGAGACCTTTTTGTTTCATGCAAGCTCCTATAACCATCTCCTCTCACAAACAACTCTGAATAGATTTGGACATGTATTCTTTTCTACTCATATGTTCTAAGTGTTTCAACGTCTCTAGAATCATTAATAGCATGTCAACACTGTCTCTAGATGAGGCTACATACGATGAAAGCGTGTCTCATATCATATTATTTTTATACGTTCTCTATAACATATCAAGAAGCGTCTTCGCATGAGGCTAGATATGATCAAAACGTGTCAAAATGTTATATCATTTTGAGACATTCTCAATAGCATGTCAAGAATCGTCTTTGAGGGGCTAATAATGGTTGAAAACGTATCTAATATCGTATCATTGTGAGATGTTATCAAAAACATGTCAAAAAGCGTTTTTACTACGATGCGTACTAACAGTTCAAAGCGTGTCTAATATTGTATCGCTTTAAGATGTTATAAAAAGCATGTCAAAAAACATGTCTATTTGTTACTCACGTTCAAGCGTATCTAATAACGTGTCAAATTGACACAATCACAATATCGTGGCAAAAAATGTCTTTAGGTGTTGGTGTAGTGACGTTTATATAAGTGCATTTAGAAAAACGTGTTTAGAAGGCATTTTTCTTGTAGTGCTACTTGTCGCCCACTCCGGCAAGGGCTATTACCTTCACGCGTCACCTTCCCCCCTCGCCTTCCTACTGGTAGGTTGGTCATCTTGTTGTTCAGATTGCCTGCTCGTTGCCCTCTCGTTCAAGGCTCTTCCCGTCCTCCTTTCTAACTTGTTTTTTGGTTCTCTAACTCATCCTTATGCTATCATCGTCATAGCTTGTTTTTCAGCTTGCCTACTCATCACATCATAATTTAGCTATTTTTGACTCATAATAGTATGGTCGGAAAATTAGAAATAAGAATTATAGATATTTTTAGCTATCTTTTATAACCCGAATTTAGTTATTTTTTGGACTTATAGTGGAATGACGGGTAATTTAGAAATAGGTATATGAAGTGTATTTTTGGTTAATTTTTTATTTTGAATTTAGCTATTTTTTGACTTATAATGGCAAGGTTGGTAATTTAGAAATAGGTTTGAGGTGGCTATTTTTTATTATTCCGAATTTAGCTATTTTATAAATATTTGTAGGGGTTTTTGTGACAAATTTTTTCATAATGGCAGTGGTGGGTAATTTTCTCTTCTTATTTTCTCGGATTAACGTGGGAATTTCTAGCATTTTAGAGCGATCGTGGTGGCTCCTTTTCGTCATCAATTATATATGTAACTAGCATGGCTGCCCGCGCATTTGCGCGGCTAGAGTTGATTGTTTTCACTTGATATCCTTGAGCTTACATTTGTATATATGTATATATACTTTGCTTGTTTTTGTTTGTGTTGTTTTTGTGTGTTCTTCTTGTTTTTTAGGACCGACAACTAACCTCTTTGAGATAGCAATGAGCATGGGTTAAGCTTGGGATTGGTGGCACTTGGCTCCCGAGGCTTTGAAGAATGGCTCGTTGTGATCAAGCTCATGGAGGGCTCAAACTTGTTGTTGGTAACTTCGCTCTTAGCTTTCTCTTGTTTTACCCTTATAGCATCATGCATTGTACACTTATCATTCCTTGCATTCGCATCATGCATCTTGCATAAGTGTCTCGGCGCCGAGCATCCATCTAGGGGGAGTTGCTTATTCACAATATGAGTATATGACCTCCTATGATGAATTTATAGCAATGCTATATGAGCTTCATGCCCATTGAACCATGATTTTTTAGCTCCAAGGTTAAATCCACTTGCGCGGCTCAAAGTCTAAGGGTTCATACATTCCCATCATCATCAACTAACCCCTATGTACTTCAAGACAATATTCTTTTGAGGATGTGTGTAGGGATACTTGGTGAGGAGATGGAGAATTTCGGATCAAGGGGGAGCTTCACGCCAAATCAAGTAACTCATTTTCCCACTCGTCTCATACATTTACACTAACCTTTCTTCCTTGGTAGTTTTTTTTGTTGAGTGATAGATGCCAAAGGGGGAGAAGGTTTTGGGCTTAGTGATCGAGCAACTTGGGGAGAAGAGTTATGATGGAGAAGAGTACGGGGAAGAAGAGTTCGGACTTACAATGAGTTGGAAGATCTCACCTCAAGGGGGAGTTTGTACAAGAAAAGATCAAGTGATCAAGACGATCGATCTTCGCACAATCTTGAGGTGATGAAGAAGAAGCAATGCCGTCTCAAGGGGGAGTGTGTGCGAATGAAGATCAAGTGATCAAGATGATCGATCTTCACACAATCTTGAGATTGGTGCACTTGTCAAGGGGGAGCGGAATTCTACAAAGTAAGTATGAAGGTAAACCCCTTGCAACCTTTGCTTGTCATAACTCCATGTGCTTTCTTTCACTTGTGATATGAGTTTTTGCTCTAACTTGTGACTTCCTTTGAGCGATGACTTGCCTCGACCTAATCAACAAGGTAACTATCTCTCTATCATATACTTGTTGTTTAGTGTCTTGATCGAGTTGCGCTTTTATGGCTTTTGTCATTACATTCTGTATCTTCTCGATCATTTTTATTATGGTTGTCATCCATCACCAAAAAGGGGGAGATTGTAAGCTTCATGACCATTGGAGCTAGAAAAACCCCAAGGTATGAATGTTTTGGTGATAGGATGAGAACTATGAATGTGACTAACACTCTTTGTGAGATCTTATAGGTCACATATGAAGAAAGCTCCGTCCGTTGGTGGTGAACGCCAACACACCATGAACTTAAATGACAAGGATGATTGGTTGCCTTCATCTATACAAGAACTGACTTGATGGAGTCGCGGAGAAGATATAGATCAAGGCTAAGGACATGCTAGATCCAAGCGAGTGTTGCTTGGTTAGATGTTAGCTTGAGTCCATCGGAAAAACCGGACTATCAAGAGGGTTGAGGTGGTTCTCTTAGTACACACTAGTTATAGAGATCATTGGATGCATGGTGAGTCTCTCAGGGGCTAGGGTGGCAGAAGAGAGTTGAAGGAACCAAGAAGTTCAAGTTTGGAAGAAGAAGATCAAGAAGAAGATCGAAGCTGCGAAGTCAGAAGAGACCGGACAGTACGGTCATGGAGACCGTACAATACGGTCTACAGAGGAAATCCAGACAGAGGAGCTCAGGTTTCAAAAAGCTGAAGAATAGAGACCGGACAGTTGACCGGACAGTACGGTCCTAGGGACCGGATAGTACGGTCTCTATTGGAGTGTTCCAGACAGAGAAGCTGAAGTTTCTGGAAGTTGAAGAATGAAGACCGGACAGTTGACCGGACAATACGGTCAGGGACCGGACAGTACGGTCTTACAGGAGAAGAGCAACAGAGAAGGAGAAGTTTCTGTTGGCTGAAGAAGAAGTGGAGACCGGACAGTACGGTCCTAGGGACCGTACAATACGGTCTGCTTTGAGAAGAGGAGCAGCACTCCCTGGAAGCCGGTCTGGTGAAGACCGGACAATACGGTCATAATGGATACCGGACAGTACGGTCTATTGTACGGTCATCACGCAGACTGGGCAGTTTTGGACAACGGCTAGTTTGAGGTTGGAGGCCTATATATAGTCGGTTGTTTACCTCTTTGAGGTGCTCTTGGACCCAGGAAAGAGGGGAGGTGCTGCCAAGAAGCCAAGAGGAAGAAGTGTGAAGCACTTGAGAAGGATTTGGAGTGATCCTAGTGCTTGAGAGAGTAGCAAGTTGCATCCTTGATCTCTAGGCTAGTGTGGGCTTGAGAGAGTCATCTAGGGCTGTTACTCTTGGTCTATGGCAAGGCCTAGACCGGTTAGGCGTCGGTGTTGAGCTGTCCAAGGAGATTGTGGAAGTCGACACAAGTTTGTACACGGTTTTGGAGCTTCCCGTGCGAAAGAAGCATCACTAGTGGAGCGCCCTTTGGCACGCATCAAGTGCGGAGCCTTACCTCCGGAAGAGTACCCGGGATCGAGCCCGGCGGGACGTGCCCGCGACTTCACTCGGAGGATGAAGTGTGCTCTAGGAGGGATCGCCATCGAGTGGAGGGACGGGGTCGAGACTCCGGCGGGAGTGACCCAACGTGGAGTAGGGGAAGGCGCCATCCTTCCGAGACCACGGGAAAACATCATGAGCATTCTCTATCCCTTCTCCTTTACTACTCGCATTTACTTATCGCACTTCATATGATTGCTTGTAGTACTTGAGTTGTGCTCTTATCTTACTTGTGTGTTTACCTTGGTACCTACTAGCTTCACTAGGTTTGCTTGTTTGCCTTGCTCGTGTGCTTACTTGTTATAGCCTATCTAGTAGCTCTAAGGACTCTACTTAGTGTGCCTAGTATCTTAGTTGCCTTGTCTCTAGTTATCTTGTTACCTTGCCTTGCCTAGCTTAAGTCTTCCGCTATCTATCTATCTTGTGCTAGGTTGCTAGTGTGGTGGGTTTGTGTTATCTATATGCACTAGCTATATAGGTTAAGGATACTCCTTAGTGTGCTTTACCTTGTTACTAGAACCACTCGCTAGGAGTTGCTTGGGAGTAAGTGTTTGGAAATAGATTCTAGAGTGGACCGATTCACCCCCCCTCTCGGTCACACGATCCTTACACCCTATGTAAATACGCTTTATTAATAGGTTAGATACGCATATTGCATCTCTAACAAGATGTAGAGACGTTGATGCTCCATAGAGACGTTATTCCACGTATCTACATATATAGATACGTTTTCATAGATACAATTATAGTACGTATCTATTGATGGATTCACGCGTGTTAAAAAATGTAGACACATTGTAAGTCGTGTTTACGCGTCAAATAATATAGACACCCTTTGGTTTTTATTCACGCCATTAGTAGGAGTTGAACCTGAGACCTTTTTGTTTCATGCAAGCTCCTATAACCATCTCCTCTCACAAACAACTCTGAATAGATTTGGACATGTATTCTTTTCTACTCATATGTTCTAAGTGTTTCAACGTCTCTAGAATCATTAATAGCATGTCAACACTGTCTCTAGATGAGGCTACATACGATGAAAGCGTGTCTCATATCATATTATTTTTATACGTTCTCTATAACATATCAAGAAGCGTCTTCGCATGAGGCTAGATATGATCAAAACGTGTCAAAATGTTATATCATTTTGAGACATTCTCAATAGCATGTCAAGAATCGTCTTTGAGGGGCTAATAATGGTTGAAAACGTATCTAATATCGTATCATTGTGAGATGTTATCAAAAACATGTCAAAAAGCGTTTTTACTACGATGCGTACTAACAGTTCAAAGCGTGTCTAATATTGTATCGCTTTAAGATGTTATAAAAAGCATGTCAAAAAACATGTCTATTTTGTTACTCACGTTCAAGCGTATCTAATAACGTGTCAAATTGACACAATCACAATATCGTGGCAAAAAATGTCTTTAGGTGTTGGTGTAGTGACGTTTATATAAGTGCATTTAGAAAAACGTGTTTAGAAGGCATTTTTCTTGTAGTGCTACTTGTCGCCCACTCCGGCAAGGGCTATTACCTTCACGCGTCACCTTCCCCCCTCGCCTTCCTACTGGTAGGTTGGTCATCTTGTTCTTCAGATTGCCTGCTCGTTGCCCTCTCGTTCAAAGCTCTTCCCGTCCTCCTTCTAACTTGTTTTTTGGTTCTCTAACTCATCCTTATGCTATCATCGTCATAGCTTGTTTTTCAGCTTGCCTACTCATCACATCATAATTTAGCTATTTTTGACTCATAATAGTATGGTCGGAAAATTAGAAATAAGAATTATAGATATTTTTAGCTATCTTTTATAACCCGAATTTAGTTATTTTTTGGACTTATAGTGGAATGACGGGTAATTTAAAAATTGGTATATGAAGTGTATTTTTGGTTAATTTTTATTAATTGAATTTAGCTATTTTTTGACTTATAATGGCAAGGTTGGTAATTTAGAAATACGTTTGAGGAGTATTTTTGGCTATTTTTTATGATTCCGAATTTAGCTATTTTATAAATATTTGTAGGGGTTTTTGTGACTAATTTTTTCATAATAGCAGTGGTGGGTAATTTTCTCTTCTTATTTTCTCGGATTAACGTGGGAATTTCTAGCATTTTAGAGCGATCGTGGTGGCTCCTTTTCGTCATCAATTATATATGTAACTAGCATGGCTGCCCGCGCATTTGCGCGGCTAGAGTTGATTGTTTTCACAATGATAATAGTATAAAATTTATAAATGTTGGTATTTCTTACGCCAAACAGAAAACACCACCTTAGGCTGGTTAGGCCCCGAAATACCTGGGGTTAAGTTACTTGCTTAGGATACGTAATAATCCACAACTGGCAACGAGTGCCAGAAATGTATTATTAGTATTTAACCATAAAAGATAATCCGCAAGCGCACGGATAACCCGTTGTAGCATTTCACCCGAGATTATTCCAGGGTATCGTTATTTATATTTTCCCAAAGGAAGACGCAGTTGACAAGTGTGTACTTATACTCATGGTGTTACAAATGATAGATCATAACCAATATCCAGATGCAGGGGTAAGACAATAAATGGATAGAGGATAGTGCGACACACACAGCAGGCATTTCCACTCTCTGATAAAAGGCGAGAGGCGGCTCTAAGCTAGACTAAGGTTAAGTAAGACGAACTGCTACTCCTAATGTGTATCGTCAAGTAGCGTGCGTAGCATCTACCTATAGCCTAAGCTGCACACAAGCTAAGACTAAGCTGTTCTACTGCCAAGCCATCATCGGGAGATCCAGCGATCAGAGTCTGCCCCAATCTCCGGACATTTCATATATACTCCTACGCCAAACCCGAATGTGGAGGATTACAAGGGACGGACAGGGCTGTCACCACCTGCCGCATACCTCTACAAACCGTGGGCACGAACACGCATCCAAGGGTGGAAAGGAAGCCCTAGCACCATGCTAGCGTAACTAACCACAACTCTAGATCCCTCGAGGCACCTCGCAAGGCAATAAACCTAGAGCACTCTTGCAAGACAATGGACCCGATGACTAAGCAAAAGGAACAACTAGATCCAGCGAGCGATTACTTAGACAAAGGATCAAAGCTAGCACTACGCTAAGCATAGGCGTTCGTCGCTCAAGAACGAGCGACGAACGATGAACGATGAAGAACGATCATCGTTAACCGATGATCGAGTATGAACGAACGACGAACGAACGATGAACGATCATGAACGAACATCGATGAACGATGAACGAACGATGAACGAACATGAACGAACGAAGAACGTTCATCCAAGATCAAGGATGAACGATGAACTAGCATAAGCACATAACTACTACAAGAACGATGATATTCCATTGATAAATAAATAAGTCTTACAAAGAGAGTAAAAGGATACAAGGGAAAATACCCCAAACTCTCCAAGAGACTTGGGAGCCAAAAGGGCAGCCCACTACTCAGCCTAAGCCTAACTAGAGAGCCCCTAGCTCTGGATGTGTGGAGGAGGGAATGAGCCTCTTGTGTTGTGTGTCTTCTAAGTTGGAGGGGGTACCCCTTTATTTATAGCCCTTCAAAGGCGGTGGAGTTGAGGCGGTTCCGTAGGTCGGTGGCATTAATTGCAGGTGGAACCGACCTCCTGAAGTCGGTTGCAAACCGCCATAGAAAAATGGACCCAGGGGGCCTCCCTGTCAGGTCGGCCGACCCTGGGTTGGGGGTCGGCCGACCTGGCCCTGGCCCCTCCTGGGCTGGCCTTTGGCAGGTTGGCTCCCCTCGGCCTTTTAGCCTCTTTTCCAGGTGCGTGGCCTCAGTTGATATTCTGGTAGGTTCTGGGCCTTTAATCCTTGAATTATATTCCCGCGGCGAGCGTCGTTTGATGGACGTGTTGGAGTCGTCGCCTTGGGCCTTGTTTATACCTGGAAATCCCTGTTTTCCACCTGCACATCCAAATCTAGAGGTACATGTGGAAATAGGTTATTTGATAATAAAAAGCAAGTAACAAGTGTTGGTTCTTCCTTATTTATAGAGCTAATTGACGGTCAAAAACTGGGTCTAAGGACCGTCAACAACTCCCCCAAGCTGTCCTCCTTGCTCGTCCCGAGCAAGAAGTAGGACTTAGGATGTTGATCAGGAGTTGCTACAATGTTTCATATCTCCTAGGTACCATGCACACAACGAAAAATACTCTCCTTTGAGTTGAAAAAGTTGGCATGGTAACTCACCCTTTACCTTACTCCTTATGGGGCGTATGGCTTTTTCCTTGTCTTGGGCGGTTGAGGGATAGAACGGTTATAACAGAGCACCATTCACTTGTCCATCGTTTGACGTTTATTTTCTGGAGGTTTTCAAAATTTTTGAAATAAAAGCAAAGTTCCTCAAATGATGCTCTCAAATCGCTCAATAAGTGTATATTCCTCACCAAGGCATTATTGTGTTGCCTCTTGTCATCCTACTTCTAAGGCTTGTATGTGGAGCTCAAGGTAGGGATGATATGAGGCATACTTGTATCACACGTATTGCCGAACCAAAAGAGTGGATCCATGGAGAATGCAAGTCATACAACCTTGATCAAGATGTGCATGTGTGTATATGGTGGTGGTGAGGTGGAAGAACTATACTCCTTTTTATTTGTTCCTTCTCTCTCTTTTTGAATTTTTGAGGAGAACATGGCTATCTTTCTTTCTTTCTTTTCTCAATATATATATATTTTTTTCTTTATTCCCCATTTTTTTTCGTCATGCTCTACTTTTGTACGAGCAGGGGATTATTCTTTTTCTTTCTTTTGCATAGCCATGTCTCCAATGATAAGTTTTGAGAGAGAGAGGTATTTGGAGTATTTATTTTAGGTGGAAAGTGTGGTGGTATTGCTTAACTTCCAGTGTAGAAGTTTAGCATGCGAGGTGGAGTGTTCGTGATCTTGATCAATGAGAGTATGACAAGCTTCTCACTAGGGTCACACAATTTTGATAAAGCTCAATGCAATGACAAGCAGCATATGTGTGAGGTTTTGCAATGTAAGAACAACATATGGCTTTGGTAGGAATTTTGATCATTGAGGAACTTTATCATTTTTTTGTATTTTGTAAAACAAAACTCCGGAAGTCAAGTCGTACTTTGAACAAGATCATAGCAGCCCTATTTGTACCATATCATATCTCACAATAACTTAGACTTAGATCAAGCACTATGCAGCCCACAAGTTTCAAGTTCTAGGTAAGCATAAGCCAAAAATCTCAAAACTTGGGAGAGCACTAAGTTGTGACTAGGTACAAACGAGAGATAAAACAGAGCAACTATTCATCATCTCAACATAAGGAAGGCTAAACACTCATACTCGCATATAAAGAGAAACTACGAAAAACTAGCAACCACACTAAAGACTATTTTTGTTCTTTTTAGTTTTGTCATTTTTTTGTATTTTCAGATTTATCATTTTTTTTGGTATTTTTCATGAGAGGTGCAAGAACAAGCAAACAAAAGAAACAAAAGGATACAAGTTGCGATACATGATACCTTAGCGGGGGGTATGGCATCCCCCCCAAGCTTGTTCTTGCTCATGGGTGACGTCGAGGATCGAACCCGGTGTGGCGAAAGTAAGCCAACATATCGGCTTGGCCCTGCTGCGTCATGTTGGTGAGGTTGGTGAGCTGGGCGTTGGTGTTTTCTTGCCACTGATGGGTCTGCAGGACGTGTTGGTTGAGAGTGTACTCAACGTCCTCTCCTCGAGTCTCGATGCGTCCCATTTGCTCGGTGAGCGCATTCATTCGCTGCTCGAGATATGGATAACGAGCTGCAGACGAACGACGCCCACTGGCCCTTGGTGAGTAGGACGTCGAATCGGAGGAGATTTCCTCCCATTGCGCGCGTGGAGGGTGCATCCATTGGGCTTGGCCCGCACCCTGCTGCGACGAGCCGCCGGCCTCGAATGGTGGTGGAGTGGTGTAACTACCGGGACCATACCCGGCGTGGCCGTAGCTTGGCCCATATGCATAGGCCATGGGATGCGGTGCGGGCATCCGGGTGTCGGCGGTCGGCTCCGGCCTGCGCGTCCTCCTGCGAGAAGAAGTGCTCCTGCGTGCAGCTTTCTCTTTTTCGAGAGGTGTGGTTAGGTTTTTATAGCCATACAAATGAAGTTCCCGGTTAGGTAACGGGAATTCATTTGTATAACCGACATAATAGAATATGAGAGAATTATTTGGACCATGTTTAAGTGTATGACCTTGAATAAGATAATCCTCGGTGATAAGAGAGCGGGGTGTATCAAGATAAGCAACATTAGCATCATGCAAAGCACCAACACCCGCAGCAATACGTGTAATCAACGAGGTGCACTCAATCGGTCCAGTCATTCTAAAATTCTCTAACCATTGAGCAATCATGAACATGATAGGAGCAATCTTTATTTTCTCACCCATAGCATAAAGAATTTTCAGATCATCCTCGCGCACAATCCTAATATCACTTCTAGGAAACAAAGTAATGCCAAGCCACATGTGCAACAAGCGCAAGGTAGGATGGTGAATATGATTAGTTCGGGGTTTCTCACAAGTAGGAGACGCAGAAATTCTTTGCCAAAAAGCTAACTTTGAGTAACTCGGAATCGAACTATCAACATCAATGGTGCAGCGAGAATTAAAGTTGAGGCATTGACTAAGGATTTTCCATGTCAAATGATATTCCTCCCGGAAAAACCGAAAGGTAATACCGTCATCTACCACGCGTAGGGTGCATAAAAACTGTAGTGTAAGTAAGCGGGAACCCTGCTCATCTACACTTGCAAACTTATCCCACCCTATTGCTTTAAATACTCGAGAAAATTCAGCATCCATACCAATCTTTTGCAGCAGTTCCGTATCAAATGCTCGCGTAGGAGCAAATGTACGGAGTCGGAGAGCTTTGTAGGCGCTCATCTCTTCGTCGCCCACCAAGTCGAGGTCGGTGTCGACGAGAAGATGATGCTCGGTGTTGGCTTGTTCCTCCGTTGCGGCTTCATGTTGAGGGCTTGACACTTGTTCGGTGGCGGTACGGGCGCGAGTGCGAGGTCGAGATGGGCCCGAGCCTGTGCTCCCGGACCGGAACAGCGAGGCGACGGCCTTCCCGGCGCGCTTCATGCTGCAGCGAGGTCGAGCAAGAACGCAAGAACGAAAACTCCGAACGGGTTATGAGAGTGAAAACCAATCGATGAAATCGTCGGTGTTCTTGCAAGCGAGAAAACGCAACTCGGAAAACCAAACCAAAACAAAACTGCAAAGCAAACCAAAAGAGAAATATTTTTGCAGAATTTTGAGGCAAGAACTCAATGAGCACAATGGAGAGCTTGAGAGCAAAGGAGTGAAGAGAGTTGAGGAGTGGAAATGAGAGTGTGAGAGGGAGAGAGCTTGTGGCCGGCCACCCCCTTATATGCATGAGCCATAACGGCCACATTTGAAAAGAGGAGGCGCCATATGACCGTTGGAGCAAAGGTGGGAGGGAGCCGTTGCTCCCCTGGGTCGGCCGACCTGACTGGTGGGGTCGGCCGACCCCACCTTGGCCCCATTTTCTTCCCTCTTTGGTCCACAGCCCCCAACGGCCAAATGATGGTTGACCATGGTTGCTATGTCCAGATATTCCTCAAAATTATTTGCTCAAAAAGATTTCCAAATAAAAGGTTGCCTCGAATTCAAAATTTTTCGAAAAATTCAAAAATCGACATGTTGATGAAAAATTTCAACATGCAAAAATATTTTTGGCTTTTCCATGGTGATATAAGGGTGGTCCAAAAATTTCATCCAAAGATGAGACATTTTGAACGCAAAAGTGTTTTTGGGAATTTTGAATTTTAAATGCATGGCGAGGGAAAAATTCAAATATGCTGGCGGAAAAATCCAAATAAATTTTTGGTGGAGGAAATAAATATGCAAGGTGGTTTGGAAAAAAAATCCAAATGCAAATGTGGTGGAAAAGTTCAAAAAGAAAAGAGAATCAAACCGAATGATAATGCCGGTTTTCCTGGCGGCCAGGGCCGTGTCGTTTAAAGTCCGACGGGCTAAGACTTCTCCGACGGGTTTAGCTCGGTGGCGCGGACCCGGTCCTTGGAGATGAGGACGTAGAGGGCTGCGCCTTGACTTGCCACACTTGTTTCATCTTTGGTGGTGTAGGTGGCTTCTCGGACCTTGGGACGGGTTTCTTGGCCCATAATCCCGGCCTCGTGGTCGCAGGTTTCTTTGGTTGAAACTGCGATGGATTTTCAATCTTTGCCAAGCTCTTCCATAGAGCAATGAGGCTGTCTATTTTCTTGGCTGTCACTTCAACTTCTTGAATGTTGGAGGTGTTTGGCCCATACTTGACCTTAATCATCGAGCATTGTTCTTTCCGAGGTTGGAACTCGAACTTCTCCTCATTCCCATTGATGTAGAGGCGGATTTCTCCGACTCCAACATCAATTTGGGCCTTTGTGGTGCCAAGGAAGGGACGTCCCAAGATGAGGGGCGTTTCCTTGTCACTATCCATGTCAAGCACCACAAAGTCGACGGGGATGAAGCTACCCCGGATTTTCACCGGAATATCTTCGGCGATGCCTGCCGGGTAGCGGATAGATGAATCCGCTAGTTGCAGCCGCATGGGAGTAGGAGTTAGGTCAGTGTGGCTCAATTGATCGAAGACCTCCTTGGGCATCACGCTAACACTTGCCCCAAGGTCGCATAGAGCGTTGTTGAAGTGGTATGTCCCAATAGAGCATGATATGGTGGGACATCCAGGATCTTTCTTCTTTTCAGGAAGTTTGTTGAGTATAGCAGCGCTACACTCCTCAGTGAGCTTGATCATTTCTGTGGTGGGCAAGGGTCGCTTGTTGTTGAGGATGTCCTTGAGATAACGTGCGTAGGTGGGTACTTGTATCATATCCATCAAGGGCACGTTGACATGAATCTTCTGAATTGTCTCAACAAATCGAGCGAATTGCTCATCCACATTCCTCTTCTTGGTGCGGTGCGGGAATGGCATGATGTTTGTATCTTGGAAGTCCAATGGTGCTTGCCTCCCGTCAGGCTCACTTTCCTTAGGCTCACTTTCTTCCTTTTCTTGATTTTTAGATGGTCCTTCTTCTTCTTCTTGTTCGTTCCTGTTCTTCCCTGCATGGTTAGGATATGGCGGGTCGCGAGTGGATTTCCCTCCCCTCGTGGTGACCGCATTAATATTTTCACAAGTAGGAACAAGAGCAGCGAGCTGAGCTAACTGAGTTTCTATCATTTTATTAAAGCTCAACTGATTTTTGAAAGCGGAAGAAAGACCTTCTATTTTTGAATTTAAACTCTCTAAACTTTGATCGTTGGCAGCAAGCTTTTTGTTGATTGATTCGTTGATTTTAGCTTGGCCATAAACCAAATCTTTCAAAGAAGGCTGATTATTATTAAAACCAGAGAAATTGTTACCTCCTTGATAAGATTGGCGGTTTTGGTTAAAACCTTGACCTCCACTTGGACGATACCCATTGTTGTTGTTCATGTAGAATGCTTCTTCATGGGTATGGTTGGGGCAATCCTTCCCCATATGGCCAGTGTTGCCACATTCCTCACACGTAATGCGTGAGTCAAGTGAACGAACACTACCATGCATGTTGAAGTCGTCCAAGCGTTTCATGACGAGGTCGAGCTTGGCGGACAATAAGTCCACCTCCTTGATTGGTTTACGCCTTTAGAGCGTGGTTGGAGACGTTCATCGCTCCACCCTTGATTGGAGACCATCTTCTCAATAAGTTCTTTAGCTTGAGCAACGGTCATTGAGAAGAAGGCTCCTCCAGCAGCGGCATCCATATGTCCACGGGTTGTTGGTGTCAACCCGTTGTAGAAATGTTGAAGAATGAGCCATTCTTCCATCCCGTGGTGTGGGCAGGAGGATATGTAATCTTGGAGCCTATCCCACGCCTCGGCGATGGTTTCATTGTTGGCTTGCTGGAAGCTTGAAATTCTTCCACCAAGGGCATTGGTTTTGCCCAACGGGAAAAATTTTGCGAGGAACGCGGTAGAACAGCGGTCCCAAGTGTCAATGCTGGCACGATTGGCATAGAACCATTGTTTCGCCTTCCCAAGGAGGGAGAGGGGAAATAAACGAAGTCGGATGGCATCTTGGTTGACTCTGGCGGTTGCCGATGTGTTGCATATCTCAAGGAATTGCTGGAGATGAGTGTTGGCATCCTCCGTGGCCTTTCCACAAAAGGGAATGGCCTGCACCATAGTGATTAGACTTGATTTGACTTCAAACCCTGCGTCACCGGCGTTGACATTGGCCCAACAGGAACATTGGCAACGGAGGGAGCAGAGTAATCACGGAGGGTCCTTTGATCAGCCATGTCAATAAGTGATGATGGTGCGGATGATGTGGGTTCGTCTGTCGGGAGTGTTGCTTGTGAGGGAGAGTCGACGCAGGGTCGGACTTTCCTTACAAGCGACTCTGGATTATCAACGAAGTTTTCCCGGCAAATTGAATCCACGCATACACTATCCTGTTTTCACATCAAAGAGAGAAAACAGATCAAGGTTAGCCTGCAATGGAAATGGTTACATCACATCAAGTGTAATCATGAGTAATCATTGTATACACTTGTCAACAATTGTCTTCCCCGGCAACGGCGCCAGAAATGCTTGTTGGTATTTCTTACACCAAACAGAAAACACCACCTTAGGCTGGTTAGGCCTAGAGTGAATATTCCCGGTTCGGCGCCAGAAATACCTGGGGTTAAGTTACTTGCTTAGGATACGTAATAATCCACAACTGGCAACGAGTGCCAGAAATGTATTATTAGTATTTAATCATAAAAGATAATCCGCAAGCGCACGGATAACCCGTTGTAGCATTTCACCCGAGAGTATTCCAGGGTATCGTTATTTATATTTTCCCAAAGGAAGACGTAGTTGACAAGTGTGTACTTATACTCATGGTGTTACAAATGATAGATCATAACCAATATCCAGATGCAGGGGTAAGGCAATAAATGGATAGAGGATAGTGCGACACACACAGCAGGCATTTCCACTCTCTGATAAAAGGCGAGAGGCGGCTCTAAGCTAGACTAAGGTTAAGTAAGACGAACTGCTACTCCTAATGTACATCGTCAAGTAGCGTGCGTAGCATCTACCTATAGCCTAAGCTGCACACAAGCCAAGACTAAGCTGTTCTACTGCCAAGCCATCATCGGGAGATCCAGCGATCAGAGTCTGCCCCAATCTCCGGACATTTCATATATACTCCTACGCCATACCCGAACGTGGAGGATTACAAGGGACGGACAGGGCTGTCACCACCTGCCGCCTACCTCTACAAACCGTGGGGCACGAACACGCATCCAAGGGTGGAAAGAAAGCCCTAGCACCATGCTAGCGTAACTAACCACAACTCTAGATCCCTCGAGGCACCTCGCAAGGCGATAAACCTAGAGCACTCTTGCAAGACAATGGACCCGATGACTAAGCAAAAGGAACAACTAGATCTAGCGAGCGATTACTTAGACAAAGGATCAAAGCTAGCACTACGCTAAGCATAGGCGTTCGTCGCTCAAGAACGAGCGACGAACGATGAACGACGAAGAACGATCATCGTTAACCGATGATCGAGTATGAACGAACGACGAACGAACGATGAACGATCATGAACGAACATCGATGAACGATGAACGAACGATGAACGAACATGAACGAACGAAGAACGTTCATCCAAGATCAAGGATGAATGATGAACTAGCATAAGCACATAACTACTACAAGAACGATGATATTCCATTGATAAATAAATAAGTCTTACAAAGAGAGTAAAATGATACAAGGGAAATACCCCAAACTCTCCAAGGGACTTAGGAGCCAAAGGGCAGCCCACTACTCAGCCTAAGCCTAACTAGAGAGCCTGTTGGTCGTTTGTACGCACCCACTTATATACCGCAAGAGGACTGTGTACAGTTGTAGCACTTTTTCCCTTAGAGTATTCCAAGGTTTAATATCGAACCACAGAGAACTAGCGGGACTTAAACTATTATTTAAACTACTAAATTAATATGGTAAAAGTGTGTGTGGAAAGGGTGGTTAATAGCTAGAGATGAAAGGCCTGCGGTTGTATCAAGATTATGGAAAGGATTCTCTCCTATGGTTTGGGGTACTGGCATGCAACTCAGGTCATGGTTCAATTGATATGTTTAGTATTCTACAAGACATGTGGTTTCGTTCGCCCCGATCCTGTCACGACAAGGTACTAATAGCTCCTCACTGGTTTCTTGCACTATGTAATAAACACGTATTGATCGGATACGAGTTCAAAGCATCACATAGACTGAACACATCAAAAGAGTATTGTAAGCGTGAGAGTTACATAACCAGATTTCCCTCGCCACGGAGAGAATATGAGATCTACTCACGCATCATACTGCAACACATGAACATGGGTACAGTAGGACGCAGGATTTTGGCGTGGTCCCACAGGTGCCGATCGGCACGGAGTGTGCCGGTCGGCACAGTCTTCCCTTTTGGTGGTGATGATCGGTGATCGCCGTCTTCGCCGCCACAACCTTCAACCTAGGTCAAAACCTCTGTATGTCCGTCCCTCCCCTTACTTCGCGACCAAGATCTCCTCTTTATAGTCTCTTTCGGTTGTGGGCTGGATTTCACCGACTCCGACTCTGATATTTCTTCTGGGCTTCATATTCTCCGAGTGGGCTTTAAGTTTGGGGCCCGACCTCCATGGTGCCGGTCGGCACACGCGCTGTGCCGACCGCACGGACTCCAATTTCCTCGCTCTTCGGGCCTCCGGCAGCTCTTTACTCGTAGTCTCTTAATTTTCACCTGTTTCCTGCAAATCTTCCGAATACACAGAAACTACGCATATATATTAATGGGGGTTAATTGTTAGCAATAATGACGTAATAAGGTATTAAAAACACCTTATTTGTCATATAAAATGAGTCCATAGAAAGCACCAACAAGCCCCTAGCTCTGGATGTCTGGAGGAGGGAATGAGCCTCTTGTGTTGTGTGTCTTCTAAGGGGAGGGGGTACCCCTTTATTTATAGCCCTTCAAAGGCGGTGGAGTTGAGGCGGGTTCATATTCTCAATCCCTTTCTTGTCTCTAATCTCCAAATCAATTCTTGCAACATCAAGACCCAACGAAGCAATCTAGGTTTCGACTCCTTTTTAGAGACAAGATATCTAATAGCAGCATGATCCGTATAAACAATGACCTTAGAGTTGAGGATATAGGATCTAAATTTCTCAAATGCAAATATAACAGCTAGCATCTCTTTCTCTGTTGTTGTATAATTAATCTGGGCTTCATTGAGAGTTTTACTAGCATAGTAGATAGCATGCACTTTACCTTCCTTTCGTTGTCCAAGAACCGCTCCTACTGCATAGTCACTTGCATCGCACATAATCTCAAAAGGTAAATTCCAGTCTGGAGGCTGGATAATAGGTGCAGAACATAATGCTTCTTTCAACTTCCGGAAAGCAGTAAGTCTTTCATCATTCATCTCAAATTCAACGTCCTTTTGCAGCAATTCCGTCAATGGCTTAGCAATCTTCGAATAATCCTTCACAAATCTGCGATAAAAATTTGCATGTCCAAGAAAACTTCGCAGCGTCTTAAGATCTGCAGGTGGTGGCAACCTTTCAACTGTGGATATTTTAGCTTTGTCTACTTCAATGCCTCGGTTAGAAATAACATGCCCCAAGACAATCCCTTCGGTTACCATGAAGTGACATTTCTCCAAATTAAGAACTAAGTCAACTTCGACGCACCTCTTTAGTACTTTCTCTAAATTTGCTAAGCAGTGATCAAAATCAGTACCATGAACAGAGAAATCATCCATAAATACCTCCATAATATCTTCAATGAATTCAGCAAATATAGCATTCATGCATCTCTGAAATGTAGCTGGTGCGTTGCAAAGACCGAATGGCATTCGTCGATAAGCATAAGTTCCATAAGGACAAGTGAAAGTGGTCTTATGCTGATCTTCAGGTCTAACAGGGATTTGAAAGAAACCACTATAACCGTCGAGATAGCAAAAATAAGAGTTCTTGGCTAACCTTTCAAGCATCTCATCGATGAACGGTAATGGATAATGGTCTTTCTTTGTAGCGGTATTCAGTTTCCTGTAATCAATGCACATTCGCCATCCTGTAACTGTCCGTTGAGGGATCAACTCATTATTCTCATTAGGCACGACTGTGAGTCCTCCTTTCTTTAGCACGCAATGCACCGGACTCACCCATTCACTATCAGCAACCGGATAATCATTCCTGCATTAAGAAGTCTCAGCACTTCTTTCTTCACAACTTCCTTCATGCCCTCTTTCAATCGTCACATGCCTTCAACGACTGGCTTGGCTGTTTCTTCAAGATTGATCTTATGTGTGCAAAAGGCTGGACTTATTCCTTTGATATCCCAAGACAATATCCGATCACTTTCTTGTATTTTCTCAGAACAGCAAGCAATCGTTTTGTCTCCTCTTCATTCAAAGCACTATTGACGATGACGGGATAAGTTTTTTCGTTGCCTAAGTATTCGTACCTCAGACCGTCAGGAAGTGGCTTCTGTTCTACCTCTGGTGCTGTACCAGGATCCAGAGTTCCCAAAGGCTCAAATTGAGGATCTTCGCCTACGTGCCGGTCGGCACAGAACCTGTGCCGATCGGCACAGTCGTTGTGCCGGTCGGCACCTTCTTGGATTTCGGCCTCTTCCCTATCTGACTCTTCAAACAGTTTATTCAACGGGTCTGAGTATCCTGTACTGATTTCTTCATCTTTTTCTGTAAAGAACTCTTGGAGAGAGGGAGGGTCTTCACTTTCTTGAACGACGGGTGGGTCTTCGAATTCAAAGAGGACTTCCTCTCCGCCCAGAGTCAATTTGAGGTGACCTTTTCCAGCATCTATTACGGCTTGTACAAGCTTTAAGAAAGGTCTTCCCAAAATAATATCTTCGACTCCAACTTCACCTTTATCAAGAACAAAAATATCCACCGGTATAGTATTCTTCCTTACCTCAATGTTCAGATCCTTGATAACTCCCAGTGGTTTAGTTCTCCTTCCATCCGCCATGATTAGCTCAAGCTCGGTTCCTAGCAATCTTCCTTTTATGTCATAGGGCATATCCATGAATGCTTCATACGTCATCAAGCTGACGCGGGAACCAAAATCGCACAGGGCTTTAGGAAAGCTTCTATGCCCGATTTCGCACGGTATGTAAGGATCAACTTCTGTCCCCTTTGTAAGGCCAACTGCATATACTCCGCATAATCCTTCATACGGCGATGGGACAAAACAACTGTCGAGCAGCTTCTTTGCTTGTTGAACCTCCATCTGGTCAATTTCCATACCATCCTTATACAACTTCCCCAATACTTCACCAATGATGACATTGTCCAGTATTTCCGAAGTTCTAGTGTCTTTAGGGAAGTTATACTGAACTCCTGTAGAAGAGGCATACCTTGGATCATATGTTCTCCTCATACTTAGCAAATTTGAGCTGAAATCAATGGGAATCCAATCCAACGGTTCAAACTCGTCCAACGGTTTAGCATTGCTTAAGGTTGGATCTCCTGCTGGTCTTGGAAATTTATTTACGAAGCTGTTCTTGTGCTCCTCTAATATTGCAGCTTCAGTCTTGGAAATCCCTTTAACAGCATTCAGCGTGCCGGTCGGCACACGGATTGTGCCGGTCGGCACAATGGCCTGCGGTGTGCCGATCGGCACAGGGGCCGTGCCGGTCGGCACCTCCTCCAATCTGGGTCTTTTCAGATCACCTTGCGCTGGTTCTTCTGTTCTTACTGTTAATTCCGCTTCGGATACTGTACAGCTTTCCGCTTTAGCTCTCAAATCCAAAGAACCTTTTGCTAGCGGCGGCCTTTCAGGGGGAATTGGATCTTCTTGGAATTCTTCCCAATGCCTATGCATAGCTTCAGTCTTCGATATCTTACTCAAAAGATCCAGACCTGCAGTAGCAGTCAAGTCGAGGAAACTCCCTCCAGCTGAACTATCCAAATGCATCCTGGAGGTTCCTTCAAGAGACATGTAGAATGTCTGAGCAGTCAAGTTATCATCCATGCCCAAATCGGGGCCTTGCTTCAATAAAGATTTGAAGCGTAACCATGCTTGCGTGAGGGTCTCTTCTTTCATTTGCTCGAAGTTAACCACTTCTCTTCTCAGTTTCTGCACCTTCGGAAGCGGGAAGAAATGCAGGCAGAAATTTCCTACAAGCTTATCCCAGCTTCCCTTAGCTTCACGGGCTGCAGATTTATACCAATCTTTGGCTCTTCCATCTAGAGAAAATGGAAATAGCAACCATCTGTACCAATTCTGAGGCACTCCCTCATGCTTAAAGGTCTGACAGAGAACTTCTAGGTCTTGCAGATGTGTGTACGGGTTCTCGTCCTTCGTCCCAGAGAATTTGCTGTTCTCGACCATTTTGATGATGGTCGGGTTGAGAACGTATGACGAAGCAGTGACTTTCTCATCGGAAGTTTGTGGAATCAGCAATCCCGGAGACGGTAGTGAATGCTCCCTAACCGTATGAGCCGGTTCAGGAGTACTCATCCTGAAAACACAGAAAGAAAACACAAAACAAACTAGAAAAGAGAGGATTAGAGGTTAGTAGAATAAATAAATAGTAAAAGAACTGGCTTGTTCCCCGGCAACGGCGCCAGAAAACGTGCTTGTTGGTCGTTTGTACGCACCCACTTATATACCGCAAGAGGACGGTGTACAGTTGTAGCACTTTTTTCCTTAGAGTATTCCAAGGTTTAATATCGAACCACAGAGAACAAGCGGGACTTAAACTATTATTTAAACTACTAAATTAATATGGTAAAAGTGTGTGTGGAAAGGGTGGTTAACAGCTAGAGATGAAAGGGCATGCGGTTGTATCAAGATTATGGAAAGGATTCTCTCCTATGGTTTGGGGTACTGGCATGCAACTCAGGTCATGGTTCAATTGATAGGTTTATTATTCTATAAGACATGGTGGTTTCGTTCGCCCCGATCCTGTCACGACAAGGTACTAATAGCTCCCCACTGGTTTCTTGCACTATGTAATAAACACGTATTGATCGGATACGAGTTCAAAGCATCACATAGACTGAACACATCAAAATAGTATTGTAAGCGTGAGAGTTACATAACCAGATTTCCCTCGCCACGGAGAGAATATGAGATCTACTCACGCATCATACTGCAACACATGAACATGGGTACAGTAGGACGCAGGATTTTGGCGTGGTCCCACAGGTGCCGATCGGCACGGAGTGTGCCGGTCGGCACAGTCTTCCCTTTTGGTGGTGATGATCGGTGATCGCCGTCTTCGCCGCCACAACCTTCAACCTAGGTCAAAACCTCTGTATGTCCGTCTCTCCCCTTACTTCGCGACCAAGATCTCCTCTTTATAGTCTCTTTCGGTTGTGGGCTGGATTTCACCGACTCCGACTCTGATATTTCTTCTGGGCTTCATATTCTCCGAGTGGGCTTTAAGTTTGGGGCCCGACCTCCATGGTGCCGGTCGGCACACGCGCCGTGCCGACCGGCACGGACTCCAATTTCCTCGCTCTTCGGGCCTCCGGCAGCTCTTTACTCGTAGTCTCTTAATTTTCACCTGTTTCCTGCAAATCTTCCGAATACACAGAAACTACGCATATATATAATAATGGGGGTTAATTGTTAGCAATAATGACGTAATAAGGTATTAAAAACACCTTATTTGTCATATAAAATGAGTCCATAGAAAGCACCAACAAGCCCCTAGCTCTGGATGTCTGGAGGAGGGAATGAGCCTCTTGTGTTGTGTGTCTTCTAAGGGGAGGGGGTACCCCTTTATTTATAGCCCTTCAAAGGCGGTGGAGTTGAGGCGGTTCCGTAGGTCGGTGGCATTAATTGCAGGTGGAACCGACCTCCTGAAGTCGGTTGCAAACCGCCATAGAAAAGTGGACCCAGGGGGCCTCCCTGTCAGGTCGGCCGACCCAGGGTTGGGGGTCGGCCGACCTGGCCCTGGCCCCTCCTGGGCTGGCCTTTGGCAGGTTGGCTCCCCTCGGCCTTTTAGCCTCTTTTCCAGGTGCGTGGCCTCAGTTGATATTCTGGTAGGTTCTGGGCCTTTAATCCTTGAATAATATTCCCGCGGCGAGCGTCGTTTGATGGACGTGTTGGAATCGTCGCCTTGGGCCTTGTTTATACCTGGAAATCCCTGTTTTCCACCTGCACATCCAAATCTAGAGGTACATGTGGAAATAGGTTATTTGACAACAAAAGCAAGTAACAAGTGTTAGTTGTTCCTTATTTATAGAGCTAATTGACAGTCAAAAACTGGGTCTAAGGACCGTCAACAATAAACTTCCTACTGGCAGGTTGGTTATTTTGTTGTTCAGATTGCCTGCTCGTCGCGCTCTCGTTCAAAGCTCTTCCTGTCCTCCTTTCTAACTTGTTTTTCTTTCTCTCACTCATCCTTACTCTGTCATCATCATAGCTTATTTTTCAGCACGCCTACTCATCACGTCATAATTTAGCTATTTTAGACTCATAAAGTTATCGTGGGAAAATTATAAATAAGAATTAGGATATTTTTAGCTATCTTTTATAATTCGAATTTAGTTATTTTTTGGACTTATAATGGAATGACGTGTAAATTTAGAAATAGGTGTGAAGTGTATTTTTGGTTATTTTTTATTATTTCAAATTTAGCTATTTTTGACTCATAATGGCATGGTGGGTAATTTAGAAATAGGATTGAGGGGGTATTTTTGGCTATTTTTTATTATTCTGAATTTAGCTATTTTATAAATATTTGTAGGGGTTTTTGTGACTAATTTTTCATAATGGCAGTGGTGGGTAATTTTCTCTTCTTATTTTCTCGGATTAACGTGGGAATTTCTAGCATTTTAGACGAGCGTGGTGGCTCCTTTTTGTCATCAATTATACATATAATATAATATATTTGAAAAGGGTATTCAACTTTCGAACCAATATTACCGGTGTTTCTTGGCCCATCAGAACTTTTTGACAAGCTGGGTCTACCAAAACTGGATCAGCTCAAATAAATAAAACATTGCCGTAATACAAGGAACAAAAACTGTTTGCCTCTTAAATGTCGTCAAAACGAAATTTCAAAAGAGTTGATCAGATCTATATGCATTAGTATGGGAATGTTAATGATCAAGTACATATATAATAATCTCAATCGATAACCTACATTATATATATGCAAAATCAGAGCAAAAGAACATGAAACCTGCTGATGGGCCTACCATCAAGGATGAGAAAAGAGGCTATGGAGGCGGCTATGGCGGAGGATATGGTGGAGGTTATGGTGGTGGCTACTGGGGCTATATACCTGGGAAGGGCTGGTATGGTGGTGGGTATGGCTACCCTGGCTATGGCGGTGCATACGGTGGTGGTGGTGGATATGGAGGTGGATATGGTGGTGCTGGTGGATATGGCCGTGGTGGTGGTGGTGGCGGTGGATACGGCGGATATGGTGGTGGCGGCGGCGGTGGTGGATACGGCGGATATGGTGGTGGCGGTGGCGGTTGGCACTAAGACGCGTTACGCAATACATGCATTTGGGTCGTTTTACACTACATGAAGGAAAGGACCTGTGCATGTTGGCGTGCCCTACAATAAAATCACATTTTCTTTCAATTGCGTTAATATATCATCAATGCAAGAGTGTAATATAACTCCTATATGTAATGTTTGGATTGTTATATGAATTGGGTCTGTTTTCTTATCAAAATTGGTGTGAAATGAATTGAATTGGACAACAAATCCAGTCCCATTCCCATGTTAAATTATAATTAGACATTTCTGGTTTGTTAGGAAATTTTGAAATGGAATTGAGCTCTTAGCAATTCCAACTGATTGTTTGGCGTACAAATCTGAAATCTGGAAAATATAGAGGAAAGGATAACTCCCCAAAAGGTACCACTGAAAGTTCTCAATGTGTTGGAAATTTCCACTCGGTTACATTAATTTTCATGCTTACGGTCTCTAGCTACTAGTACAAAAATACCCTCATACCTGCTGCTTCACACCTTGTCCTGAGCAAAGACAGCAGTAGCTGCTGCTTCCCGCCGGTCAAACAAGCGAAGGCAATCAGCTGGTGCTGCTTGACCTGAGCAAAGGAGCTGCCACTGAACACGTGTAACAACCACAAACATAGGCCTACATAATCAACAGCTAAAATGTAGCAAAAAAAAAAAGGAAAGTAACAGCAGCATGACCTGCCACAGACTCGAATCGGGAGAGCTAGGCCAGCCATGACTAACCGGAAACTAGGAGTAATCAAAAGCACGCAAAACTCCAACAAAATTAAGCGCTTCTGTCTAGGCGCAAGCGTAGCGGAGGGGGCCGATCGAAGCTGGGGGTGGCCAACACGCGCAAGCGTAGCATGGGATGGAGCCTGATGAATTTTTCTCACATTGCTTCATCGCTCGCACCACGCACCGGAACAAAACATGTCGCTTGAGCTAGATGAAAGAAATCCTCCCAAGGAGCCAGGTGAAATTGGGTACTGGACGACGAAAGTTTCACTCGGCTCATTCCTTACTTTAAATGTTACGCACCCATCTTCCAAATGTTATGCACGATGCCTCGTGCTCGCGCACCGCTTCTTGCAGCTGCGTCCTGTTGGGTGTACCAAAAGTTATAGCTGTTGCATGAACTCCCGGACAGTCTTGTGCTGAGTTGACCGCGTCAAGATATCACATGATCTTGACGTGGTCTAACAGCACAAGACTGTCCGGCTATCGCCAGCACCTTATATCCAGAAACTGCAGGCCCTTTGGGGACCGCCTTCATGTATTGCAAAGCAACAGCAGCCACCTGTATATATATGCCCATGACTGAGCTGAGCTCGCGTGTTCGTAGAAACATATAGTACCCTTTGGTACGGCTCCAGAAACCTTTCTTAGCATCTTTTTACACATACATCCGCTATAATTACCCCCTAATCTTGTGGCACTGACATGTGGGTCCCACACATGCCACGTCGGACAAAACCGCTTACAAAACCGCCGAGGGAGGTAAATTGAAGCGACAGAAGGAGTTGAGGGAGTCTGGTTACCCGGTTTTGTAGTTCGAGGGAAAAGTTGCAACTCCTATGATAGTTGAGGGAGGTCAAAAGGACTTCTTCCTTATAAATACGTTAAATGAGTTTGGTGATGTGTGTGATAATTGGGGTTGGGAGTAGTACAACTGTGTTAGGTAATGATGATGGTGATGATGATGATGGGATGGGTTGAATTGCGAGCAAGGCCATTAGTGAATTGTTGATGGTGTGATAGACCCCTAGTGTGGGATATAGTGCTTGCTCGGCCATATAAGGACCGGTTCTTGTGACTGTATACATGTTGATTCTTATACAACCATGGAACCTGAATGGGCAGGACTTACCCTACCTTCTTGGTACTTTTGCAAATATCACCTGGAGGCTGGTAGATGCAACGAAAACTCAGGAGAAGACGTGGGAAACGTACCCGTGATCCGGCTTGTTGAATCCCGCTATTAGTTACGGGAATACTGCATATCCTGCTATTTGTTACAGGATCCTGCTATTCGTTACAGGAGCACGTCATACCCTGGTATTTGTTACAGGTGTACGGTGCCATAATGTGATATTTCGTGTCATAAGCCCCTGAGTGTGATTTCGTGGTGGATTTGTGAGACTACTCGGAGAAGATGGACTGAGCGTTATGTACTCTCCGATCAAGAGTGCATAGCCTGTGTGAAAAGATGTACAACCTCTGCAGAGTGTAAAATTCATCCGGATGGACGTTGTCACGGCATATGACAACTTCATGTGCGTCATATTGATTAGCCACCTCTCTATTCCTTTGGCATGTGAGTGGGTATTAGATTGCCCATGTTTTGGAAGTGATGGCTGGTGAGCCGGGTCATTACGACATTCCTGTCGGAAGGCCCAACTAAAATGTGGGAACTGGCGGGATTGAATCATTCTCCCCCAGGGCCAACCAACTAAAATATGATGATCAAACTCTCTGTTTTATCTATGATCCTTGATTGCTTAAATCCTGCATAAAGTTTACTTGCTGCTGAAACTTACAGCCTATTCCTTGCTAAGACCATATAAGCATGTATATATACCCTTGAGTAGTGTAGGGCTTGCGGAGTACCTTATATACTCACGTGTTTGCAACTGTTGGTTTAGTAGGAGAAGACTTCGTAGGTGAAGACGACGTTTGGGTTTTCGGTTCTACTTCCCAAGTCTGCTTGTGGTTTTGGGCCATGTTTTTCCGCTGTCTGCTCTACCATTAGTCGGTCAGATGGACTTGGATAGTTACGAATCCTTGACTCATAACGCTACTAAAGGTTCTAAATCAGGTATTATATCTATTTACCTATTTGAAGTATGCTTTTGAATATCATATCTGTGTTCTTATGCGTATCAGCTACTGATCCAGGGACTGATACAGGATGCACATTAGATTCCAAAAATAGGGTCTGACACTTCCACGCGCAGACCTTCGCCGGGCCGTACGTCTCCGTCAGGCCGTACCCATGGATGACGTTGAACCCCAGCGACTCCATCCGGAGCAGCACCTGCGGCGGCAGCGGCGCGCCGCCGGCCTTCACGGTCACCGGCCTCGTCCCGTCGGCCGCCGCCGTCGTCCGCTCCTCGTTCGCGATCATGGCCAACACGACGCGGCGCAGGCAGACGTTGGTGCTGGCCTTGGCCGCCACGACCCAGACGAGGCACCAGCCGTTGCAGTGGAACATGGGCACGGTCCACAGGTACACGGCGCCGGCCCCATGTCATGCATCAGCACGGCGGCGACGCTGTTCGGGTACGCGCCGCGGTGGCTGTAGACCACGCCCTTGGGCCTCGACGTCGTCCCCGCCGTGTAGTTCAGCGCTATCGGGTCGTTCTCGTCCGCCGGCCAGCGGACCGAAAAAAAGTCCGGCCGCTCCGACTGGCCATTGTTGATGATGAGAGCCTCGTACTCGTAGTAGTGATCTGTTGGAACAATTGTTGGTGCTGGATTGTTGGCATCGTCGGAACCTTGTGACGATTCGTCGAGAGCCTCTTTGATTAGGACCAAATGTGGACGCCGGGTTCCGGCCTTGGTCATGAGGGCGAGAGCTTCCAGGGCAACGCGAAACAGAACACTGTCGACAAAGATGACCCTGGCCTCCGAGTGCGTCAGTAGAGTACACGCCATGGCGGCATCCAGGCGCGAGTCAAGCACGCAGATGACTGCCCCCGCCATTGGGATGCCGAAGTGGAGCTCGCACACCGCAGGAATGTTTTGTGCAAAAACAGCAACCTGCACATAATTAACAAACAGTTCGTTGCAGCTGAGCTAGGCCGACGAACTAATGAATTAGGAGGAATCATAGAGCTAGGCGCGTCTATCAACTAATTAATTACCACGTCATGGCGCGCGACGCCGAGTCCAACAAGTGCAGCCGCAAGGGAGACGCAGCGCACCCAGGTCTCCAGCCAGGTGTGTGGTGGCGTGCTACCGCCACCGGACGCCACGATGGCGATCCGACTGGGGTACACGACAGAGCTGCGCTGGAGGAAGATGATGGGTGTCAATGGCACGTTGCTGGAAGCGGCAAACAGCATGGTGCCTTCCGTTGCAGAGATGCACGCGTAGTGCCCACTACTAGCTCCTTCGTGGTGGGATTGGGAATGACACCAAAAAGCGTGACAAGGTTAAAAGATTTTTTTTTAGGGTGACAAGATTAAAAGGTAGTGAAGATGTTAGGCCCTTCGTTCCGACTAGATTTTTTTCCCCTGAGGCCTGAGATAACAAGTTTCACAATTTTATTTTGCTTTGATGTTTTCGAAACCATGGTTTCACGCTCTTTCTTTGTTCTTGTTTGGATTTCAGGCATCCAATATTGTTTATGCCTAGTACTGCCGGGCAAGGTTTTTAAAACCCAAGCCCGACCACACCGGTTTTTGACCTGTCAAAATTTATCGAAGTTTTAAATTCATTTGAAATTTAAATTCAAAAACGGGTGAACCGAAGGAATCGAACCATACCGGTTGTTCCGGTTACCGCAAAACGCGATCTGGTTTTGATCAGTTTGGGGAACCCTGCTGGGTTTGATAAAGGAACTCCTAGCAACGTTTATTAAACTAAAAAACCTTTTTTCTTAATTAAGTGATAAATTTTTGAAAGCAAAAGTTGCAGGCACAAATAATAGTACTCCAGAGCAGAAGTCATTGGTACTTTGAATGCCTTATTAAATTATAAAATAATGAGAATTTAACACATGAACTCGAGGAGAAGACTGGGCAGAAAAAGACGATATATAGCTGGTTAATAGCAAACAACACAAACAAGTCATAATCACTCTCCCAGAAGTGTCTGAGATTGATTCTTTGTATTCGTGGTGTACGAGGATATGAAGACAAAAGGGCAAATTTGTGGACCACGTCTCCAATGCTTGTGTGACACGAGAGTGAACCGAATGGTTGCACATGTCAAGTCACAAAAGACAAGAGGAACATCAAGACATCAAGGTTTCGGCTAGTTATTATGCAACTTAATTTGCTTGTCATACTTACATGATCTTATAAATTTTATGCATTAAGGTGCAAGTTGTTGCTAACTATGAGACAATGTAAAGTTTTTCGTGCTAACTATGGAATACCATAGAGTTATTGTTTGAAAAGGAAAAGTTCATTTGACTACTCTAAAAATTCATTTTTTTCATTTCACTCCCTAACCAAATCATGACTCAGTTTGCTCGAACAATCGATCGGTGCAACATACTCATTATTAAAGTTTATTGTTATTTCTTGTCATACAAGTTGAATTGAAGCTCAATTTTTTGCATTATAGTTGACATAACAACCTATATAATAATTATAATATACTGTTTTATTAACAATATATAAATATACATGAAATTGAAAAATGTATTATAATTCTTTGGTTCAAACGGTAGTTTTCATGCACTCCAATATTTGTGGGATGTTTTTTTTTGTCAAACTAGAATTAGTAGTTGCTGATTTCATTTTGAAATTTTAGTAAAACGTTATATAGACTTTAAATCGTTAACTATTTGAATTAATTTAGATGAAACTCAATTCAAACCGAAAATGCCTCTCTAGAAGAAGAGGATCCGTTAAAGCTCCATCCCTTTTCGCGTCTCCGACAAACTATATAGTGAAATCTGAAGTATGCTCTTCTTACCCTTTGGTCATGCGATGGATGTAGTTTTGTCTATTCGTAATTATTTGGCGCCTCGTCACACCTGCTTCTGAACCGTTATTATGAGATTTTTGAACAATAAACTTTTATAATTGTCATATCTGTCCTATCATCTGTGTATTACCATTCGAATTTAAATGAGTTTCGAGATCATAATAAGATGAAGAAACAGGCCTCAGAACATGTACCCGGTCCAACAACAGTCGCACCAGAGTAAAATGTATGACGAAACAAATTCGCTGGCCCAATAAAATGTTGGGCTTCCTCGAGGCCCTATTTCGACCAGGCAACAATCTATAACGAAATTCGCTCGGATATATGGTCCCAAACCTGATAGCCCATTAAGAGAAACAATGATGAAATGACCCACTTCATAATGGGCCAGTTTCACTATTGAGCCACGACTTTCCCTGATCCATCATGAATTAGGCCGTAACCGAACCGGACCACGATCTACAACAAAAAGGCCCAACAAAACTTGGGTCATCGATTTCTGAGGCCCACCTAAAATTGGGCCATTAGTGGACCGAATCACAATTCATGGCGAAAATACGCAATGCCAAGCCACGTCGGATCGTCGTTCGATGTGGCAGGTGGTTGTGTTCGACTCAACTTATGAGAACTAAAAAGCCATCACTATCCTGCGGTCTGCGTTATAAAAAAGGTCATAAATCATCATTGCTACGCTTGATCAAGGACGGACGTAAAAAGAAGTCATAAATCATGATTTATGACAAAAAACAAACACGTCACTAACGGTGGCTGGTGACGCCGAAAAAATGTCATAAATGAAAAGATTCCTTGTAGTGCTTGTAATGTAAGTCATATTGTAATGCCAAACCCTAACTGCACTAGCATGTTGTTGAGATCAGAGATCATGTATGTTAAGATGTGCAGTTAGGGTTGTTCCAGTGGCACTGGACCTCATGTAAGTGTTCTATAGATACTAACACGAAACTGACTCTCCGTAAGTCATTCGACCCAATACAATTTTACACGGATAAGATGAACAACGAAGCAGCAGTCCTTTTGTACACGCTTTCATCGAACAACTCGTTGAACTAATTAACAGCCGGCATGCTGTTGCAAGCTAATAACAACCACAGTGTCACTGACGGAGCTTCCTTAAGACTAACCTGGGCCTTGGCCCCCCAATATTTGATCATTTTCTAATCAGTGGTATTTTGGCCCAGTTCACTAATTAGTCTGTAATATTTTCATGCTAATTCATATATCTTCTAACAATGCCCCCTCCAAAACCTTCCATTGCAAGCTCCGTCACTCACGCATCCTATACATACAGTGTAGCATGCTAACTGCAGACGTGCATTCTTTCTAATGACTGAACTTTGTTTATTTATTTTGTATGATTCAGATAGACTAAAAACAGCCTAAGTGCTTTGCACCGCTTCTTTTTTCTTGTACTCCCAACTTTTTTATTTGATGACAATTATATTTTCCTATTAAGGTTCTGAAATTTTGAATGATTTTCATAAAATGTTTCCCTCGAGTCCAACCAAAAAAACCATATTGTTGGCGGTAACCTGTATACTTAAGCCAACCCAATAAACGCGCCAACCCATGATATTTAAATGCCAAAATGCAAAATCAAAGATATTTTTCTTTTAAAAATGTGTCTCTCTTAGCTTGAAGTGACTTGCATATAGGCACCCTTAGGCCCACAGAATAAAGGAGCAAATCAGAAGGCCAACTGTACTTTGGAAACTAATGTTACTAGCTAAAACCCCGCGCGTTGCCGCGGGTATCGGGTATCGTTGCAGCAATTATGAATAATGCATGCATTTAGAAACATTACAATGTTGAAGCAACATATTTTCATACTTGTATAATGTATTTCTATATAAAGAGATAGAAAGGCACATGAATCAGAAGACCCAGTCTAACATTATAAATGAAAATATCATGTATATGTTGACATAAGTCACCATTTTGTTTTGGTAAGCACAGAATGGGATAGCAAAATGCTTGACTGTAGCTAGTATACGACACTAAGAATTCTCAAGTGAACTGTTGATTCACTTGCTTGACAGCAGCTAGGAGGACCAATATAAATTCCTCTAACTGTGGAAGAGGCATCACTTCTACAGCAAATCTATTGATACTCGAAGACAAAATATTGGGTAGGCAGTCTTGAGTAAAAGGCCGTTCATGTCAACTTGCAAGCATTCTTCACATCTGTTGCACTAAATCATGGCAGGAAATTTTTGAACGAACCATTCTGCGCAGACACATAAAAGAAACACAAAGATATAGGGGGCGAAAAAAAAAGAGTGCAGTGAAATCAAAGCCATGCAATTGCAGGTGTGTTATAAAGTTCTTATGCTTCAATTTGACTAACATGGCTAAATATGAATGTTGATATTTCAAAATCATGTGTTCACTCAAAAGACTAAAATACATCATGGTAGTGTTGTACAGCATATTTTATACATCATGTTTCTTTTCTCGTTACATATGCATCCGTAAAATATCTTTGGGATCGCTGAAGAAATTCAAAATAAATATCACCAGGAAACTGTTTTTATGTATTATTCAACAGTGTATCGTCATACTAACGAAATTGAACATATACATCTTAAAACGCAGCATCATGCAACGAATTGGTGAAGCAAATCAAAAAAGTAATAAGACGGGGTAGCATGAAAAGAAAGTCATTATGTACCAATAGCTGGAGCAGACAATCAGACATATGACGACCCATAAAGTTTCTTGATGCAAATGGAACTGTTCCCTCGGTAGAGTGAGTTTACTTAGCGAATTGGCGGAACATCTGTTGTGCACGGAAAAATACCTTCAGCAAATAAAAATTAAATTTAAATACGTAGGAAAGATGTAAGCCAAGCAGAACATGTATGGAACAAAAGAATACAAATTTAGGCACACAACACTAACCTGGAAGTGAGAAATATGTGGAAGCGAAGCCTGCCTCAATTGACGACATGCATTAGATCTTGATGTTTGAGCAGAGCGACGTTATTCCATTAGATAACACATTAATCACATGAGCAGTAGTGCCCTCTGCTGTGTGTAAAAAAAAAAAATCACATTTGTAAGGGAAGAAAAACATTTGAAATGCATGCTAGGATTAAACATGCAAGCATCCAATACTAACCTGAAGGCATCAGCTTCCTGCATTTACCACGAACATTAGAATCTGATATCTCACCACTCGCACCAGGTGAAACAGTGATTGCATCCTCTGGAGAGTAAAATATGTAATGGAATCAGTTAGTTAAGTGAAAGAGAACAGTAAAAGACACAGAATCAGTAACTGTCACTGAACATTTTACTAACCTGGATAAGAGGATGTTGTCAGTGACCTACATTTGCGGGGAGAATTACGTGTTGATATATCAGTAAGGCTGGAGTTTATGCCCAGATTGGATGATCAACGATCGCAGTAACCCAACTGAAACCAACCATCCTGTTTTATTTTTATAATGAGCATAACATGGTTTAATATACATTTAGGTAGGTCGTGTGCAAATCTGTGAAGACAGAGTATCGTGTGAACATGAGGTCCATTCTGTTAAATCCAATAGAATGATCAGACAATGCATGAATAGAGCGTAGGATAGTTACAATTGGATCATGATCGCTATGGATGGAGGCATAAACCCGAAGCAAAATTTAAGTAGCATATTATTTAGAGGAAGTTACATGATTCTTTCAATAAAAGGAACCATTAGAAGCTGCAAGTTTAAGGTGCAGGATGATAGTATATGATATGAAAAGAGTATATACTATGGAAACGAATGTGCAGTAAAAAGAAAATGAATGTAAAAAGAGCATAGTATATGATATGAAAAGAGCATACATACCAAGTAAATAGCAAAATGGATGCATATTAGGGTGAAGTAAAATTCTGTCTGTTCATGGAATACATTTGTCAGTGCAACATGGTTTTGCATGTGATACATTGGATATCTCAGTTGATGGGTACAATTATTGGCAGATTTTGTAAGGCGTGAGCGTGATTCAGCATTCGCACATTGCCAGACTATCAGACTAAACTGGCATACTGCAAACAGCATTTTATTTTAACAATCAATGAACCAAAATACTATGACAGCAGAATGGGTGACGGCAGTGGCACTTTACTTACGTATCTGTTTATTTATCACTCAAATTGGTTTTTCACTAAGGCCCATCAAAAGAAAATTGATATGAAATCGGACACAAATCACTTGAGTGCAAACCGAGGAAATTTGAGGACGTACCACTTGCGTACCACAAGCCAGTTGAGCATCAGGATATCACCGCTGTACAGCCTGTGGAACACCAATAGGATGCTGATGTCGTGACGAGCGACGACCGCACTGAGGTAGCCAGCCGCAGTCAACAGTAGTCAATGTGTACAACGCCCAAATTAGCATACGGGAGAAGGAGACACAAATCCTGCGGAAGTAAACAACTGAATAATCTTACAGGGACACTCGACCCTGATTTGGGCTCGTCGTATTGAGGGCACCCAGGACCAGGAGTATAGCAGCACAACGAAGCACGAGCACCTGAAGTTGAATCGGCTTCAAGGATGAGCGACGCGGCAAAGCATGGCTACTCTATCTTGAATCAGGCACGGAGGATGAAGGAAATCCAAAGACGAGCGGCGCGGCGAAGTACGGCGGAGAATGGTCGCGGCGACCGTCGCGAGCGGGCCCGAATCGGCTTCTGCCACAGCGATTCTTGAACAGAGCATTAGAAGCGGGATTTGTTTGGCGGGGCAGACGTCGGAGGGCGCTGTTGTGGTGGATCAGAAGCAGCGATGGGGCGGCGTCGTCGTCGGGAGGAAGCAGGCGGGGAAGGCCCGAGAAAGCTGGGGAAGGAGAGCGCGGCGGCGCCGTCGTCGGGGTGGCCCGAGAAGGATCGGGAAGGAGAGAGCGAGGGCCGACGGATGAACAGATCGGACGATTGGGAAAGAGGCGGGGACCGACGGACCGATGCCATCGCGCGTGACATCGGACGGCGGAAAACGAAAGACGGGGCACTGTTGCGCTGTAGATCTACAGTTGGTCAGGAAAACAAGAGAACTTATATGATACTAGCACAATGCCCGTGCTTCGCCACGGTTATAAAAATATACTACAGATCAAATTCAACGAATTTTACTTTTGTTGCTTGAACAATATATGCAATGGTCTTATTTTCTGCGAGATGGTTTTTTCTCTATTGTTGCAATGCACTGATCTTCGGCTAGCTATTACTGATTCTATAGTCAGATGATAGACAATCTGAATCGGATGAGAGAATCTAATGATAGAATCATAAGTTGTCATCGGATTTAGCCCACCAATGGTCATCGCATTTGGCCCGACAATTGTCATCGTATTTGGCCCAAACAGCCCAACTCATAGTTGCAGTCCAACCCAACACGCAAGACCCTATTCATCCTATCTCCCAGACGCCACCAGGCACAAGTGCGGAATGCGGAGCCGGCCTGACACGCGCCAGCAGCCCGGTGGCAGCTCGGCCATGCGGAGCTGCGGAGCTCAAATAGCGGAGGCGGCTTGGCGGCGGGCGTGGAGAAGGGGCTAGACGGAGGGTGGACGGTGGCAGAACAGAATGGCCGCACATGGCGGCAGGCGCGGAGAGGGGATTCGATGGAGGGCACCGTGGTAGCTCGGTGGCCCATGGCGGCTCGGCGGCGCGTGCGGTGGCGGATTGGCAACGGGTGCATGCGTGGCGTCGCAATGTGCCGGACACCGTAGCTTCCGGTTGCAGCCTTGGAGCCTTGGAGGGAAGGAGATGGAGGCGGAACAGAGTAGGTCGGGGTACGTGGGCCCACTTGTCGGCGCAAATAGCAGGAGAGGTGGGAGGTATCGGACCAACCATTCACCACCAACTCTCTTTTTTATATATGAGATGAGATAAAGAATTTGGGAAACTACAGGGAGTTTTCAACAAACAAGTACCGAACATGTTCATGTCAAAACAGACAAAGCTCTCTCCTCTTCTTAATACGAAACGTGCCTAGCACGCTCTTGAAAGAAAAAAACAGTCAAAACTTCCAACTTGTGCCAGCTCTTTGAAGCTTGCTGAAAACCTGAAAATTGGACAGGTTGGCGGCAGGACAGTTGAAGGCCTTGGACGGACTGCACGAGCTATGCCGATGGATCGAAGCCCGTAACCTGAAGCGCGCAGCGGTGACCAATGCTCCAAGGGCGAACGCCGAGCTCGTGCTGTGACTGCTGTCCCTGCTCGGTCTCACTGAGTTCTTCCCGGTGCTCGTCATCGGAAGCGAGTGCGATCGCGCCAAGCCGTTCCCTGACCCTTACCTCAAGGCCCTTCAGCTCATCGACGCGTCGCCTGAACACACCTTCGTATTTGAAGTACGGGCATCCTATTTCAAAGTACTATCTGTTTGAAGCTTTCTTATCGTCAAAATTGTCAGCTACTAATTAATTGGCACGAATGATGTAATCTTTTGTGAAGGACTCTGCATCGGGGATCCGAGCTGGTGTGGCTGCTGGTATGCCTGTGGTTGGCCTAACCACTGGAAATCCAGAGAAGGTGGTGTACGATGCAGGAGCGAGCTTGCTGATTAAGAATTTTCAGGACCCAAAGCTGCTGTCCATGCTAGAAGAACTCGAAGCTGCAGCCGCGAGAGTGTAGGGCTGATCCCACCGATGCTGCGATTTCAGCAATTACTGTAATAAGATGTTTCTTTCTCTCTTTCAGGAAATTGTTTTATGCCCTTGAGGCAAAACTATGTGTTCCGAAAACAAATGCCGCATTTGGAAGTGGAATTAAACTAATTGATACCCCGCGCTTTGCCGCGGGACTGAGCCTCTCTTTTACTAAAAGGTCATCGCCAATTCATGGCCTTACAATTTCCTTCTACAAAAAAATGGTCTGAACCTCTCTTTTTACAATTATATATACAGAGCATAAGAAAAAACATAAATAATTGCAATATAGATGCAATTGTTTAGCTATATAACTTTCCATCACGTCTACTCAAATAGAATGGTAATATTCCTGCCTAATCGGAAAAGAATATCATAGCGACCAAAAAAGTCATGCTTGACATATTTCATCAACATATAGCAAAAAATCCTGTACATACTCTACAGATCAGCAAAGGAAAAAACTACACATTCTGCAGATCAGGAAAGAAAAAACTACAATGGTATAACTCTGAACACATGAAGAAGTTTTTGCATGTGCAAAATAAGTTCAGTACTATAGTGCATTGTTGCATCCAGTCCATACAGAAAGAGTAGTTCAAGCTATTAGATAAACTATTAGATGAAAAACGACTTCAGTCCATACAGAAAGAGTAGTTCAAGCTTTTATTATCGGCATATGTATTTCCACACCTTCTAAGGCGACTACTTTGCAATATAGATGGGAAATGAGAAAGTCGGAAACAGAATATCAGATAATGGATCATAACATTTATAGTCCTGGGAAAGGAAACACGCAGATAAACAGAGAAGCGATGCTGTGATTCTCAACACTCCAGGCTCAAAATATTTACCCATCATCAAAGCCTTTTTCCCCATACCCTCTAACCTGCTAACGTTTGCCTCCAGACAGCTCATTGTTCAATCTGCAATATCAGAAAGAACATCAGTCATGTTTCATTCGTCAACAAATTTGGGTCATTATATGAGACAAAGAGTATGGATATTTGTTGACATCTGAAATGTGGCCAAGAGACAACAGTTTTGTCATTTTATTTTAGTAGATTCCTATATTGGCCGGCCATATAATAATATCTGTAAATATGTATGCATCTGTGTCCCTCTGTTAAGAGACTCTAAGGTTCAGCCATGCTAAATACCCATTTTATGTTTGAAGCGAACTGTCAAATTGTAGTTGTTTTCAATCTAATGCATTCATGGCCACTTCGTAGGCAACAGAATATTAAAGATTAACAGCAAACTTAACAACAACAATGACATTTTTACATAAGTAATGGGTAAAAAAGGCAAGGTGAAAAAAAATCTTATCCTAATCTATGATGAAAAAATCACTCACCTGCGAATAAAAATGTGTATATAAGATCAGCTAAAATAAATAATGTAATAATGTGCATAGAGTTGCCTTGCATCGATTTCACCATTGCACTGGAAAAACAGAGGCAGCACATAAATTTTCTCCTACCCATTGTATTCGTATTAACTAAAACATGGGGAGAAAAACATGGAAGAAAATAACCTACTATCATGATGCAGAGGATTAGATAACTTCTATAGCAGCTGATGCTACAGATCCGTGCATAAAAAGGGAATATACATATCATTATTGATTATTTGCATCAATGAACATTGCTTCCAAATTGTTGCTTCTGATATTGCGTGCAATACCTTGTCTCGCTGTATCTTATAAGAAAAGTCATCAAGGACACAGTAGCAAGGTCCTGATTTCATTGTATTAGATTCTTGAGTGACTTCATGGAGCAGTTCATAGTAATAACACAGAAGGCGTGCATCGGCTGAACCATGAGAAGATAGAATTACTATAATAAGAAAATTCAGAATTGCTGAATAACATAACATTCAGCTGAGCCCAAAACAATAAAAATCATTGAAGAAAATAGCAGCATATAGGTGCATATTTTGTACAAAATCCAGGTAATAACTAACGGGAAAGCTCTGAATAACAGGTATGTAGTAGCATCAATGAAAAATATATGGGGTGAAACATTTTTTTTTCCATTCTTGTAAGCCAGTCACGCAGCATATGGATATGATTTTAAAAATAGGGAGAAAAAAAGGTTCAGCAAGAGATATCATGGATGTTGTACCACACTTAAAACTCGAATTGGCAACAATAACAATATTTCTGGGCAACAGCAACAGAAGGTGAATTCGTCTATACAATAGTGACAGAAATGGATGGTTACACCTGTGCTTACAACATTTGCTTGCCTACTGACCTTCTCAATTGAGCTCTCAGCTTATTAAGCCATTGCTGTGCAAGGAAGGGAAGGACGTGAGCAAGTACTAACTGTCACGGCAGATGCAATAGCAATGATATCAGTGGATTACTGGATTAAAGAACCTTACTCTTTAGTCTTTAGTAACGGTGGACGTAGCAGCAAGCACCTGGACGGAGCGGAGAAACTTACTGCTCACCTTCTTGTACTCGGGGGAGACGGGGAATACTGTCGGCCGAACCCTGCCTAAATCCTATGGCGGAGCTGGAGGAAGGAGCAGCAGGTGGCTGGAGCCGGCTATGGATGACACGGCGGCGCGGGCCGACGCGGAGGCTGAGGTGGCGGTTGTGAGGTGCGGCGAGCGGTCCGGGCGAGAGTCGGCGGCTGCTGTGAGGTGCGGGCGCGGGTGCAGCAGCGGCCGACGGGACCGTAGCTAGCTGGAGCGAGATTCAGGAGCACGGGAACGGCTGTGCCGTGGGATGAGGGGAGCGGCAGCGGCGAGGAGCAGCCTGGGTGGTGCGAAGCGCGGAGAGAAGAGTTCCAGGGAGGCCGTAGGAGCCTAGGAGGGGCGCCGCGGATTGGAGGCGGTGGCCGGCGGGGGCGAGATGGCTCGTCGGGGTCGGGAGGGGTGGCGGCGCGGGGTGAACCTGCACGATCTCTCTCGAGGAGCTGCAATCGGACGGCCCTCACTGTAGCAAGTGGGGCCCACATGTCGGCGCCGAGTACTGTAGCAGGCACGGCGACGGACGACGACCGGCCACCACCAACTCCTTCTTTTATAGTATTATATGATATGATTCACTGCGGCATCCATTTGACAATTGCCATTTTGCCGACCACTCCATGAAGCACGTAGCCGGCCTCTTGTCTCCAATCCTTTTGCGACGTGCACACGAGAAGCGAATGCGTACCGAGTCAATCGCAGCATGCCACGTGGGTGGGCTTATTAATTGGGCGGCAAGCCAATGGTCACCAGAATGAACTAGATCGATTTTGCCTCGCCTGTACGGAATCCTGATTTGACGTTCTTGATAAGGGATTAACGAGAACATGTGGCCATGTACAGGCCGACAGATGGCTTTGCTGTATTACAGTATGCTTCCTCTCTTTACAGCTACAACTCGAGCAGTGGAGCGTCAAGATATATTCCAAGGCACATCTAACGCCAAAATATAGTTCTTCTCTCGTGTCTGACCAAAACCTTACATTCTTTCTTCTTAGATTTTTCTCCAAACTTCTATACATGTACTGTCTTGTTGCTACCTCTTTAATTATAAATTGATTGTAGTTTGAAAATACTGTTATATTATGATCCAAATAATTACGTGAAAAACACTACTATTCAAAAGAAGGATTACACTTGGCCTTTATTCATGCTCATTTCTCCGTACGTGGTGATCTGTCCAATCTTTCCTTCGCGTGGCCAGTTAACTTCGACCGCTGCTGCATGGACCATTAGAAGACATGAGCTTGATTAGAGCTTCGCTACCACTAGAGTATAGTACAGTGAATACATCTAGCTGCCTTTACAAAGCGGCCACTACACGTTAGGGAACTGTAGTCCCTACTTTGTTAGTTTACCTTAATTCCCCCAAAAATTCAGGTATACATTTAGTTCTTCTCTCGTGCGCCGGTGTGTGACTAAAAGGTTACACTCTTTTTTATTCTCAGATTTGTTTTCCGAACTTCTAGACGATGGAGATCCTTTGTCTCACTATTTGAAGCAACCTCTTTAATTAAGTAGTTTGTTAGTTAGAATTTGGAGATATCACCATCACGTTATGATCCAAATAACTATGTTTAAAAGTACTAGTATATGAAAGAAGAATTAGCATTGACAAATGGAAATAGTAAAATCCTTGTTTCACTCAGGATTTTTACCCATGCTGAGCTAACTGTTATTGGAACAGATCATGTGCAGCTTGTCCTTTTATTCATGCTCACTTTTCCGTGGTGACCTGTGCACTCTTTCCTTTTGTGGCCAGTTAACTCTCGATCCACTTAACTCGACTTAAGCTTGATTAGAGCTGCGCTAAGCACTTGAGCAGTACTACAATGAATACATCTTGCTGCCTTTACAAATCGACACTACACAGTAGGGAACAATAGTCTCTACTTTGTTAGTTGACCTTAATTCCCAACTTGCTGATCTGCATTGTCATCCACACACGTCAACTCTACAACGCTTGAATATAATGTCAATGCCCGGCTCCATTGGGATGATAATCAAGTTGACAACGAAACGTACAGAGCGCAGCGTGATACAAACCGACCCAACTTCCAACTGTATCACTGCAATTATTACGTGCTAAAGCTTTGGCTCAATCCCTTCCGTTGGAATGGACAAGTGCAGCGTCGCATGCAGTCCCTGGCACCTCTATAAATAGCATGCAGGGGCAGTGCCATCCTCGCAAACAAGAGCTAGTTCAGCAAAATGGCTGTCAAGTCTGTGGTTCTTCTTGGGGTCATCTTGGCCTCTGTCATGCTCCTCTGCCAGGATATGGCGTATGCTAGGGAGCTCACTGAAGCCAATGGTTAGTCTCTCTCTCTCTCTCTCTCTCTCTCTCTCTCTCTCTCTCTCTCTCTCTCTCTCTCTCTCTCTCTCTCTCTCTCTCTCATCTGCTAAACCAGTCGTATGGTAGGAGGGCAAGAAAAATACCAAACGCATATTGTTCAGCATATCTTAGAGTTGTACTTTATGGATCAGTATACATGCATGGATTACTCAAAGGTGTAATTTTTCTTATGCAGAAGCTGAGGGAAAGAATGTGAAGCCTGCACTCAAGGATGAGAAGTGGTTTGGTGGGTACAAGAACGGTGGAGGATATGGAAATGGTGGCGAGTATGGCGGCGGTTATGACCAACCTGGCTATGGTGGTGAGTACGGAGGCGGCTATCAGCCGGGATATGGTGGAGGACACAAGCACCACGGCCATGGTGGCGGTTACGGGCCTGGACATGGTGGAGGCTATGGGCCTGGATATGGTGGCGGGTATGGTGGCCCAGGGTACGGTGGCGGCTATGATCAACCTGGGTATGGTGGCGGCAGCGGTCATCCTGGGTATGGTGGTGGACAAGGCAGTGGCTATGGTGGTGGTTATGGGGGAGGATCTGGCAGTGGCAGTGGGTATGGCGGAGGTGGAGGCTATGGAGGAGGGTACGGTGGAGGTGGCAACCCTGGGGGTGCATACAATGGCGTGGAGGGTACAATGGTGGAGGGAACTAAAATGCATAATTCACTATATATATGTTAAATAAAAGATGCACGCAGTATTGTGTTTGATCATGCAAGGAAATGGCTGGTTGGTCGCTTGTGCAAAGTGCCACAATAAGATGTACTCTATGGTGCATCATCAGTAATGGCTGGCTTCTAGACTTTGTACTTCATCATGTGTACACCTATTTGTACCCAGTTAATAAATTTGGTGGCAAATATATATGTTATGGACTCATGTTACTTTTATTGTTCCAAGCTCGGATTTGGTTTATCTTTTGTTTTCTTCTAGCTCTAGGAACTTGTGTAGCAGCTACACTTCATAAAATGAACTGGATGATCCAGAAGCAAGGAGATAATTTATAGGTTAACTTAATTAACTGCAATTCAATGGCTTTCAGCCTTGTAAATCTGTTGTTGTATTCCCTCTGTGCAGTTCCTGTTGTATCCTTTTTTGTTTTTTTTCGTTTTTCTTGTATATGTGGTTGTAATAGCTCTAGCAGTAACTTCAGTAGCTTAGGGTGTGTTTGGTTGGGCTGTGGCTGTGAAAAAAGCTGCTGTGGCTGTGAGCTGTGGAAAAAGCTGTTGTGGTCTGTGAGCTGTAGAAAAAGCTAAAAGCCGTTTGGTTGAAAGAGCTGTGGCTGTGAAAAAAACTAGAAAATGACTATAATGCTTCGAAAGTGTGAGTAACAATTTATATGAAAATTGCTCATAAAACATGGTCAACCAATCAACTGACTTGAGCATATGATTTTCATGAAACGCAAATTTGGGCAAAAAATTGTGGGCTTCATTGTTCACTATTATAATACAATTTCACCACTAGTCGAAATCAATCACAAGAACTTAGCGGTAGCTGGTAGCATTTGGCACGGAGAAATCAACACCAATCCTCTAATCGAAGCTTAATCGAAGCATGGCCCCATGGCTGTGGATGGAGCTCCAATCGAAGCTCTAATCAACACTCTAATCGAAGCATAAGGCACAGACAGCTCCAGCTGCTCATGGGCAGGGGATGCGCCGCCGCCTGCTGCTGTGCCGCACCTGCTAATGGAGCTGCGTCGCGTCAAAAACAAACACTATGGGGATTTTCCCTACAGTTTCGCGTCAAAAAAAAAAAATCAACCTTAAATGCCTTGATCAAGACAAGTTTTACCTTGCCTCAAAATAAACTATAAAATAGATGTGTTTGTATGCTCTGAATCGGACCTCTCGCTGATAAAGCTTGAAATCTTTGCCATATTTGTTCTGTTTTTGGCACATCTCTTCCGTGCCTGAATACATAAACACTCAGACTACAAGAGAGAAAAAACAAAGGAGACTTAGGGATCCAATTAGCAATTTCTAAGTTCAAATCAATACCATCTTGGAGAGCATTGTAAAGGAAACCAAAACTGCTACATCTGCTGTTCATTTGCAAACCTTGGTGGGGTTCCCCAAACCGGCGTGATGGTTCAGCTTGCCGTTTCCGGCTATGTTTCGCTGGCCATGGCCGGCCAGCTGGTCAGACGCGTCACATCTCATCTGTCAGACCCCATTTCTGGAATCTGCTGTGCATCCTGTACCAGTCCCTGGATCAGTAGCTGATACGCACAAGAACACATATATGATAATCAAAAGCATACTTCGAGTGGATAAATAAGTAAGATACCTGATATAAAACCCTTAGTGGCGGTACGACAAGGATTCAAACTATCCAAGTACATCCGACCCACTAGAGGTGAAGCAGACAGCGGAAACCATGGCCCAACGCCACAAGCAAACTTGAGAAGCAGAACCGAAAACCCAATCGTCGTCGTTCTCTACGAAGTCTTCTCCTACTAAACCAACAATTTCAAACACGTGAGTACATAAGGTACTCAGCAAAGCCCTACGCTACACAAGGGGTATATATAATGCATATTTGGTCTTAGCAAGGAATAGGCTGTATGGTTCATTTGCAGCAAGCAACTTTTATGCAAGGTTCACTAAAGCATGTGAAGGAATTCTTAGATAAAACAGAGAAGTAACTGTCAATATTTTAGTTGGTTGGCCCTGGGGGAGTATGAAGCATTCCCGCCAGTTCTCAAGTTTTAGTTGGGCCTTCTGACCTCAATGGTCATACCGACCCGGCATCCATGCCATCACTTCCACAACACGAGCAGACTACTGCTCACTCACACTTCAAGGAATTATGAAGGTGGCTAATCATATCGAACTCAACAAGATGCGTCATATGCCGTGACAACGTCCATCCGGATGAATTTTACACTCTGCAGAGGTTGTACATCTTTTCCCACGGGTCATGCACTCTTGTACGGAGAGTAACATAACGCTCAATCCATCTTCTCCGAGTACCACACACAATGCCACCTACGAACCAACCCAGGGGCTTTTCATGTGACTATAATAGTCATCATGTGGAACCACAGCACATTTAATGTGGGGATCTCAGGCCGGAGCTCCTAAGCACTACAAACTCCGGAGTCTTCTCCTGGTTGCTCGTTTGCGCTACTGCCCTCCAGGTGGATCAAAGTGGTAGGCACCAAGAAGGTAGGGTGAGTCCTTCCCATACAGGTTCCGTGGTAGTACGAGAATCATCTTGTTAAAGGTTGAATGAACCGGTCCTTATGTGGCCGGGCAAGCGCCATGTCTCCCACACTAGGGGACTATCACACAATCCATTACGTCATCAATCACTTACTAATGGCCTTGCCCGCAATCCAACCATCCCATCACCGTCTCCATCATCATCACCTAACACGGTTGTGCTACTCCCAACCCCAAGTATCACGCACACCACCAAACTCATTTCACACATTTGTAAAAGTATATATGTGAGTAAGGTGTGGCAATGTAGAAACATTGCGAGGGTCCTAAGCAATCTAGTAACAAGGTGAACGTGCCATCATAGAAATGATGGAACTATCCTAAGGTTATCAAGGTGACAGGTGAACAAGGGTAAACAAGGATTCTGATATTAACGCCTAAGTAACAGACATCAATATCAATAAGCAAGTAGGACCATAGCTACACAAGTAGTAAAATAACAAGTAATGCATAGTACGAGAATAGGCAATATAGGTGCATTGCGAAAACAGTAGGTTCAATCATGATCAAGGAGAAGTAGAGCTTGCCTGAAAAACGCTATCCTAATCTTCCAGTTCTGGATCTTCAAGTTCTTTTGTCGAGATTGATATCTTCGAGTCCTTCTCTTAAGCTCTGACTCGTCCTCGGGCTTGGATTCTTCAACTCATCCTCGAAGCTTGGATCTTCTAGATCTTCCTTGAATTCTCCTGGCTCTTCCTCGGACCTCACGTAAGCTAGCGCATAAAAACATACCGTATAAACAAACTACCGCAAAGGAAATAAAGAACGAAAAGAGCCGAATAAGATCCAATTAACTCCAATAAGAATCGATAAAACTCCAAGAAAAATGGCTATGTTTGTGCAATGCATATTTATTTATGAAAGATTATTTATTGCAAGTTTTATTCATGGCCTTATAAGGGCCATATTCACCTAGACAAACTATTAATTATCTAAGTTCTCTTAAAAGAGGAAAGGTGCAGGGTTTGGCATGAAACTTTATTTACTGAAACCTTAGAGTGAGGATGATGAGATGCATATGCTTCCTTGATGGTGATTGCGTGCATATCTATTATATAAACTCTAAGTTATTTCTTATTAAAGAACATGAGTGGTTTGAGGAGAGGATATGCAGATGCAAAAGATTTAATGCTTGGTGGTGCAAGGTTAAATACATGGTCTAGTCATGACATGCACTAAGAAGGCAATAAATAACGAAGGAATAGCCTCAAATAACAGCAAATGAAATACCAATAAAATTCTCAAATAACTGACACCAAATAAAAGAGGTGGATAAATCAATTAACTAGATAAATGGCGAAGACAACATTGGATTAGGTTTGATTAAGCGATAACTGTGCTAGGCTAGGGTTAAAGCTAGGTCATGATGAAAAGAGGTTACTATACTTGAGGTGGGACGGTACGACGAGAAGAGGTGGAATGGTTCAACAAGAGGGGTTAGGTTCAACACTAACAGGTGAAAGAACAGTTCCGCTATGCGAGATTAGCGGAGAATGATTCGTCGAGATAGGATTTATCGGACGAGGCGAAAAACATGGGGTATTGATGGCTTGCGAATGTGGTGTGGAGCTCCAAGGACAGTACCAAAAGGTACTACGCGTTTCTACGAACGCGTGAGCTCGAGAATCGCCCAAAACGGAGCTTGGGTGGAAAAGATATAGGCGTTTAAAGACTTTAGGGGCTTGTTTGTAATTACAGAAAAGATTCTAAGGACCCATATGTAAGAACAGAAAAGTTTAAGGGACCTTGCTGTAATTATGGAAAAGTTGAGGGGCCTTGATGTAAAAAGACAGGGACTAAAAGGTTATTATAGAAAAGTATAGGGGTGTTTCTGTAAAAAGACAGGACCTAAACAGAAATAGAATAAACTAGAGGGTGTATCTGTAAAAGTACAGAGGCTGGGGATTTCCTAGGATTTTCTGATTTATTTTTCTATTGGAAAAGATATTTATTGCTTGACGCTGACGCAATAAGAGAAAAGTATTTATGGAAAAGAAAAAGGATTTAAAAGAAAAGGAAATGCTGACTGGGTTAAGTTGTGGGACCCGGAAGATGACGGGCACGACACGATTGGCTGGCGAAGGGGTACGCGATGTTCTAATCGCGACCGTTGATTTGGAACGGACGCCTGAGGAGGGCTGGGAGGCGGTGCACGGCGGCGGCGGCGACTGGCGGCGCGGGAGACGGCGGAGGATCGCCGGAGCTCGCCGTTACGGCGCTCCGGTGGGCCAAACCGAGCGGAGAAGGTTCGGGAGAGAGAGTAGGGAGCGCGAGCTCACCGGGAGGCGTGTCAATGTCGGGCGGGGGCGGAGATGCGTCGGCGACGGCGAGGCGCGAAGAGCGATGGCGGCGCTCGACGGGGAGAAGAAGGAGCGCGGCGCGTCGCGGTCGTGCTTGCGGGCGAGGTGCTCGGCGATGGGACGAAGCCGGCGCGCGCACAAGACGAGCGGGACGAGGCCGGGAGGCTGTCGTCGTCGAGCTCGCGCGGCGGCCTTATCCGGTCAGACGACGGCGGCGACCTCCTGTTGAGGTCAACAATAGCGGCGGCCTTATCCTCTCGGGTCCGCGCGAAGTCAAGATTGCGGCGCCGCCCCGTACAAGTGATGACGTCGCGCGCGCGGGTGCTATAGGACGGAAGAGAGCGACCGGGGAGAGAGAGAGCTGGGGCGCGCGCGGGTGAGCTGGAGGGAGGCAGCGGCCACATCGGCGGTGGCGTTGGCGAGCTCTGGCCAAGCTGGAGGAAGGAGAAAGGGGTGAGGTGCGGTTGGGCTGGGCCAGGCCGAAGCGGGCTGCAGCGGGCCGGGAAAAGAGAGAGAGAGAGAGGAAGAGAGGCCCACTGCGATTGAAAAGAAAATAAAAGGAGGGATGGGCTGGCTGATCGGTTGGGCCGGATGAGGGGAGAAGAGGGAAATCGGCCCAAGAGGAGTTAGGAATTAGGAAAAGGTTTTCTTTTTACTGGAATTTCGATTTGGTCAAATTTGAATGGGATTTCAAATTTGAGGGGAACAATAAATGAGAAATCTCTCGATAAAACAAATGAAGGTCCAAAATGCATATGGTGATAGTTTTGCAAATTTAAATCAAGATTTTTAATTCGAGGTGAATTTACTAGGGTTCAACATATGAATTTTAATTTGTTGTAAATTCCAAAGTTCAAACTTTTAGTAAATATTAAATGTAAACAAACACTTGAGCATAGATTTTATATTTTGAAATTTTCAGATTCAACTAAGTTTGAATTACTTTTGTTAGTTTTATTTCTAAATTTGATGAGGAGGAAAGAAATAAACAAAAATTCAAAATCGGAGTGACTTTTATTCCATTTAAATTTTGATTTGAAATTTGGGATGTTACATCATCCTCAAAAGCCGAGTCAAAGTCACACTGATACATCGGAGTAGCCTGTATGCGTGCATGTGATCCCTTTGCTTGACGCGGTGTGCTCATCTCACAACTGTCCATTGCATATAGTTCGCAGTCAAATAGCTTTGCGGTAAACCGACTGATCAATGTAACATTATTTGGAATATAATGGTGCGTATACTGTATTTAATCATGACCACGTACTGCAGATGACATTCTTCCTTTTAAAGGAATCTTGCTGAAATAATTTACGTCATTTTTTTGAAACTACTAGGATATTTGAATCTGACACTTATCATTGCATACATATGCATCTCCCATCTCATGCATACATTCAAACTAAACTGAGAACGCGATGATGATTATACTAGCGCTATCGCGCATGAAGTTAATTGTGTGCATGTGACCGATGTCTCTGTCACACCGATGTCTCTGTCACACAAGAAGTTAGCTGCAACATATATACCTCTAGCTAATAGCTCACTCAACCTCAACGCCACTTTCTACTACTCCCTTAGTCCATTTTATAAGACGTGTCAAACTTGGCACTATTATTCTACGTTATATGTCGACATAACTTTTTTTGACATATTGGTACTACTAGATAAAAAAAGACTTTTCACAAAAAAAAGAGATAAATAATCACAATAATCATACGAATTTGAGAAGACAATCCATTTCTTAGGGCATTGCACTACATAGATCTGCCACCTAAATGCATATGCATATATTACCATCAATATTGATTTCAAGAACGGCAACAAGACAAGCAGGCAACGAGCAGCTTGCATATGCATGCACGCATCAGACTACGTACGTGGATTGTTATTAATGAATATATGTCAGACCACGATCTGGCACACATGCATGCATGCGTAGTAAGCATTAGAAGTTCACGGGAAAATGTACTAGTTCAACACGTCCGGCATGCAAAGGCGTACATGTACGGCACTCAATCCATCACACTACTAGCTACTCGACCATCGTCATCATCACCCATCAGTACCTCGTGATGAGCAAGCTAATGTAGCAACAATCAAGGTAGCAGCAAACTGAACTAAATTACTAAGATGTGTTCCGCCGATCAATATAATGATCGATGGAGCTCCTAGCTAGCAGCTAGCTGGATCGACGAGCACCAGTGATCGATCTTACTCCGCTCCTCCAGTGAAGAGGGAGACGAAGCCGAGCAGGTCGCCCACGAACAGCACGACGTTGCACCAGACGCCCGAGATTCGGAGGAAGAGGCCTCCCAGTCCTGGCATGGCGGCGAGGACGGCGACGTCGGCCCTGGCGTTCATGTAGTGCGCGACGGTGGCTGCGACGAGAGCGCGACGAAGGCGAGGGACCAGCAGCTCGATCCGTGCGCGGCGGCGAGGGAGCACCAGCCCCGCCGTCGCGGCGGCCGCCTGGGGCACGGTGAGCCACAGCGTCCCGTTCCAGAGGAAGTCCACCTCGACCTCTTGCGCCGCCGTCATCAGGTGGTCGTCGCACGGAAGGATCCACGAGGTCTGCGACGTACGCCAGCATCGATCGATTGGTCAATTGGTTGGTTGGTTACAAGGTTGCAGGGGATGTTGGCGATATCGATGGCAACGGCGACGACGACCTCGGCAGCGGCCACGCAGCTGGCGGTGATGAGCGCCCACCCCAAGTATCACGCAATAAATATCTTTTCCAATAGAAAAATAAATCAGAAAATCCTAGGAAATCCCCAGCCTCTGTACTTTTACAGATACACCCCTCTAGTTTATTCTATTGCTGTTTAGGTCCTATCTTTTTACAGAAACACCCCTATACTTTTCTATAATAACCTTTTAGTCCCTGTCTTTTTACATCAAGGCCCCTCAACTTTTCCATAATTACAGCAAGGTCCCTTAAACTTTTCTGTTCTTACATATGGGTCCTTAGAATCTTTTCTGTAATTACAAACAAGCCCCTAAAGTCTTTAAACGCCTATATCTTTTCCACCCAAGCTCCGTTTTGGGCGATTCTCGCGCTCACGCGTTCGTAGAAACGCGTAGTACCTTTTGGTACTGTCCTTGGAGCTCCACACCACATCCGCAAGCCATCAATACCCCATGTTTTTCCCCTCGTCCGATAAATCCTATCTCGACGAATCATTCTCCGCTAATCTCGCATAGCGGAACTGTTCTTTCACCTGTTAGTGTTGAACCTAACCCCTCTTGTTGAACCATTCCACCTCTTCTCGTCGTACCGTCCCACCTCAAGTATAGTAACCTCTTTTCATCACGACCTAGCTTTAACCCTAGCCTAGCACAGTTATCGCTTAATCAAACCTAATCCAATGTTGTCTTCGCCATTTATCTAGTTAATTGATTTATCCACCTCTTTTATTTGGTGTCAGTTATTTGAGAATTTTATTGGTATTTCATTCGCTGTTATTTGAGGCTATTCCTTTGTTATGTATTGCCTTCTTAGTGCATGTCATGACTGGATCATATAGCTAACCTTGCACCACCATGCATTAAATCTTTTGCATCTGCATATCCTCTCCTCAAACCACTCATGTTCTTTAATAAGAAATAACTTAGAGTTTATATAATAGATATGCACGCAATCACCATCAAGGAAGCATATGCATCTCATCATCCTCACTCTAAGGTTTCAGTAAATAAAGTTTCATGCCAAACCCTGCACCTTTCCTCTTTTAAGAGAACTTAGATAATTAATAGTTTGTCTAGGTGAATATGGCCCTTATAAGGCCATGAATAAAACTTGCAATAAATAATCTTTCATAAATAAATGTGCATCGCATAAACATAGCCATTTTCCTTGGAGTTTTATCGATTCTTATTGGAGTTAATTGGATCTTATTCGGCTCTTTTCGTTCTTTATTTCCTTTGCGGTAGTTTGTTTATACGGTATGTTTTTATGCGCTAGCTTACGTGAGGTCCGAGGAAGAGCCAGGAGAATTCAAGGAAGATCTAGAAGATCCAAGCTTCGAGGATGAGTTGAAGAATCCAAGCCCGAGGACGAGTCAGAAGATACAAGCTTAAGAGAAGGACTCGAAGAGATCAATCTCGACAAAAGAACTTGAAGATCCAGAACTGGAAGATTAGGATAGCGTTTTTCAGGCAAGCTCTACTTCTCCTTGATCATGATTGAACCTACTGTTTTCGCAATGCACCTATATTGCCTATTCTCGTACTATGCATTACTTGTTATTTTACTACTTGTGTAGCTATGGTCCTACTTGCTTATTGATATTGATGTCTGTTACTTAGGCGTTAATATCAGAATCCTTGTTTACCCTTGTTCACCTGTCACCTTGATAACCTTAGGATAGTTCCATCATTTCTATGATGGCACGTTCACCTTGTTACTAGATTGCTTAGGACCCCTCGCAATGTTTCTACATTGCCACACCTTACTCACATATATACTTTTACAAATGTGTGAAATGAGTTTGGCGGTGTGCGTGATACTTGGGGTTGGGAGTAGCACAACCGTGTTAGGTGATGATGATGGAGACGGTGATGGGATGGTTGGATTGCGGGCAAGGCCATTAGTAAGTGATTGATGACGTAATGGATTGTGTGATAGTCCCCTAGTGTGGGAGACATGGCGCTTGCCCGGCCACATAAGGACCGGTTCATTCAACCTTTAACAAGATGATTCTCGAACTACCACGGAACCTGTATAGGAAGGACTCACCCTACCTTCTTGGTGCCTACCACTTTGATCCACCTGGAGGGCAGTAGCACAAACGAGCAACCAGGAGAAGACTCCGGAGTTTGTAGTGCTTAGGAGCTCCGGCCTGAGATCCCCACATTAAATGTGCTGTGGTTCCACATGATGACTATTATAGTCACATGAAAAGCCCCTGGGTTGGTTCGTAGGTGGCATTGTGTGTGGTACTCGGAGAAGATGGATTGAGCGTTATGTTACTCTCCGTACAGAGTGCATGACCCGTGGGAAAAGATGTACAACCTCTGCAGAGTGTAAAATTCATCCGGATGGACGTTGTCACGGCATATGACGCATCTTTGTTGAGTTCGATATGATTAGCCACCTTCATAATTCCTTGAAGTGTGAGTGAGCAGTAGTCTGCTCGTGTTGTGGAAGTGATGGCATGGATGCCGGGTCGGTATGACCATTGAGGTCAGAAGGCCCAACTAAAACTTGAGAACTGGCAGGAATGCTTCATACTCCCCCAGGGCCAACCAACTAAAATATTGACAGTTACTTCTCTGTTTTATCTAAGAATTCCTTCACATGCTTTAGTGAACCTTGCATAAAAGTTGCTTGCTGCAAATGAACCATACAGCCTATTCCTTGCTAAGACCAAATATGCATATATATATACCCCTTGTGTAGCGTAGGGCTTTGCTGAGTACCTTATGTACTCACGTGTTTGAAATTGTTGGTTTAGTAGGAGAAGACTTCGTAGAGAACGACGACGATTGGGTTTTCGGTTCTGCTTCTCAAGTTTGCTTGTGGCGTTGGGCCATGGTTTCCGCTGTCTGCTTCACCTCTAGTGGGTCGGATGTACTTGGATAGTTTGAATCCTTGTCGTACCGCCACTAAGGGTTTTATATCAGGTATCTTACTTATTTATCCACTCGAAGTATGCTTTTGATTATCATATATGTGTTCTTGTGCGTATCAGCTACTGATCCAGGGACTGGTACAGGATGCACAGCAGATTCCAGAAATGGGGTCTGACAGATGAGATGTGACGCGTCTGACCAGCTGGCCGGCCATGGCCAGCGAAACATAGCCGGAAACGGCAAGCTGAACCATCACGCCGGTTTGGGGAACCCCACCAAGGTTTGCAAATGAACAGCAGATGTAGCAGTTTTGGTTTCCTTTACAATGCTCTCCAAGATGGTATTGATTTGAACTTAGAAATTGCTAATTGGATCCCTAGTCTCCTTTGTTTTTCTCTCTTGTAGTCTGAGTGTTTATGTATTCAGGCACGGAAGAGATGTGCCAAAAACAGAATAAATATGGCAAAGATTTCAAGCTTTATCAGCGCGAGAGGTCCGATTCAGAGCATACAAAAACATCTATTTTATAGTTTATTTTGAGGCAAGGTAAAACTTGTCTTGATCAAGGCATTTAAGGTTGATTTTTTTTTGACGCGAAACTGTAGGGAAAATCCCCATAGTGTTTGTTTTTGACGCGACACAGCTCCATCAGCAGGTGCGGCACAGCAGCAGGCGGCGGCGCATCCCCTGCCCATGAGCAGCTGGAGCTGTCTGTGCCATATGCTTCGATTAGAGTGTTGATTAGAGCTTCGATTGGAGCTCCATCCACAGCCATGGGGCCATGCTTCGATTAAGCTTCGATTAGAGGATTGGTGTTGATTTCTCCGTGCCAAATGCTACCAGCTACCGCTAAGTTCTTGTGATTGATTTCGACTAGTGGTGAAATTGTATTATAATAGTGAACAATGAAGCCCACAATTTTTTGCCCAATTTGCGTTTCATGAAAATCATATGCTCAAGTCAGTTGATTGTTGACCATGTTTTATGAGCAATTTTCATATAAATTGTTACTCACACTTTCGAAGCATTATAGTCATTTTCTAGTTTTTTTCACAGCCACAGCTCTTTCAACCAAACGGCTTTTAGCTTTTCTACAGCTCACAGACCACAACAGCTTTTTCCACAGCTCACAGCCACAGCAGCTTTTTTCACAGCCACAGCCCGACCAAACACACCGTAAGCTACTGAAGTTACTGCTAGAGCTATTACAACCACATATACAAGAAAACGAAAAAAACAAAAAAGGATACAACAGGAACTGCATAGAGGGAATACAACAACAGATTTACAAGGCTGAAAGCCATTGAATTGCAGTTAATTAAGTTAACCTATAAATTATCTCCTTGCTTCTGGATCATCCAGTTCATTTTGATGAAGTGTAGCTGCTACACAAGTCCTAGAGCTAGAAGAAAACAAAGATAAACCAAATCCGAGCTTGGAACAATAAAAGTAACATGAGTCCATAACATATATATTTGCCACCAAATTTATTAACTGGGTACAAATAGGTGTACACATGATGAAGTACAAAGTCTAGAAGCCAGCCATTACTGATGATGCACCGTAGAGTACATCTTATTGTGGCACTTTGCACAAGCGACCAACCAGCCATTTCCTTGCATGATCAAACACATACTGCGTGCATCTTTTATTTAACATATATATAGTGAATTATGCATTTTAGTTCCCTCCACCATTGTAACCCTCCACCGCCATTGTATCCACCCCCAGGTTGCCACCTCCACCGTACCCTCCTCCATAGCCTCCACCTCCGCCATACCCACTACTGCCACTGCCAGATCCTCCCCCATAACCACCACACCATAGCCACTGCCTGTCCACCACCATACCCAGGATGACCGCTGCCGCCACCATACCCAGGTTGATCATAGCCGCCACCGTAACCCTGGGCCACCATACCCGCCACCATATCCAGGCCCATAGCCTCCCCATGTCCAGGCCCGTAACCGCCACCATGGCCGTGGTGCTTGTGTCCTCCACATATCCCGGCTGATAGCCGCCTCCGTACCCACCACCATAGCCAGGTTGGTCATGACCGCCGCCATACTCGCCACCATTTCCATATCCTCCACCGTTCTTGTACCCACCAAACCACTTCTCATCCTTGAGTGCAGGCTTCACATTCTTTCCCTCAGCTTCTGCATAAGAAAAATTACACCTTTGAGTAATCCATGCATGTATTCTGATCCATAAAGTACAACTCTAAGATATGCTGAACAATATGCGTTTGGTATTTTTCTTGCCCTCCTACCATACGACTGGTTAGCAATGAGAGAGAGAGAGAGCGAGAGAGAGAGAGAGAAGAGAGAGAGAGAGAGAGAGAGAGAGAGAGAGAGAGAGAGAGAGACTAACCATTGGCTTCAGTGAGCTCCCTAGCATACGCCATATCCCTGGCAGAGGAGCATGACAGAGGCCAAGATGACCCCAAGAAGAACCACAGACTTGACAGCCATTTTGCTGAACTAGCTCTTTTTGCGAGGATGGCACTGCCCCTGCATGCTATTTATAGAGGTGCCATGGACTGCAGCGACGCTGCACTTGTCCATTCCAACGGAAGGATTGAGCCAAAGCTTTAGCACGTAATATTTGCAGTGATACAGTTGGAAGTTGGGTCGGTTTGTATCACGC